>LKEB01000042.1:132686-239991 GCA_003795295.1 Cytospora leucostoma | reverse complement strand
TTCTCCCCCACAAATCCCGGGGTCGACGACGGGCGAAACCAGGCGGAGATTATATATAGACAATCCCCCAGAGTCAAGATCAGCATTCTCCAGAGAAATAGGCGCCGCAATGCGACACACACAGCCCCCCCACCTAATTGTAGTGGCCGTCCCTGCCGTTCTGATGGGAGCAAGTCGATTGATTGCTTGATTGGTGGTGACGGGAGATTCATTGGCGCCGCCCAGAACCACAGGGATCGTCAGGGTCGTGGCTGTACTGTGTACGGGAGCGATTCACCCTTCCCTGCATCGCTCTCAGAGGTGGGCGGCGCCCCTGAGAAAAGGGAAAACAGAAGGGCAAGAGACTCCTGGCGGTGCGCAGTGTGATGTGGATCGTCATGACGGCGGAAGGCCAGCTCACTTTATACCCCAGAAATCCATGTGTCATGTGTTCATGGTTCGTCGTTGACCGACAGGCAAGTTTGACGGGGCAGATGGGTTATATCGGTCGGCCAGTGCCAGAGTGCTCACTACTGTACATAGTAGGACCTCAGTGTGTATTGATTGATACGAGGATGAGATCTGCGCCGATCTGCCCGTAGATCTGCCCGTGGTGAAGGCTGAAGAAGACAGAAGGATGAGAAAGCTCGCAATCCGATACAGGTTGTCAGCTCGGCTGGCTGGGCTGATGATTGATGACGATGATGCCGTGTTACCTGTCTCATGCAATCTGCCTGAATCTGGCAGTCTGTGTGGCAGTGTGATCGCGAGTGTGTGTGGCAGTTGTGCCAAGCGAGGCCAAGCAAGGCCAAATCTGGATCCCGGGCCGCCCTGCTGCAGGAGATTGGCATTTTCCTTGGCGCGCTGATGTGTGACGCAGATGAAGGTCACCCGAAACTTATGGAAGCCAAGAAGGCCAAGAAAAGAAGTCAAGGAGAAAGAAGCAGAGAAGTCATGCCAGAAAGCAGAAGCCAGGATGGAAGCCAGCCACTCAGCAACCTCCATACCGCAATCGCAACATGATCCATTTTCCTGTGGTTGGGGTGATTTGATCATCGCCGATGTTGTTACGGTAGGTTGGCGGAGGCAGTCAGTTTTAGTCGGCTTATTAGTGCGCACTACCGGTACATTACGGTACCGTAGTACATTCAATTCGGCTTTGTATGGATCCCCTACGGATACACGGGCAAGGACGGGTACACGGGTACGCGGGCGTACGTACGCAGGTGATGTATCATCCACCAAGCTAGTGTAGGGTAGGTAGCATTGCAGCTGGCGCCTCAGCAGGAAAACAAAACGGGCGGCCAGAGAGAGAGAGAGAGAGCCGCATATGGCGTCAATTAACATTTATTTAGACCTTGGAAAGCTCCAGGGCCGCCCCAAGGTGGATCGTATGTACGGTTGGGTCTACCTAGGTAGCTTTCAAGGTTGGGGCCAGAGAGCTTGGTAGCGTGGACTGCGTGCGTGGCAGTACCGAGATTCCACCCGTTGGGGTTCTTAGGTTCCCCGTTGGAACCACCGGAGGCAACGCACGTAGATGGAGCAATCGAAAAACGGTGGAAGGCGGTCTGGAATCGGTAAGCGGTGAGCGATCTGGTTTGTCCTCCATGCCGCTGTGCCGGTAATGCCTACTGGTCAGCAAGATCCATGGATTCTACAGCAACGTCTGAGCTTAGATAATCACATGCACTATGTACGTACCTGCACATGACCGTACTTTCCTGCCCGGGTTTGCTGCATCAGGGTGCATACATAGTACCACGGTATATACCTTCTACAGAGGCACCTAAGCACTTGGGAATGTACATTACTATGTGAGAATCTGGGTGGGTATTGTCGTGCTGTAGTCTATACGCAGGATACCAGTTGAGCAGAAATCTCGACTGGGCCTCTAAGGCCATTTGGGCCTGGCCAGATGGTTAACAAGGAGGGAGTAGGGGGGAAAAAATAAAGAAGCCGTATGTCTGACGTCAGAATAAATGGGGAGATTACCATTACAGTCACAGTTACAGTTACAGTGAAAGAGTACCTAGGTACCTACCTAGCTAGGTAGCCCTGCCCTGTAACGGCCCTGTAAACGCCCTGTAACGGCCCTGTAAACGCCCTGTACCGCGGCTCTTCGAGTCCTTGTTCTTGTTCTTGTTGGCTGGCATCGGACTGCTCAGGGTGACGCGTTGCAATTGCGTGCAACTCGACTCGATTCCCGGTTTGGCTGCACTTTAGATCGTGTCAGTTTGTGGCTGCAACATGTTTCTGAACTTGTGCAGCATCATTTTGAGACACCCGCGCAGCAGAATAAAAGCCGATTTTACCGTTTCACAGCCTATTTCCAAGGCCGCAACATTATGAGTGTCAACTGCCGACGTCAGTGATATCCACCTGGACACTCCTTCCGCATCGCAAACAACGAAGCTCCGACCACCATCTTTTTTCCTCTTCCTTCCACTGTGGAGGAGCAGGTGGGGGTGTCGTCGGGTTTTGTCTTCCAAGGTTGTTTGTATCGTGTAATCCCGCACTATAGTCTGGTCTGGGCTCTCCATGTTCCTTGGGCTATTATAGTACGAGGCTACGTCCTTGGATCCATCCTTGAATTTACTGCAGGTGTCATTGATCTTGGTTTCTGCCTTGTAGTGTCTGGTCGTTCCTGCCTCCATTTTCCACTATTGAAAACGCCCCCAATCTCCCGCCCTTCCTCCTCCTTCTGATACATCGTCGTCGTCCTCCTCATCCTCCATCTCCTCGTCCTGCTTCCCCAGACCATCTGTTTTCCCAGGTATCTCTATTAAGCGACATTGGCATTTACATCCGCATTCGCATTGGCCATTCTCCTCCTCTTCTCCGGAGCTTTGTCGTTGTCAATTTCCTTGACCAACACGGCATCCATCCTCCCCTACTCTGCCATCACTTGCTGCTACCGTCCTACCCTGGCCCCTGTTGGCCGCCGCTTCCTCCTTCTAGCCTGGTCCTGGCTTGGTCTCTAGTGGTCTTTCTTTTCCCCATTTCTGTGGCGTCTTAAGCGTTGTTCCCATCCTCGATTACACACTAGAAGTAGTGGATCGTCGTCGCAGAGGAGTCGTGTTATATACGACGTAAAAAAGCAAATATCCCGCCACACCCATACTTTTCTCTCTCTCCTGCGCCTTCTTGCCTCTCGAAATCGCTCAAGCTACCCGGCGCGCCGTATCTCGAAGTACACTCGTTCGGGTTCCTGCAGTAGGTCCAGTACCAGCGGCAGCAGAAAAAGCAGAAGCACACGCATAGAGCATCAACAGCACGTCAATATGGCCGCCCGTAGATCCCGGGCCCTCGCGGGTGCCGTCTTGGGCTCCCAGATGCTCACCTCCGCCATGGCTGCCACCAGCTCCATCACCCTGGATATCGCAGATGCGTCGGCCCCCTCCAACATTTCACAGGCTGTCGACCTCGGCTTCGCTGGCTTCGGCTTGGAACCATCCAATCTCTTCTCCTACACTGGCGGTGCGACACCGAACCAGCTGACCATTACCCTCCTCGAGAACCTGGGCAACTTCACTGGAAAGCCACCGCACATCCGCCTTGGAGGGAACACCCAGGACTACTTGATCTACAACGCCTCGCAGGACGCATGGGCCCAGATTACAAACAAGAACGCTAAGGGTTCGGGAGCCATAGCTTCCGACAGCATGTACATCGGTCCCCGATTCTTCGAGGCTGCGAATCGCCTACCTACGGGCACACCGGTGACCTGGGGTTTGAACCTGGCCTACGAATTGGACGACTATGTATACCAGATCGTCACCATGGCGAACCAGGTCCTGTCCAGGTGTTCCAACCTTGATATCGTGGCATTCGAGATCGGAAACGAGCCAGACTTGTACAGCAGCAATGGCTTCCGCGATTCCTCCTGGACCTCAACTCTGTACTCCAAGCAGTGGCTGGCTCGCGCTGAGGCAATTTATGAGCAGGTCCTGAAGCCCGCCGGCCTTCGAAGTTCATTCTTCGAAGCTGGTGCCACCTCACACACCAGCGGCACCACCTTTGAGATTAGCGCCATGGCCGGCGACTCACCGGCGGTTGTGGAAACCGTCAACGGCTCGGAATACCTCACCTCTTGGAACCAGCACGACTACAGTTACTTTGTCTCCGTGACCGCCTACGCTTTGACCTTGCAGACCATCATGAACTTCGACACCACCGAATCTCAGTTCGAGAACTGGGTCACCCAGATCGAACAGGCGGAATCAACCGGGTACCCCTACGCCCTGCGCGAGATGGGCATGGTGGGACCTCTTGGTGTACAAAATATTAGCGACACCTTCGGCGGCGCTTTGTACACTCTCAACTTTCTGCTGTACGCCGCATCCTTGAACATCTCCGGCATCAACTATCACATGACTGCTGAGAGCTACACCGCCGCATGGCAGCCAGTCACGCTGGATGGCCTCGCACCGCATGTCAGGCCCTCGTATTACGGCCACGCCGCATTTAACCAGATCATCGGTCCATCCTGCCAAGCTCAGGTCGCCCAGTACTCACTGACCGGCGTACCCTCTGGATATGGAAGCTTCGTCAGGGCATACTCCATCTACCAGGGTGGTTCGCTGCAGTCTATCGCAGTCATAAACTCCAAGGTTGCCAACGTCACCCAGACTGACAAGTCCAACCTCACCGTATCCTTGACGCTCCCAACGTCGCTGGCTGGCAAGACGCTCCACTTGGCCTATCTGACCAATGACGGCGTCGACGCCAAGTATAACACAACCTGGAACGGTCTCAGCTTCGAGCAAGACAGCATCGGCACTCAATCTCAAGTGGACGACTCCGACGAGACTGTGAAGGTTGGAGACGACGGGACTGTTTCCTTCAGTGTGCGGGATTCTGCCGCCGTGGTGGCCAACATTGACTCTAAGCTTGGAGATAACGTCACGGCTGACAAGACAGCGTGCGCGGCCATGGCATCGCGCAGCCCCGGAACACACGCAAGCGTTGCGAATACATCGACGTCGTCGTCATCATCGTCATCGGCATCGGCCTCCAGTAAGACAAACAGCGACAACACTAGCTCATCGTCGGAAAGCGGCAGTAGTTCTTCAGGTGATGCTGACTCGAGCGCAGGGGCTCCAGCTTTTACGCTATCAACCGGCGTCCTTATGACGTGTTTCGTACCATTCATGTCCATGATGGCGGGAATCTTCCTCTACTAGTTTTGTTCTTTGAACCTTTCAGATATACCCACTCCTAAATTCATTTGCTTCTCTGTTTCCTGACGAGACCTGGATCCCTTCTTCTATCTTTCCGACGACGAAACTCCAAGGCGCATACGAAAAGAACGACGGGGGCATTTGCACGGACGGTCTATTGTGATGTTTTCCCTCAACTGTTCATGATCTAACTTGGGTTGTTCCATAAACATATGCAGATTTGGCATGGCTTGGAGTTTCGCATCATCTGCGGTGGTTTTGCATATTGGAAACTTCGTGCTTTCTGGGCACGGGGAAGGTGTTCTCTGGATCGGAGCAAAGGCTTAAGATCGGATAGCATGCGGCGATAATAGAGCATAGAAGCAGACATCTGCACAGGGATAGACTCGGCTAATCGATAATAAGAGATCCTACCTACCAGAACAGAATTCCGTCTCAAGTCGTGCCTTATAAGTTCTCTATATCTCCTCTGCTGACGCTGCAATGCATTCAAGATATCCGGAGGCATGGCAAAATATCATGTGGACGACGTCATGGAACGTTAGAGAGAACAAAGACGAGAGCGAAGTGTCTAAGACCAGTGGCCCAGTCATGCTGCACGTTATAGACGCGCTTTTCGCAGTGCAAATCTATCACATCACGAATCTCCTAGCGGTGTATTAGACCTCGTGGCAGTTGAGTCAGATCCAGAGATGAAATTGCTTTGAGACAGGCAACATGAGGAAGCTGGGCCAGCAAGTCATCTGGACACGAGCTTCAACTTCTTGGGAAGCAAAACTCTTCGCGGATGTGGGATCAAAGTCGTCCGGGACAGTAAGGAGATGGCGCACCCTTCGCATGGCTATGAGTAACCGTCCTGGACCACGGATGGTTTCGTGTTCGCCCAAGTTGCTGCTGGGGAACACGGTCGAAAGGGATCCTGTCCGATGGATGGCTGACGATCGAAGCAGATAAGGGTCGGTATCGAGCGGATATAAGGATCTGATAGAGCTTCTTTGGAAGGAATGATGCAGTATCATTATGCCCAGATGCCCGATCGTTGCTGTGGTGCCTTGATATTCTTGGTCAAGTTGCTGGAAACAACCTGTGCTTACTGGTGGCGGAGACTGCCAGGGTTGGCAGTGCGTAGACGAGAGGCCTCGTGCATTCGTTCCCAAGGCACCTAGGAAGTCGGAGAATCGTCACGCAGGCTACTGATTAGTATGTACGTACATCTCATGTTACCACCACCCAAGATCGATGGTCATGTGGATCCCAGAGTGCTCACGCGGTGTCCACGTGAACGACAGGCAGCGAACCTGGACAACACTGGCCCATATTCGAAAACGGCCATTCGAAGGTGTGGTCCAGTGAATTTGGATGTCATTCAGTGAAGGGCAGGGAAGAGAGGAGGGGGGGGGGGCGCAAACCACTCATCGGTCAGGTCCGAAGTCCAGTGCAAAGTACAACGGCTGCAGAGCACACGGTCGAGTCCTCGCAGGTGTTATATCCAATACCTGTCAGTACTGTGATTAGATACTTTCTGATATTAAGTATCAGTGCGAGCCAGACGGTCGTTGTAGTCGGGTACCCAATGGCTGTACAACCTGTATATTGGATGAGCACCAATACATTATGATAGTCTACCATGCACGATACTTGAATGGTTGGGAAAGATGCCCTGGAGGCCTGCGAGCACGGTTTCCTGTGACAAAGGTCTTTCTGATGTTTCTTATCTTCTGATATATCTTCCTCTCTGTTTGGCCTTCTTCATATGATGTTGCTGTGGGCAGAATATGAAAATCTACGGATCACGTCTGTTGCCAGTTTATATTTCTGGCCGTATCGATAGGAACTGGCAAGCGCCTTATTGCTTCATATCATTTCATACTTGGGTATCCGCTATTGTCAACGGTGCAAGCTTCCACGGCAACTTCTGCCTCTTTCTATGTCATGACTTTATGTCAGCCAGAGGCGACTATCTCGGGCTTATAGTACTAGTCAAACCTGACTGTACTATAGCTTCCCTGAACATCTTTGCATTTATCTCCAGGGCTATGATGGACGACCATGGGTAGTAGGAACAACCAATTGGCCCAGATATACTGTGCCTGATCAACATGGTACCTTGAATTGGGTTTCTAAGACGCGATCAAGAAATTGTTGTTCTTCCTAAGCTACACATGGTTGTGCACATGTGCGCAATCTAGAGTATAAGGACCCATAGGAGAAGCCTTTTCAGGAAAGAAAACTTGTAGTTCAAGAGACACGCTTGGCAATATCTCTTGCAATGGAGCGGAGCTAACGTTCCGGTAGGAGCCAATCCATACCGTACATTGCATTGGTCTGCAGCTTCCTAGACCCAAAACGACCTCCTCAGAGTGTACAGTACCCACTACATTGAACTCTATAGTAGATACATGTGGACTTTCTGCATGGGACCCAGACACAGAACCGTCCGCCCGGCCACGTGGCTCTGTTCGGGCAGCTAGCGACATCTGGACACAGTGCTCAATGCAAGGAAGGAAACTATATCTACTTGAGACACATGGTGCTCTTATAAGTACTTTGTAGACGATCCTTCGTCAAGCATTACATGAAGAATCTTGATAGATATGCAAGTGATATCACGAATACCTGGCTTCTCATGCATAGCTTGACAGGCTTAGTTTACTCGGACTCTGTGTCAATTGATGGCTGTCCTCGAAACCTGCAGCTATGATGGTGACGTGCTCAGATGCAGTGTGCCTGTCGGTGACGGTCTCCAGCTCTATGGCCAGGGTCCCAGCTTTTGGAAGTTTCCCCCTTAGGAAGGTCGAGGCGAACTTTGGAAGACTCTATTGAGCGAGATATACATTCACCTTTATGGTCAACCTTCAAAGAAGTTCACGTCATCAAACGTTACGATACCAAAGCACTGTTGGCATTCTTCCCGCGTCGTTCTGCCCTTTGACCTTGTATATACACATGTAGACTCGGGACTGGAAGGGGGGCCATGGTACGTACATATGCTGCATGTCTCGACAGTGGGTGACATCGGGCAACATACTTAGTATGCAGCATCTCCTCCGGAATATCCGGAACACGACCACCGGTAGGCTAGTGTGACCTCGGGATGTGCTCACCTTGACCTGTTGCATGAGACAGCTGTTGATTCTACACAGCCAATATGAGATGCATACCAATCGCTTGGCTGCATCGGACCCATGCACACCAGAACAGCTACATCTCTGAGAACATCAAGGTCGGCCATATTCAATAGCCGCCTTGTAAGCCTCGTCGGACAGGCGCTCAAGGCTTCCAGACCAAAGGGTTCAGGTTGCCCCGTCGTGGTGGACAACAACAGGTCAGTATCTTGACCGCGGCAAGACTGCCCAAGGCTAGCCAGGGAAGAAGCAATCCGTCCGACGAGCTCGGGATATATATATGACCACGCAAAAGTCTCCGACCCCGGTCTGGGGAACGAGATATCAAAAAGTCCTGTTCGATGAGGTGGGCCTCGCGGTATATTGTGGTATTGCGTAATTGGCTGCACGGGGTGCCAGACCTGAACGGTACTTTTGTATTGCGTAGGGGTCCAACTCCATCCCGGGGGCTCCTTGGTGCCACGCCTGCACCACGTGGAAATAGGGCAATGTCTGGATGAAGATTCGGTAGAGATTACCCTAGGGTAGGGATTGCGTTCTTGATATCGGAACGGGCCTTTTTAGGGGACCTTTTGCTAGATCCACATGTCGGGGTAGATCTGAAGTGCTTCGATGTATGATACTCCTGATACCGCCATTTGCAGATGAAGGAAAAAGGATTTTCTGCAGGAACACAATCATCACCACTCACTCCACTGCGAGGTCTCAAAGTACTTTACCTACATGCTTACTTAGTAGGCTTGTCTTGAAAGTATGGTGTGGCTCGCCACCAATAAGCTACTGAGACAATTTGTAAACGACCAGTTTGGCTCGGCTTTTAATCCCAACTCCAAACAAGCAATGATACACCGGCCATATGAGTCCAAATTGATCATATTTTGAGACACTACTCTTGTTTACTTTTTCTCAGTGTCTTTTATTCAAAAGATCTCATTTCCTCGTCCATTGACCGCCCTTCCACATACGAATCACGCCAATGACCTAGGGCCAACAGCAGACAGGCCAGAAGAATTGAGGTTGCACCCGAAGTGACATCGTCAACACACCGAGCAGGGGAGGAGATGGAAGATGCCGCACCATACTTGGCGTTTCCGCTCTTGCAGCCACGACTACGCCTGCTTGCCATAGCCGCCGCGGTCCTCATCGTCTTCACTATCTCGCGCTATGTCATCGCCGGCCTGACGAATCCACGTCGGCACGTCCCCGGACCATGGTGGGCTAGATACACCTCGCTGCCCATGCACTATCACCGATGGGTCGTTCCGGACAAGTTCAAGTGGGCCCACCGGCTGCACCAGCAGTACGGGCCCGTGATCCTCATCGCGCCCAACGAGATCTCGGTCGGGAGCCTGGAAGGCCTGCAGACGGTCCACAGGATGGGCACTGGGTTCCGCAAGGGCGCCTTCCACGAGAACTTCCGGATGGGCCCTGAGCCTTCGCTGTTCGATATGACCGACGTCAAGGCTCATGCTGACAGGAGGAGGCTGTTCAGCCGTGCGTTCGCTGCAAAGTCGCTGCGGGACAACTGGGAGCCGGAGGTCCGCGCTATCGTCGAGAGGGCGGTGGCCAGGATCAGGGAGGATGCCATCACCGGGACGGCGGACGTGGCCAAGTGGTGGAAGTTCATGGCCAGCGATGTCATCTCGAGGCTGAGCTTCGGCGAGGCTTTCGACATGCTGGGCGGGCTTGACGAGGCGGGTCTGCGGTTCTGGGAGGCACTGCGGGTGCTGGGGCAGACCATACTACTACGGCAGTACCTGTGCCCCAGATCGATTGGCACGCTGGCGAGGGTGCTGCCGATCCCGGGGCTCGAGCGTGTTGCGGCCGCGAAGGGGGTCATATATGACCAGGGAACGGTCGCCGTCCAGAACATGCGCAGGAACGACCCGGACCGCCGGAATATCTTCTACAAGATCGTCGAGGAGCTCGACAGCAAGGAGGCGACCGGGCTGTCCGATGACGCCATTCGGTCTGAGGCGGCGACGTTCATAATCGGTGGCGCCGAGACGACCAGCACGGCCCTGGTGTACCTGACGTGGGCGGTGTTGAAGCGGCCTGGGCTGCAGAGGCGGATCGAGGAAGAGGTCGCGACGCTGAGGCCGGACTTTACAGATGAGGATGCCGAAGCCCTGCCTCTGCTGCACCGTGTCATACAGGAGAGCCTCAGGCTGTATAGTCCAACTGCCGGAGCGAATGCCCGTGTGTGTCCCCCCGGTGGCGTAACTCTCGAGGGCGTCTACCTCCCAGAGGGATCCGTCGTGTGCACGTTGGGTTACGCGGTTCATCGGATCCCCGAGGTGTTTCCTCGCGCTGAAGAGTGAGTTTGCATATCCTTCCCCACTGCTACTCTCCTTGGTCTTCCCCTCTACATTCGGACCTGCTTACTGAACCATCAACAGTTTCGACGAGAACCGCTTCGAGAACCCGTCGCCCGACCTCAAGGCCGCTTTTTCGACCTTCATGATAGGATCCCGCGGCTGCATTGGCAGGCACCTTGCCATGATGGAGCTCCGACTCGCTGCTGCTGTCCTTTTCCGGGAGTGTAGGGGCCTGCGGCTGAGTACGAGTGTGACCGACGACTCTATGGAACAGGTTATGAGAGTCTTCACATCGGCAAAGGGAGGAAAGTGTGAGGTCACTTTCGTGGGCGACTTGGCTCAATGATTGTATATGATGCAATGTAAAAACGGGTATGCGCAAAATACGGCGAAATGACAAGATTTAATCTGTTGGTCTTGTATTCCGAGCAATTTTGGTGGAATAACAAGACTATAACGACTTTCTCGAGGGTGTATATATATATGTATAGGCCGTATTAGTACCACGTAGCGGCACGATGCCGGTCTTATAGTTCGAAGAGTTTACGACGGATAATTTGGTTTAATGGCCAATATTCCATCATCAAATCAGGCTTGAGACCGCACCACAATGTTCCAACGCCGGAGTCTCCATTGTATCCACGACGGTGCGTTAAGCTCCTTCCCCTGGAGGTTTAGCTTTTGCGATGCTGATTCCAACTGCGCCACATCTGTGCCTCCAGCCTACCACCAACACGAAGCAATTGAAATATCAACATAGCCAATAAGCTACACGCAGATAACACAAGCGAGTTTCCGATATTCCCAGGTTCAATATTGGTCCGGGAATCCAATAATAGAGCGGCTTTTGTCCGGCAGGCCCACTCACAAGCTCGAAGGGTGCATCAGCATACAAGCGAAGATGAAAGGCCAGAATGTGCGAGTTATGTAGAGATAATTACTTCCTCTTGAGAGCCCCCGAAGATGTGTTTCCTGTCGTCCTATCCAAAGCACACGACAGACGAAGAAACTCCAAGTACTATAATCGTTTTGCCTGCGTGTTCTCTGTTCCAACGGCAGCGCATTGCATTGGCCAAGTCTACCATGGCTGATATCCCTGTACCACCATTCCCTCTTCCTGCCTTCAACCAAACAGCAGCACAGCTGCTCACTGACGCAGAGCACATCATCGCCAAGACACGCGAACAGCATGCTTTACTGTTGGCGCAAGGGCAAGGGTCTGCTCCAGCCAGCTTCAGCAACGCCATCGCCCCTCTCGCTCAGGCTGATAACGACTTCATCACGGAATCTCGACAGCTCGTCTTCTACGAGGACGTCTCACCGGATGCGAGCGTACGGGAAGCCTCGGCCAAAGCCGCGGAGCTTTTTGAAGCCTTCAAGCTGGAGACAAGCACGAACGATGCTCTTTTCCAAGTGGTAGATGCCGTTTTTGAAAACGAATCTGAGGGCAAGCCGCTGGATGAGGAGTCACAGCAATTCTTGAGGAAATACCGCCACGAGTTCGTCACCAACGGCATGTCGCTGCCAGCCGGTCCCAGGCGAGATCGCTTGACGGCAATCAAATTACGGTTGAGCCAAATCGAGAGCGAGTTCCACAAAAACCTGACCTCAGCAAGATCTGGTGATGGAGGCGTGTGGTTCTCACGCGAAGACCTGGAAGGCGTACCGGATGATGTCGTGTCCAGGTTTGAAAGCGGAGCGAAGGGTACCTGCAACGAAGGACTCCTTCGGGTTGGGTTCAGCCACGCCGTTGTTTCCAGCATCCTAAGATGGGCAGCGAGATCTGCGACCCGGAAGCGGCTCTACCTGGCATCTGAAAACATCGTGCCGGGAAATGTGGCCCTGCTGAAAGAAGCTGCGTCTCTGAGAGATGAGGCGGCCAGATTGATGGGTTATCACAATCATGCGGCACTCAGTCTAGAGGACAAGATGGCCAAGTCGCCGGAGACCGTCAACACTTTTCTAGGCCAACTAAAGGAGGGTCTAGCGGGTGGTGCGGAGCGCGAGATAAATCGTCTCAAGCAGTTCAAGCACCAGCATCTTGAAGCTCGAGGAGAAGAGATTGACGATCGATTGTTTCTCTGGGACTCCGGCTTTTACAACAACCTGTCAATGAAGGAGACACACTCTGTTGACCAGCAAGCGCTGTCTGAGTATTTCCTACTGGACATTATCGTACCTGGAATGTTGAACGTCTTCGAGAACGTCCTCGGCTTCCGATTCTCCGAAGTGAGCAACGAACACAAGAAGGGGAATCTTTGGCATGAGGATGTGCAAGTATACAGCGTTTGGAATGCTGAGGACATGGGTGGGGGCTTCATCGGTTACCTCTACCTTGATCTGCACTCGCGTGACGGCAAGGTTGGAAATCCGAGATCCGTCAATCTGATCCCGGTATGTCTACCTTCTCGAACAGAAAACCTCGGAAATGTGCTAATGGTTATAACCTCAGGGAGTCTCAGGGGAAAGCCAGCAGACCGCCGCTACCCTCCTGATCTGCAGCTTCCACAAGTCCACTCCCGCACAGCCAAGTCTCCTTCAACACAGCCAGGTGGTCCTCCTTTTCCATGAGCTGGGGCACTGTATCCACGACCTTGCCTCCAGGACGAGGTACGCGCGTCTGTATGGACCAGATGGGACTGCCGTCGACTTCAGTGAGGCGCCCAGCCAGCTGCTCGAGTTCTGGTTCTGGACCCCGTCCGTGCTGCAGGCTGTCCCTCGACACTACTCATACTATTCTCCCCAGCTTTTTGAAGTCTGGAAAGGGAGGTCCGGCGGAGGAGCAGCACAGCCGCCGGAGAAGATGCCATCCGAGATGGTCGAGGGGTTAGTGGGTAGCAAGACCGCGACTGAGACACTCGTCACCTTGGCACAGGTTGCCATTAGCATCTTCGACATGGCGGTACACTCCACATCCTCCGTGGGCCTAGTCGATCTGAACCTACCGGCATTGTATAATAGGATACGAAAGGAAGTCCGACGCTTGGATGACCCGTCTGACATTGGTGGTGGTCACGATTGGGGCCATGGATTCGCCATCTACCCGCACTTGGTAGGTGGGTATGCTGCGGGATTCTATGCATATCTATTGTGAGTTACAACACTAATTCCTTCGAGGGCTCCACTTGTTGCTGACCTGTGGATTGTAGCTCGAGGGCGTATGCGGCGGACCTTTTCTACAGCAAGTTCGCAGAGGATCCTATGAACGCCGAGGAAGGGCGGAGGTATAGGCGTACGATTCTTGAGCAAGGCAGCATACGGGATGAACACGACATGTTGGTGCAATATCTAGGACGAGAACCGAGGCTTGACGCGTTTTACCGTGAGTTAGGTCTTGCATAGATCAGTTGTAATTTGCTGCTCGATAGGTCCACCGGTTGGTATGATTGCTGCCACATGAGTGAAGAATATATCTCAAGCAGTCCTCCTCGAAGAAGGCGACTGCTAGTTTGGTCTACGATTTTCTAGCCCGCCTTGATGCACATAGTGACCGAGATTCCCACCTTGCAGCTGCCACTCCAACACTCTATATCAGCTTGAGCGATGCGGCCATCAACCATCAGAGCTTGACAGAGGCTCACTGTCCACCATACGCTGAAGATAGCCAAAACCAGCCAAAGCTTTCATGGGGCAGTAGAATCCCAGGCATGAGGGCTGCGGGCTTTTTTCCCCCAGGCGTCACAGAATGACCGACGAGACCCGCAAGACCCCAGAAGTCCCACAAACTAAACAAGAACATGACACTCGGGAATGACGAGCAGCCGAAGCGGAATCTAAGCTCGAGATCTCGACGCGGGGTCGAAGCCAATGTCAATCCCGAAAACAGGAAATACCAGTTGCCAAATACCGGATCAGCGATGATTTACCAGGCCCTTTTTCCGCGCTCCCAATCGCGCCTCGGGACTTCCATGCTGACGACCAGCGCCGACGACAGCATCACTTTTCTTCCGAGGAAGATCGGTTTCACAAAAAGCAAGAACTAAAAATGCCGAGAATGCCGAACATACCGAAAACATGCCGCCAGAGGGACGTGAAGGCCGAGCCCGGGGGACCGGGATCACGGGATCGCCAGCCTGGACGGCTGGAGGAAGCCCGTCCGTACGCCCGGGCCTCCTGGCTCCGACGTTCGCGGAAGAGCGCGGTCCGAGCTGTCCCATAGTAACACCACGGCCCGAGGCGGCTGTCCTTCGAGCATATACTACCTCTTGGTGGAACAGCTCCGGCTTGACGGAAGCGGACGGGGTTTTGCGTGCGATCCGGGGACCAACGTTTGATCTGACACTCTCCGGACCGGAGAGCACCATCTTTGCCATCCGCAACTTCAGCTACGACCCGACGGCGTCTTTGGCCAGAGACCCTCCGTTGGTTTTGAGGTCATTCGGGGGACTGGCATCTCCTGATGTGCCCGTTCGGAGATCGTTGCGGAATTGTGGCTGGCTGTCCAGGCCTTGGGAGCCACAGCGGTGCTCATACTTCTGGCCAGCTCTCTTACCCAGAGGCCACCTTAGAAGTCCATCCCTCTTCGAGGAGTCCCCCCCGTCGTTACTAAGTTCTTGGATAGAGAGCGGTTGGTATCTAGAGCACCATCGTCCCGGAAGCCAAAGGGATTTGGAAGGTACCTTACTAGACAAATTTGCCAATGTATTTCAGCCTTTCCATGTAATTCTCTACAAGCCCATGGTATTATGTATACAACATCGTGAAGCCAGCTAGGTACCGCTTGGGCAGCCAGGCCCTGCACCAACGTGCTAACCCTTCAACACCCTGATAGAAGATCCCCAAGTATCCTCCTCTCTCTCTAAGGTGTGTATGACTCTGGCAAGGACATTATCTGCGTCAACAGCAACACATGGCCTGTGACCTGTGGATTGTAGTGTGTATCAGAGATGCACGTGTATACACCCGAATCGGGCCCCAAAAGAGACAGGATACTAATCAGCTAAAAAGAATATCTAATACAACCCTGCAACAGGAATGCCAACACCCACAACGTCTACCGCGGACACCATATTAATACCTGGTATCCCTGTAGGGCCACCTGCGCAAGCACGGAGTACATAGTACATACTATGTAACGACACCTAGGAAAGTACCGGGATTGTATATGAAAAGACAATCTACCTACTGGCTTACAGGTAAGGGACTAAAAGTACCTAGTAGGGTGAGTAAGTACATGGACCCCAGCCATAGGGGTCCAACCACACCCCGACCCTGATCCCAGCTAGTGGGAAGGCAAGGGAAGGGTTAGGGGGCCCAAGGGGGGGAACTGGGGGAGAGGGAAAAGGCGGGATATCGTCACCTCACACACTGTGAGAGGGCAAAAAGGAACCCTGTGACTTATATAAGACCTCCCGTGCCGCCGACGATTATTTCCCTTTTCTATCCTCCCCCCAGCCGTTTTTCTTGGATTTTCCCTTTTTCCCGCTTCCCAGCATCATGATTCTGTGATTGATATGATGTCAGAGGAGGGGAGGGGGACCTGGTTTGGCCTGGTCGACCTGGCTGGAATGGGTAACCAGCGCCCGATGGTACCCGGTACGTACGAACTACTGTAAGACATGCAAACGGGGAAATTCTGAACAGGCAAGCCCTCAGCTATGTATACCTGGCCTATATATCTCTCGAGGTATATGAATGGAAGGGGGGATAAGCGGTGGCGTAGATCCGGTGACACCTGATTTGACTGACGGATTGAATGGACACTTCGAGAAAAGGTATAAACGAGGCCGGCCAAACGGGACAACCATTGACCCTGTTGTCTGACCTGACCGTCCGAAGGAATATCCTTCCAGTTGCAGGCCTCAACGGTGGGCTGTAATTCGTAATTGCTCAACCGTAGTCCTGGCAGCCTGGTGACATGGAGAAAATGTTTGTCTGACAATGCAATGCTGATCTGAGAACTCCCATGGGCTGTCAGCCGCCTCCTGACGTCACAGGCCGTGCCCGGACGCCGGGGGTGGCCAACCTTGGGATTGTTATGCGCCGCAGGGGCAGGGCTGGCTTGGCTGAATACTATTAATTATCATTCATCACCTTTCCCTGCCATCCCCCTCTGACCCCAACCTCTTAACTGCCATGCCGTACCATTGACCGGCAGCGGCAATGTTTGGGGGAGGGGGATTGGAGGTTTCGAGTTTGGAAAAGGGGGGGAAGCGGGATGGCTTTCTGTCACAGCTCACCCGCATGAGAGGGCTGGCTTGGAACATACATACATACACGCATACAGTAGCGGTATGCATGCAGGGACGACAGCAATGTCGAGGGACACAGCTCTGGTCTTGACTGGTAGCAACCCAGCTTGTTGTTGACACACCATGATCTTTATGCATCTGACATGTTTTCGAGGCTTGCCATTTGATGGCTGCCCATCATTGACTGAATTGACTGACTGACTACTGAGTACCGAGTACCGAGTCTGACAACAGACAAATACCCTTGCTCCTCCTGGGCTCTTAATTTTGAAGAATCGTCAAGACAATAGAGGCTATGTACAAATACAGTGTATCGTCATTCAAGAATTAAACCAGCAAGCAAAAAGAGATCAAGAATGTAGAATAACAAAACACCAACGCCTTGCGGACATGACGCTATCCAGCCCCTGCCCTTTGAATGCCCGTAAACCCCTCGGCTGATGCTGAAATCGAACTTTGTCGATGTGAAATGGTTTGGTGTAGTTGATGGTATCCTGAGGTCAGCTGCTAGCCCAGGACGGCATTTTAAACGGCGGTCGCAGGACCTTGGTATTGAAAGTAGTGATATAGTGGAAAGTGCGACTCTCTCTTCATTGCGCCGCCGCCATGATCCGGGGTATGATGTGAAGTTGTGTGTCGTGCTCGGTGAATAAAAAACAAAGAACCGAATGGCTTCTTCTGGCCCCTCCCTCCCTTGCGTAACCGAGGTCGAAATATGGTTTGTTGTGATGTTGTGTCAAGGAGAGTAGAGTATGGTAAAACGTGAGAGGTGAGAAGGTTATTGTACGGTCTGGAGCTAGTCTTGCGTCCCGCCGTCTTGAATGCCCGAATGTCGACGCATCTGTCTTTTTTTGTTTTATCGTGCCAAGCCATGCCGTACCGCGTGCTGACCGGCCAGTGACCATCTTGTTAGGATCAATACAATCCGCCCGCGACTTGGCTATTCGCAGCCAGGATCGCCGGTACCACAGGGGATGTCGTGTAACCGTATCGTCAACGCCGCAAGATACTGTAAGCGACGTTGCCGTCCTTACTGATGGGGTTTCTCCTCGTTGTAATGACGTAGCTGAGCAAGACCAGCCGGGTGTCGTGAGGTTCCACATCGCACCGCCCCACAGCCACAGCTCTCGCCCCCTTTTTTCCGGCGGCTGCCATCGGCCTCTAGAAACTTCGGTGCACCTCCGCCTTCACAGCATCGATGGTGATTTGGACGCGTTCATTTCTTGGCCCTGGTCGACGAGGTTGCCGTGATCTTGCTCGTGCTCATCAGGTCGCCAATGTACTTCTGTAGAAATTTGTTGTTGCTGTCAAGCTTGTCGTGCTCCTCCTTGACGGCCTCGATGCGGTTGAAGATCATGAGAAGGGATTCCTGTAGCGCTTTGGCATGTCTGTGAAACTCATCCGGCGTCAGTAAGGTGCTGTATAGTGGACATACAGTGCAAGCTGTGGGTCCCGTCATGATTACTCACCTTCGGAGCTCGTCTCGAGCCTCACGGCCAAGTGCTTCGAGGTCCTCGCTGGTTCGTCGAGGACTCATGGCGCGCACGTCGCCAGGATCTATCCTCACATCGGTTGGCTCAACAGCTTCGACGGATTCTCGAGGAACGATGATGGTACCGCTGCTTTTCCGGCTCGGGAGACGCGGTCGTACTGGAACTGGCGCGACGATGCCTGGGGTGTTGGACTGGTCGACGGACGACGCCGAGGATGAATCTGAGCGCGTCATTTCGGGAATCCGAGGAGGTAAGAGAACCTGTTCGTGTGTTTGGGTTCCTTCCTCCATTGGTGATATATTGAGGCTGCTTCTTCCAAGGGATGATGATATTGTTGTTGTGTGTGTTGGTGGGATGCTTTGAGGAATGCAGGTTTTCCAAGGTCGGGGGAGGAAGACGGGGCTGGTTTGTCTTGAGTCGTGAGTCGTGGTCTCGGATCTTGGGCGAAGAATGGCAGGTCGAGTGGAGACGGCCGGTCAGATTACCATTAAGAATCGTATTCTGCAAAAACGTCCATGTGCTCTCGCTTCGTTTATGCCGAAGATGTTTGGAGAGTAAAATACAAGGCTTACTTGTCGCGAGTGACCGTGACCTTGGTCGAGGCAGATCGAGGCAAATAGAGAGAGGTATAACAGCAACAAATCATACGCTTAGCTTGACCACCACAACGTAAACCGACCAGAGTGGTTCCGGGACAGGTGGCGGGCGGGAAAGGGCTTAGGAAGGAGGGTAAGGTCAAGAATTTTTGGGCAGGGCTGCCACGGGAGCGGAAGGAAGTGTCGTGGGAAGAAAAGAGGAGTTGTGGTGGGGTGCGAGGGAGAGTAGAAGTGGGTTTCGGTCGGAACGGGCGACAGGGCAGTGGGGAGGGAAAGTACCTTGCCCTGCTAACGCAGGACATATTTACCATGCAGTACCTAGGTACCCAGGTACTTTCACAGGTTTTCCAGGCTGATACGTACTTCTCTGGTGACCTTGGAAGTACCACATGGATGTCTACTATACCTAGGCAGGTTTCTAGGTATCTATTGTGGATCTCGGGCCAAACATGCAGGAGCCTCTTTTTTTTTCTTTCTCGTTTTAGATGTCATTCCCTTACTCCCCTTTCCCACTTGGGCATATAGAAAACAGGAGGAGCCCTGGTTGCCACACGATACATTGCTCTGCACCCTGCACTGCAACGGCAACTGCAACTGCGCTGCACTGCACTTTAAAACGCCGAATAGGCCGCGCCTCTTGCCGCTCAGTTGGGCTACATACCCAGCTTAGGTACCTGGTGCAGACCATGGCCATACTATGGGAATATCACAGGGGCTCGTCATTACTTAGGTACACAGTTGAATTGGTTGACTGTATGGGTGTGCGATAACACATTACAAAACCTCATAGGCGGGCTGAGTAGCACAGATGTACATACATATGTACTGATGTACTGATGTACCAGGTCAGCGTTGTTGCATATCTCCAGGGCGCACAGTAGGTACGTCAGTTACATCTTCCGCGGGAAGGACGTCACGACGCAAAGACAGCCGCCGCTCCCTTATTTGCACCACCCCAGTAGGGCCCTGCACCACCTGGGCAGTATGGATACTGTGTCAAGGTTCCAAGTTCCAAAATGCTGCATGTTGCATGTTGCCAGTTCAGTTGGGTGATCGTTGTCTTCCTTCGCTCTCGTCGTGCTCGCCCTCATCGGCTCGTCACCGCCAAACTGGAGCCGAGGACGGCGAGGTGGGCTCCCAGGTCGTCATTCTAAAGTGGCTGTCAGCTGTCAACTGCCAACATGGAAATCCGGAGCCTGCGATGATCGCCCAAACGCCTGCTTGGGCTGTCCGGATGGACCATATCTGTGTCTGTGTCTGTGTCTGTGTCTGTGTCTGCGTCTGCGTCCTCCGTCCCCAAACCCCCATCTGACATATGCGAGTTGCGATTGCTACTCTTTGTTTTCCCTCCCCTCGATGCTCCCGCCCCGGCGATCAGCCATGATCAACAAGGTCTGAGAGCAATTGCCCTTGTCATGCCCTGTCATGACTCTTCTTCGGGCCCAGTTGTAACTTGCGATGTACAGACGGACTGGATCTGCCGTTGTCGATCATTGACGAGAGCAACGCATCGTCTGTTTCGAGGTTAGCCCTGGAGTGCACATACTGTGAGTCTATACATAGTAATTAGAAGGCTGACGACAAGTGAACAACCCATTCGACCCCTTGTTACTGACCCGTTGTCGCTACGAATGCTTGCTAGACCACTTATATAGGCACGTGATGGGAAGCCACAAGCTGTACGAAAGGCTGATGCTGCGGATAGCAGCCGCGACGACAATAACAGCGCGAATGACGATGGCAAAGATGGAGAGGCTGAAGTCTTTCGTGCCCCGGGCTTGCCTTCACTGTTTTACATACCTAGGTACATATGTAGGTACCTACATGGGTACCTGTGCCTGCCTTACCTACTTAGTAGGTAATTACCTAGGGTCTTGGTAAAAGTACCTAGGTATTCATGAATTACTCGAGGAGGAGATAGGTAGGTATTCGGAAGATAAGTGCACGCACGAGGGGTCGCGGAGAAATCCACAAATATATTACCCCAAATAGACTAGCGTAGAACCCCAGGCTAACCGCCGTCACTGCCACGCATGCAGGGGGTGTCAATTTCAGGCCTAGCCGATCGCAATTTTCAGCGACCCGTTTGTCTGCAGCCAAAAAACAAGCCAGCGTCTCAACACAGCTATGTTTCTGTTCACCGTTGTCGCTCATCATCTGCAGGGACATTTCAACACGAAATGAATTGTCAAACGAACACGCCAGCTTATAGAGCGGGCCAGAGGAACGAGCATGAATTGTGTGAGATCGGCAACAGTCACGCCCTGCCAGACTACCCTGCCTGACGGACCACGAGACTGCAGCACCCAACGATCACGCCAGCACCAACCCGTGTACCCGCGTATACAGTATGGGGGGCAATCCAGATTCGCAGTCATTAGGCAGTATGGAGTCGAGCCTCCAAACTGTAGATGCCCGCCAGTCGGCAGCAGCTCGAGGGATCGGCACTCGTCTCATTGGCATAGATCAAACCGTAGTGTCTGCAGCAGAGATCCTCAAAGGACGTGCCTCTGAGCCCTCCTATCGGTTGCCTTGGCAGCGAACTTGATTGGCTCGACCCCCTGGCTGAAGGGTCTTGGTCATCTGACGATGGATTCCGCATCTTCAGCCTCCAAATGCCACCATCAATCAGATGCCCATCCTCGGTCGACAGGGCCCGGATATTTCCAAAAATCAAGAAAGAAAAAGAAAAAGTCAGATTGCCGAAGCCTGTCGTTGGCCGGCTGGTAAATTCAGGCCCACCACAGCTTTCATATACACACAGTGCAACGGTCTTTATCAGTAGCGTTCAACGATCACAAGGAATCTGTTAGGAAGGAACCTTGGACAGGGCATTAGTGGCCATTTGAAGGCCCACCGTTATATCGAACAAACAAACCTAGAAGAATCAACAACCTTGACCACTACTATAATTCCATTACAGAGTCGCTCTAAAAGACACCATGGCCACAGGTCAGCAACGGCGCCGATCAGTCATCGGCATGTCTCTTTTTTCTTTTCTTTCATAGATTGGCCATCATTTGCAAGTCTCTCATTTTATTGTCCCAAACTACCTGACCATATCAATCCCTCCCAGTGCCAAAGTACGGACGTGCGCAACCCTATCTGCCTCGGGATGTATCCGGTAGTCAGTCAGGCTGGGAGATAAATTTACTGAAAGTTCTGTTTGAGGGGTAGGCACTAAAATGCCTCTCGGCCACGGAGTACATAACATTGATTCCATAATGCCCCACGATACTTCTCGACCCAAGGCACCGGACATGCTCGCCTGTCGTCCCCTTGAACAGCAGCCTGGCTAGCACGCCCCTAGGTGCGCCAGCTACGCCCCTAGGTAGCCACCTGAGCAGCTAGCACGCCCTGCCGTACCTGGCTGCCTAGGGAGTCAGGTATATGGAACGTCGTGCAATTAGAGTTTGTCTGCCTAATCGTACAATGCCGCCTCAGAACTCATCAACCCTCGGGAGCATGACATCACCTCCTCGATCATTGCAGCGGGAAACGAGCACACGGATGGGGAAGCCACGTGACAGAGGCGCAGGCGCAGGCGCGTCAGCCCCTCTTCTTTGTTTCTTTGTTCCCGTCTTCTCACACTTGTACGGATGTAATCTCACACTAAGAAGATGTAGCTGTCCAACCAAAGCAATAGTCGATCACTTAGATCGTTGTAGTCCAGGGTCATCAGGGACATCAGGGCTATATGGGACGACGAGGAGGAAGGATAAACCATCTTCTTCTTGCCAACTTGTGTACACAGTATCAAGTAACCCTTACCGGTCGTTGCCCGTCAGTATAAACGGAGCGGCTGCCGCAGTCCTGTTTCGACACACCCTAACGGAACCCCACAACCCGTTACCGTTAGAGTACTATGCCATAATCGGCACCGTCTACTCTATGCTACGTACCTACCATATGGAGGGTACTACCTAGGTACCTCATAGATACCAGTAGTACGGGTAGTACTTAGGTACCTAGGTAGGTACTTTAGTACGTATGTACCCTCCTCTTGATGACTCAGCTGGATCCTCCCTCATCCCTCTATGTACCTAGGAATTTACGTGACGACGGTACGGTCGCAAGCTCCAAGCAAACCTTGGAACGCTGTATCTCCCCCAACAGCTCTCTCTTTGCTGTTGTAACCCCCACAGCGTGAAGCGACAATTGCCGGAAGGCAGTGGAACAAATTTTGCGGGTTGGCTTGGGACCAAGACCGAGCCCAATGATCGCCTGGTCGGAAGCCTGGCGTTGCGCCATCTGAGATGAATCTGAGGGAGAAGTCGAAACAAGTTCCGACACTGGCGCTACTGCTTCGGTACAGACCGCCGATTGTGGCTTAACATCTCATCTGCCCATTTTCTAAAGTACAGTACATTTCGATTCCTCAGGGTACGATCAATCCGGCATTGGAGTCGACGATAGCCGCGGGCCCGGCTTCGTCTCTCACAGCATCACGTCAAATCTCACCGAGGTACTTCCAGTGCAGCAGCATCTGTCCTCATGTGTCTGCCAACAAGATCGAATGCGTCCAACTCGTCGACCTTTCCCTTCCTTGCGAATCTAATGCGGCTTACCCGCATAGCAAGCCGGCGCCAGGACCGGACCAGGTGTCCCTGCACAGCGCTGCAGTTTATCCCAGGTCGCCAACCTTAAAAGTCGAGCGGTGCCCAAACACCCACTTGGCGGCGATTCGCAGCACCGGACGGGAGTGTGCCCTCGAGATCGTCGGTTGGCGACCCGCAGGGCATAACTGGCACTGTGCCGATCTCCTCTCCAGGGGCCGACTCACCCGACCAATCTCCGTGGCTAGCGAGGCTCCCAACGATTGATCGATCATCTGGTGACTCGCTCCCTGGCTACGGTACCAGGGTACATACTGTGTGACCCTCAATTTTCTGCTCACTGCTTCACCCTGGATTTTCCTTCTCTCGCTTTCTATTTGTTCTTCCACCGGGGTCCCTGACAACCTGTAAAATGCTGACGCTGACGGACAGACTCCGAGTGACGGCAATCTGGCGGTGGGCTTTATTGACTGCATGAAGATTGCACGGGCTGCTGCATACTATGAAGTAGCTGCACAGCTGTACTGTGTAAGTGCAGCAGCATCTCAAAGTAAACCGCGCGGATCCTCTCAAGGCTACACTGGCGGATGTTTCTCTCCAGATTGCCCTCAACGCATGGAACAGCCGTTGGGAGAGTCGCATAGGAAAACGTGAACAACGGCCTCTCCCGAGACTCCCAGTTGCTGATGCGCTAGCCAGCTAAATACAACTCATGGCCTCATTTGAAACACGAAGCCTGGGGTCGCAACATCCGCTATGAGCGCACGCGTCGGCCTTTTCAGACCCCGTTGGTAAGAACGCCGTGTAAACGCCGATGCATATTGTTTTTGTAACGTGTCTAGCCGGCTGTCGCGAATGCGATGACCGGTGCGAACTCCGCCCTGGAGGAAGGACAAGCAAACAAAAAACACCAGTGTCCATACACACCTCAAAAGACTACGTACCCCCTCTCCTGATCCCCTCCCCGTTCAGTTCACTGGATCCTTGCTGCCGGCTGCGGCGGTTCTGGCGACTCGGTTACCGGCACTGTCACGTCAGAGGGAAGAGGGATGGACAGCTCCATTTCGGATCTTCCCGTGACGCTGCTCTTACATAAGTATATCAATCTGTTGGCTCCCTCTCCGGTACACTTGAGGTGGTGACTCCTTCGCGTCTTCAGAACCCTGAAGTTGACTCAGCTTCCTATTGCCGGTTCTTACTTGCGAGCGAAAGGTGTGATCAAAGCCGGATAACGAAGCCATGGAGGGATAGCTAAGAAACTTGACACCACTAAGAGCAAATCAGCATCCCGCTAATAAAGCAATCATGGCATTACGCTGCGGCATGACATCGGACTTTTTGAGCGCCTGGAGATCTACGGTCCGCTATCTTCATCGACGTCACCGCGCTGTCAACCTTCGAATCGATTCCTGCCGTTGAGACAGGCCTTCCTGTTCATGCGCGGACCATGTCGTCCGGACCTACAAGTCGACACCGTCGTCATATCGTCAAGCCGTCACGTTGTTACGAGGAAGTTGCAAGCCGAATTGTCCAGACATCCGCGATGCTGTATCGACCATCTTACGGGCCATCTTCCAGTATATGCCAGGACAGAAATGAGGTCCTGTCATGCGTGATGGCTGAACGTCGAATGTGTCGTACAAAACGTCGAACACGTGCACCCACGCTAGACAACACCGGTTTATATAGGCGTGAGCGCTTGCGATATCACTTGATGGGCTGGCGTTTGTGAGGTTGCTCGGGTGGCCTGACCAACTCTTGAGGTCCACGTATATCGCGGGCATTAGACCAGTCCAAGTCATCATCTGGACCAATGGGCAGCTTGAGGGGGTTTTCGCGATGTGGCATGCAGAATCTCGTTCTCGATTCCGGTGGGTTGGATAGAAATCTGCGTTATCATAGATGCAGCTTGGACTCTACGGCAAAGCTGGATGGCCCCGGAACTGCAAGTGCAATCCTCCTCTCACCCCGTTTATCCAGGTCTAAGGTGCGACAGGGCACCCGAAATCTCTCGACCAGTGTATATGGCCTTTTTGGCGAGTGCAAAGCTCCCACGTGTGTTTTCAACCGCTCCTCCCAAGACGGGACGAATCCTTGTCCAGGGTTGTCTCGAGTTCAAACCGATGATGCTGACGTGCAGATTCTTTGTACGACCCCGTTGTCAATATGGTCGTCATGCCTGAAAGATCGTCTATCTTTCTGTCTTGCGATGGATCAGCGTCGTGGCCTATGCGGTCGACGTGGCCAGCCTGTATGACGCCGTCAGGTTTGGGATAATATGCCTTGCAATCGCCGTGGCTGCCTTGTGTTTCCCACGCGCTCTTGACTTGCGCCCGGGTCAGTCCTCACGCGTGTACGTGCACAGGTACTTTAAGCGCGGCTGCATCTTCGGCCATCCGTCCCCTTGGTTACCTGCGGGTCCCACAAGATGCAGTCTACCGGCCGTATCGATGTCGGTTGGTTGGAGAGGACTGCATATATCAACGCCACGTGCGGCCCACCTGGGCATGACCACTGGGGTACCAGCTCTTGCTTGTACACGGTTCTTTCGAGACTCTAGTGTGCACTAGTAGTACGTCTACGATAGGTGTTATGCTAAAATGTCATTACCTACACCAGCCCAGAGCAGAATTACTCCCTGCCAGCAGTCCTGGCTCCTGGAATAGGGTTGAAAAAACAAGGCTGACAAACGGATTGAGCAGCGGGGTCGACAAAGTTCGATTATTTGGCAAGCGATTCTACATTCCGTGGTAAATCTCAAGGTTGCCCCGGAGACTTAATCCATACGAGCTACGTAGCTTGGGCCATCAGCCCAGAGTTATGGCTTGTAAGCACAGGCCTCAACGATGGCGTCGATTTCCAGATCTCGCCACGTGTGTTAGTCTTGTTCTTGGGGCTCCAAGACGAGGCAGATGGATCGGCCCGGGCGTAGCCAGACCATGTGGCTCCGGAACCCGTGGGCTACAGCGTTGTGATCAAGTAAGGCCGTCTTACCCGTTGTCGCTGGAGTATTGCCGGTCCCTGGGCAACCTAAGGAGGAGTTGATTGACTGCGTATGTGATCCAACGGGTAGGACACTAGCATCTTGACACCGGTCTTCATATTCCCATGTTTACTCCAGTAGTCTCCAGTGCCTCGAAAGCTGGCAGGATAGCCCTCGTCGCCGGCAGAGTCATTGAGCATTGATCACATTGACAAGAACCCTTGGCGTCTGGGTCACGTTCGATACGACGTGGGTCAGTGGCACTCGATGGTCCGATGGCCATGGCTCGGGCATCCTCCGCAAGCTGTCCCTTTCTCCGCAAGCTGTCCCTTTCTTTCGGACCAAGTTTCCATAAATAGATGTTGCTAAGGGTGACGCGTTGGGGGCCCGGAGTAAGTGGCCGTAGCGTCAAGTGGAACGCCGTTATGAGGGTCTGGTAATTCCGATGTACCTTATACTTTGGGTTTGTTCGTGCACAAACCATCCTTATGCTGATACCTTCAGGCTCGCTTATGCCTGATGGACAGCTCACGACTCATTTGCGAAAACAAGGGTCCATGTCCTGAGTGGCATAGCGCGGTTAATGGTGTCCTGATCATGATCAACCGGGCGATTTAGTCAATCACATGCTAATATATCCTCGCTGTTCTCAGCTGCGGCCTCGGTATGGTTATAGTAACCTGGATACACTCTCCGTCGGTAGTCAAGAACTTATAAGCTGACATACCGGAAACTTGGGACCGTTAATCCTCACTGGTACTGTCAGGTATACTCATATCCATCGGAAGGGATCGGAGTGCTGAACACTGTTGAGACATCATTGATGGCTATCACATGCCGGCTCATCCGCCTCCATGATTTAGCCAAATGTATAGAGTGCATATGTCAGGCGTTTACTCACGACATATCAGAGTGTATACCTAGGTAAGTAAGGGAAGTGATCTTTTTCATGTGAATATTTTCAAAGAAGCTACCTTGACTCAAAGAGAGAGCGGCACCCTAAGGTAAAGAACTCTGGTACGCTTCCATCTCGGTGTAGCGCTATGATGCTGTATAATGTAGGCTCTTTCACCCAGGCACGAAGACTAGCTGTCACACAATTCCTAGCGTACCTTCCCAGGGCTGTCTCATAGTAGGGCGCTTATAATTTCGCGTTGCCTTAGATTTGGTATCAGGAAGTTGAGATAAGTTCGCTGTAAGACCTCAGTCAAGTAGAAGCTCATAGAATTAACTTCCATAACAATGTTTCTATAGGTTAAAGTCTTCGGTGGTGTCCGTCCTATCAACGGTATGTCCAAGAAGTACCCGAGGTCAGTTAGAAAACGGTTACATGTGACAGAGCTGACAAACTTTGTAAAGAATATAACATAGCCATGACAACGCTTCATAGAAAGGAGATACTGTCAGGGATTTGAAGGTATCTCATACCTTAGACAGATAGATTCGTTTCGAAGTGAAAATGATCGCACGCCTTATCGTTCTTCAAGATAATTCACTTTTATGTCAGCGGTATCTACCAACCTCCGATGCAAAGGTACAGACCCCGGATGCGAACAGCAACGAATTTGGGCTCCAGCACCATGGGCCCCAGGTCGTACTACAGCACTGTCAAGGCCTGATATCAAAAGAATGAGTCACACAGGCACCACACCAATTCTATCGAGAAGAGTATAACTAATTGGTTAGATAACACCGATGAGGATATTTGGAAGAGCCTTAAGTTGAGAAAATAGGTGGTGAACCAGCTACAAGTGCTGCCAATACAACAGGGAGTGGAGGAGCACGGGGTTCTGCTGTGTTGTTACTTGGACCGCAAGTGACCGAAAAGGTCGCATCGTTCCCAAAGGGTTCCCAAGTGGAAATGAGGTTGCCCATGTGGCCATTGACCGAGACTCATGATGATTGATACTTCCTCCCGCTAATCGTATTGTTCAAGGATATACGTGTATCCGTCATCAATGTTTAATAGCAACAGTGAAGTTCGATCCCTGCTCAGGTGCTTCCCTAGGTCGTCTTACAGTGTTCTCATACCATAACTATATCCGTATGAAGAGATACTGCCGGGCTAATAGGGCATAAATCCCAGCAGATGATGATTCTGGGGAGGAGAGGTCGCAATTGGATGTTGGAAGGCTAGAAAGGGCGCCTGGGCAAGGAGTGGAGGTCGTGAATTGTGACTCAATTCAGTGATATCGGGATGCCACTTCAACCCTTGGTAGGACAAGGCTCAGTATTACCGAAGGTGATCTATTTACCGATGGTAGGATGGTTTTGATCAAATTGTGCTTCAGCAGAAGAGCCAACGTGCCTTGTAAACCTAAAGGTTCCCATTGCTCTAGAACATCAGAACACTGCACGGGAGTCTGTAGTCGTCGTGGTCGACAACGTCTCATCAAAGGGTTCAGGCCGTTGAAAGGTTCCTGATACTATGCACACGCAAACACCCTGCGGCATCATATTGGTACATACATAGTAGTCAGGGAGTGCTGGGCTGTATTGGGTGCCAGACACTGGAGCAACCCTTGGGAAGGGACATCTGGAGCACCAGTTGACTTGAGAGAAAAGTGGAACGTTCGCGGGCGTGACGATTCTCTTCCAAGCCCACAAGTTATCTAACCCTTGGTCAGTAATCTAGCGAATACTAATGAGGCCAAGCAAGAACACATCATATCTATCGCCTAGCACTCCGTACTCAAGTACGAGCTGCGTTGCTACCATCGATTTTATGGATCAAATTGTGTGGGTAAGAGTGGCTCGCCTGTCAACCCTGGCAAACCATTGATGCATCTTGGAGGCACAACAAGACACCTCAAAGACTAGTGGAGTCGGATTAAGCTTAAAAGAAGATTGCCAACCACGTGTGCCAACCCCAGAGCGAAGGATTCGCGTGCCGTCGCTAAACTTAAGACCCATACACATATCCCGTGGAAACCACTGCATGGTCTCATACCTGTAAATTCAACCCTCTAAGTCATATTCATGGTTCGCCCCCTACCATGGAGCCGGAATTTCTTTTCCCCCATCTACGTGGAATATTTCCCAGGATCATCGCGCGTACGTGGACATCGCCGATGGGGCGACAGTGAAAAGATCTGAAGCGTGCCGAGAGCCGATTCTTGAGCAGATAATTCACGGCGAGACGTTTTGCCATCGTATTGATTTTCCGACCCCTGACTTGCTATACCCCTGATTCATTTCCAAAATTGATGAACTCCGAGGCAACCTCTGCTGCGCGGGCGAGTCAGAAGAAGTTGAAACGGAATTCTTCCCACAAAACTGGGTCATTTATAACGGCAGCTCCACAGCGGAAAGCGGTAGGTGGGAAGGGGGGCGGTTTTTCTTCAATTTTTTCTCTTAGTGAAGGGAGAAGTTAGTTTCGGCCGGCGGGACCTTGGGGCGAGGTTTATAAGCAGTGATGGCGTCGGGGATATATATAGAGTACTTAGTACGTAAATAATGGATAAGGGAAAATATATGCATATCTCTTAGTATTTACTTCTATGATTACCTTTCCCAAAATAAGCCAGTCGTTTCCTCCAACCAAAGAATCCCAAGCAAAGCCAAAGTCCTATTCACGGGAAATTATCAGAAGACAGGATGACGACCGACTACAAGTTTGAGGGCTGGGCGGCCAACGATGCCACAGCCGGCGACGAGGGAAAGATGGTCTGGCAGGAGATCTACCCCAAGGGCTGGGAGGAGACCGATGTTGACATCCAGGTCACCCACTGCGGCATGTGCGGCTCCGACCTGCACCAGATGCGCAACGGCTGGGGTGGCGCCAACTACCCCATGACCGTCGGCCACGAGATCGTCGGCAAGGCAGTCCGCGTCGGCAAGGACGTCAAGCACGTCAAGGTCGGCGACCGCGTGGGCGTGGGTGCCCAGGGTGACTCGTGTCGCAACCGCTTCGGCGACGACTGCGAAGAGTGCGCCCACGGCGACGAGAACTACTGCGACAAGCTCATCTGGACGTACAACTCCCGCCACTTCAACGGCGACATCGCCCAGGGAGGCTACTCCACGTACCACCGCGCGCCCGGCCACTTCGTCGTCCAGATCCCCGACGGTCTCGAGTCGAGCCAGGCTGCGCCCATGCTCTGCGGTGGTGTGACCATGTTCGCGCCCCTCAAGAACCACAACGTCAAGCCCGGCATGGCCGTCGGCATCGTCGGCGTTGGAGGTCTCGGACACTACGGTGTCAAGTTCGCCAAGGCCATGGGCGCAAAGGTCATCGGCATCTCCCGCAGGGCCAACAAGCGGGACGAGGTCCTCTCCCTCGGTGCCGATGGCTACATCGCCACGGAGGACGACGCCGACTGGCTCAAGACGCACGGAAGGAGCCTCGACCTTATCATCTCCACCGTGGCCTCCAGCAAGGTCCCCATCACGGAGTACCTCCTGCTCCTGAAGAAGGGTGGCTCCCTCGTCCAGGTCGGACTTCCCGACGACGGACCCTTCCAGATCTCTGGTGGCGTCATGGCCACTGGCCGCGCGAAGTTCGAGGGTTCTCTGGTCGGATCCCCTCAGGATCTGCGGGATATGCTCGAGTTCGTGACTGAGAAGAAGATCCAGGGTCTCGTGCAGGAGCGTTCCATGAAGGATGCCAACCAGGCGGTTCTTGACTTGGAGGCCGGCAAGGCTCGTTACCGCTACGTGCTTGTCAACGAGGGCGCATAAGTGGATACAACTTTGTTGTGCATAGGAAAGGCGTTGTGGAATACAAATTGGGGATGCACTCTTGTATATTTATTCATATCAGCATATATCTTTCGAAAGGAGAGAGGTCGGAGCCACACTTGTCCGCCTTTTGAGCGTCTTGTACAAGCCCATGAATTTGGTGACAGCCAGTGACATATAACACCTATCTGCCTCGGCGCTGGAACTCTTGCCAGCATAGTGAGACTTGTGTGGGGGTCCCTCCTATACTTGAAGAATGTCTGTTACGCGGCCAAAGTGTGAAGCAGGCAAGGCTTGCTACTCCATGGGATTACTTCCAAGTGCCCAGGTTACAGGTGGTCAAAAGAGGTCAGGGGGTCTCGCAGATGCCTCTAGCTATGCAAGCCAAGGAAGGCGAAGCTGACAGGCCGGCAACCACCGCACCATTCCCAAGGTCCCAATAGCGTGTTTGAGTATGGAAAGAATAAAGGACACATGAGACATACTGAGACATTGTCACATGCGAGCTAGGAACCCACGCCCGGGCCCCCTGACTTGAGGCCTCGACGTCACTTTGTTGTATGACCAACACCAAACATCATCACCATCTCGAGCTTGAGTAAGTATCAAGGCACCTCATCAACTAAATACCTGAATAGGCAGCATAATCGGATTATCTTTGGATATTATCAAACCCGGCGGTCGCTGCCACAGACGACCTCATAACCGACCACGGCTTTGGACAAAGCCACCCTAAAATGAAGCTCTCCGTATTTAATGCCCACTCATACGACAAGAAGTACATCGGCGCAGCGCAAACGGCTCGCGAGTCACTATCCGACATCGACATAAGCTTCCACGAATTCCCTCTCTCCCTGGAGACGGTGCCCCTAGCTACCGGCGCGGACGCCGTCTGCGCCTTCGTCAACGATGACTTGTCCGCGCCTGTTCTGGCAGGGCTCCACAAGGTCGGCATACAGGCCATCCTGATGCGCTGCGCAGGCTACAACAACGTTGACCTAGACAAAGCCAAGGAGCTCGGCCTGTTTGTCGCCAATGTGCCCAGCTACTCCCCCGAGGCGGTCGCAGAGTTCGCACTCGCCCTGATCCAGACCCTCAACCGCAACACGCACCGCGCGTACAACCGAGTGCGAGAGGGCAACTTCAACCTGGACGGCCTGCTCGGGAAGACCCTATGTGGCAAGACTGTCGGGATAGTGGGCACGGGGAGGATCGGCGTTGCCCTGGCCCGGATCCTACACGGCTTCGGATGCATAATCGTGGCGTATGACCCTTTCCCCAACGCCGATTTCGAGAAATACGGCTCGTATACCGACCTCGACACCCTCCTCTCCTCGTCGGACATAGTCAGCCTCCACTGTCCACTCATGCCCAAGACCAACTATATTATCAACGAGCAGTCGATATCCAAGATGAAGAAGGGGGCGATGCTGGTCAACACGAGCCGCGGGGCGCTGATCGACACCAGGAGCGTCATCCGGGCCCTCAAGAGTAAGCAGCTGGGAGGGCTGGCGCTGGACGTGTACGAGGGGGAGGGTAAGATCTTCTACAGGGACCACTCGACGACCAACTTCATCATCGACGACGACGTGCTGATGCGGCTGCTGACGTTCCCCAACGTCATCATCTCGGGCCACCAGGCATTCTTCACGGAGGAGGCGCTCAGCGAGATCGCGGATGCCACGCTGAGGAATCTGGAGCACTTCAGGGATGGTGAGGAGTGCCCGAACTCTCTTATCGGTGACACGCCGCTGCGGAGGGAGCTGTTTCCCGTCCGCACGATTTGACGAGGCTTGTTGTCGTTGAACTTGCTGGGCTCTTGGTGTTGAACTGGTGATTATTGCGTGTGTGGTGGTCTCAGATGTGGCCCGGGGCAATACGTACTTGGTACTTACAGAGCAATATTAATACATCGCAACCCTGAGAACATCTATCTGTCTGTGAGTGGGTTACCTGGCCCCCATTAGACGTCCGGAACAACCAAGTGAGTGCTCGACTCCTAAATATACACATAGTATGAGCTGCTATCCGTCTCGTACTTTACATAGGAGATACCTCAGGGATTGCACGGCAGTCAGTAAGTGAGTACATACCAGAGCTGCAGGGGGTTAGGGTTACTCAGGGGCAGTTCTCCGTCGAAGATATACAATTTACAAGCGCGACTTGCTTCTTTCATGTCACGTTAAAGGCACAAAGCGAACGGTCGCCTTCATTGTAACAATCCTCTTCGGACTTGGACTCGGACTCTGCCTCGGACTCTTCTTGGGCCTCGTTCAGGTACGGTTCAGGGGCTGGTGAGGTCCCATCGATTGATTGGCCGTGAGCCCCTTTCCGAGGACCTCGCATATTCCCGGACCCCAGCGAATGAGCCCCAAGCAACAGCACCACACCTTTCACGGTCGAAACAATAACACGGCACAATCCATCATTGATTATAGAGCAAGCAAGCTTTGAACTCTTCAGAGGTTATGGCCCCCTTTGGCGCTTTCACAATGACACTAAATAGGAGGCTCCAGTATATATATACAATGACCATGTCTCCCCAGATTGCTTGTGGCGGCCAAACGGTCGTCTCAGTCCTCCTTCAACCAGACAGCTCATTCACTCATTCAAGGAGCCCCAATTAGTTACACTACAGCGCAGGCGCTTATACCTCGGCAAAGACTACACATACGTTCCTTACTCAGCTTGGAGATATCACTATAGTGGGCGTCCATCCGCACATGATGAAGATGCACGGCAGCCACACCCCATCGCTGGCGATCGCCTTCTCGGCCATCCTGCCTGTCCTAGTCCAACTCGCCTCCGCGGACGACAACATCATATCGAAGCGGCACGTCCAGATGGTGACCCCACAGCCCTACATCTTCGACGAGTACGGCCCGACCAACCCCCTCAGCCCAGACGGCTCAGACTACCCCTGCAAGGTGCCCCAGGGCGACAAGTTCCAGATCAGCGCCGGCAGCACCCCCACCGAGATGGTAACGGGCGAGGCGCAGGTGGCCTCCTTCGCGGGCACGGCCGTCCACGGCGGCGGGAGCTGCCAGTTCGCCCTGACCGAGGGCCTGAGCCCCACCAGGGACTCGGCCTGGAAGGTCATCCACTCGGTCGAGGGGGGGTGTCCCAAGGCGGATGTCGAGGGGAACCTGGAGGCGGGGCAGGAGCCGGATAATTATACCTTCAGCGTGCCGGACGACTTCGCGCCGGGGGAGTATACCTTCGCGTGGACGTGGGTGAACCGTATCGCGGGGGAGCCCGAGTTCTATATGAACTGCGCGCCCGTCACTGTGAAGGCGGCGGCGGCCGCGGGGGCTGGCTCAAAGCGGAGCGCGAGGGAGCGGCGAGAACGGATGAGGCGCCGGTCAGGAAGCTATCCGGATCTCTTCCTCGCGAACATAGGTGATGCGAGTAACGGGTGTACGACGTCCGAGGCGCTGCGGGAGCAGGCCGCCATCGCGTATCCGTACCCTGGGAGCTCCGTCAGCTACCCCAACGGGGCTGACAACCTCTTCCGGCAGCCTTGCGACGGCAACCCACGGAATGCTAACGGTTCGACGGTGGTCAATGGTGGGGGTTCAGCGTCCTCCGGCTCGATGGCGTCTATCTCCAGTACTGCGGGCAGCACGACGATCTCTACTGGCATCGCGTCGGTTAGCGTGGCCCAGACGACACTCTCGGTTTCGACTGGCTCGCCTCTGCCCTCGACGCTCGACACTTCGACTGCACTTTCTACCTCGACGTCATCTTCTGCGTTGTCATCAGATTCTTCCACACTTGCTACTTTGACAGTATCCACGGCCGGTCCGTCGGGTACGACAGACACTTCGAGCAGTACATGTACGGACGGACACCTGATGTGCGTGGGTGGAACGCAGTTCCGCACCTGCACGGGTGGGGAGTGGACCGCGCCCCAGGACCTTGCGTCGAACGCGAGGTGTAAGGAGGAGGGCGAGAGCGTTGGATTAGATATTACGAATGTGTCATGATAATATTCGAGGTCATTGGGACTGGACTGAGCGACAATGATCGTTTGAAGGGAAAGAGGTGCATAGAGCTGGATAGAGTATACTTTCATAGAGCGACCATAAAGCCTGGTGCTTTCCGCCATCTTGACGTGCACGTGTGTTGGTGACTGTATTGAGCTGAAGGTGGGCTGGTTCGATAGGAGTCACCAGCGAAGAGAATAAAAAAGACTGCCAAATATGTAGAAAGTGGACTCATTGAAGGTATCAGGCAGGCCTCTGCATCAATATGATTTTGATATGTCCAACCCATCTATCGAGAAACCCTTCACCATCACGATGCAGTATTCTTCCTAGTATATACCCCACCGATAGTATAATCCTTCTGCGGGCCCTTGACCGTATATCCCAGCCTCCACTCCCTCAGGTTCACCGCATTGAACAGAAACTCATAGTTGACATCGTAGTAGTCCTCGATGCACAGATGTCCCGACTTGGCCCTCCAGCCCTGCTCGCCGTCGTAGATGCCCTTCTTGTGCCCCGGGGGGACCACAAAGTCCAGCTCGTGGAACAGGTAATCCGCCCTCCTCTGCTCCTCCGCCCGCCGCGGGTCGTCCCGGGGGTACCTCTCCCCAGTCCGCACGAACCAGACGCTGAGCTTGTCAGACCTCTCGTCGTACCGCCAGACGTACCGCCGCGTCGCGCGGAAGCTCAGCCCGCTGGTGGCCGTGAAGGTCCCCTCCTCGACGTACAGGTACTCCAGGCTCGGGTCCTCGTCGTCGTCGTCCCCACCCTCGCCGCCGTCGGCCACCGCCTCGGTACCGCCGACGCACTTGCGCCCGTCGCTGGTCCCCCGCCGCAGGAGGAACCTCGCCGTCCCGCTCCAGTGGCCGCTGGGGTGGCTGGGGAGCCTGGACCTCAGGTCCCTCTCGAGCCGCCACTCGCCCAGCAGCGAGCGGAAGACGGCGCGCGCGGCGAACTTGCCGCCCGCCAGGCCGGCCACGGCCGTCTCGTGCGTCTGCCGCAGCGACCGGTCCACCTCCCTGTGCTGCTCGGCCGTCAGCCCCTTGGGCGCGTACCGCGCCGGCGTGAGTATGTCCATCGGCTGGCCGTTGTGCGGCAGGGGCGGCGTCTCGCCGGCCGTCATGAAGATGCCCATGTCCAGCGCGTTGGCGAACTCCTGCATCAGGAAGGCGTAGTCGCCCATGGGGAACTGTGACGCGCGGGGGTCGCCGCGGAGGGCGGAGAGGCGCGGTATGGAGGTGTCGGTGGATAGGGCGTATCGCAGTGAGGGGCTGAGTTGGCCGCCTTGTTGTTGTTGTTGGGTCCAGAGTTCGGCCATGAGGCGTGCTTGCATCTCCATCACGCCCCAGTATGGACTGCGATAGAAGCCGACGAAGCCTAGGTTTGGGACTTTGGGGTGGTGCGTGCCATGGAAGGCGAGGAGGAGGGTATTGTCGAGGTTGGTAGGGTCGACCGCGAGGGTTTGTTGTATATCGACAGGTAGGAATGATATTGAGGGTGCGGCTTCGAAGCCCGTGGCGAGTATGATCGCGGCTACGTCGGTGACAGTGTTCGGCTCGCCACCTTGCGAGGTGGGCGTCACCGTGGCGGTATCATCAGTCACGGAGCTGAGCTTGCCTTGGGAGAGTGTGATCAGACCTGAGCGCACGAAATCCAGGTACCAGTCGCTGACGGCGAGCCAAGGGGGTAAGTCGAGGTCTTGATCTGTTGCAACGAGTAGCGGTGAGAACTCGGATTGATCTGTGCCAAGTGCCTTCTTATATATCCCGTGGACGGCCCTGGCAGCCTCTACAGGTATGTGGCCTTGTGAGTTGGTGAGGGGTTGTGGTCGGTTAGCGAGATTCTGGGACGAGAGATCGATCGGAAGGAAGGGAGCGGCAGTGCTGGTTGCGGCGGCGGAGACGTAGAGCGGAAACACCCACAACGGGCGTTGGATGATGTGGTGTATGGTGTATTTATCAGCACCAGGCAGCTCGTTCTGGCTTGGCGAGTTGGCGGCGGACGATAGATGAGTGGCAACAGTACCAGCGATCTCGACGCCTGACATCTGCCCACCAACGATGAGTATCTTGCCACCTTTCCCGTCCGCATGTGGTAGCAGCGCCTCGAGGTCGCGATATCGACTGCTGTGAACCACGGGTATCCCTCGCGCTTGCGCCTCCTTCAGCCCAGGGACGTCCGGCACAGCTGGTTTCCCAAAGAAGCCTGAAGCGATCAGCAGATAATCATAGTCGTTCTCAACCATCACGCCATCTTCGGACCGTGCTGTGACCTTCCATCTCCTCCCTTGGTCCGCATCATCGACCGGCACCGTCTTCTCCACCCTCCAGCCCAGCCTCAACCGGAACCTCTCCTCCTCAAAAGCACAATACCTGCTCAGGTACCGCTGCAGATACTTCCCGACATGCCAGGCCCTCGGCAGCTGCGGTGCGTTCTCGTCATCCCAAGCCAAGTCGCTGAACTGCATGGTATTCCTGCTCTGATTGGCGATCATGAGAGGATGAACCAGACCGGCATCATCATGCTTGTCGGCGGGCCAGAGACCGCCGATCCGGGGCTGTGGATCGAAGACAGTTACGGAGTACTCATGTTCGGATCCGGAAGGCTGGTGGAGGAAGGACTTGGCGGCCACGAGTCCCGAGGGTCCGGCGCCGACGATGCAGACTGTTTTGGGGGCCATGGCCGAGAGGAGAGCAAGGGGCCAGCGGAAGGCGGAAGAAAGTCTGAGGACGCGAAGTTGGAGAGGAGAGGAGCGGATCTGGTGAACCAGTTTCACGATGGCGCCGTACTCCTCAAGACAGAACTGAGAACGATATAGAGATTGAGTGGGTGAGTAAGTGACTCAGACAAGATGCCGGAAGTCTTTCCTGACCGAAGCACCAAGACTTCTCAACGCAGTTCGAAGCAGTCGACAGATAGGTTCACGGGCACGGAAATTGTCTCATGGAAGTTTATCTCTCATCCAGCCGGTCGGTACCTACCCAAATACTTGGGTCTCTGTAGTCTACACATGCTTCGCTGCATTGAGTAGATGGTTACATGTACCGGAGCTTCGGGCCCACATCCATCACCCAGCAAGCTTAGATAAGCAGAAGATCAAAACGGACATTCGTCATTTCAGCTGAGGCTGACTCATCACAATTGCCGACCGTTATAGATGTCAACCGTTAACTGTCAAACCGTTGAATGCTACTGTACCGGTAGCCCGGAACCGCACCTGCCCTTGAGGTCATCATCCTGGGTCCCGGTTGTTCCTACCGCTTGAAGATCCGGTCATCTACCGCTGTGTGCCTGCTGACTCTGAAGGTCCGGGGCAGTTTCTGTCCATCTTGATCAGGCGGGTCTAGGGTGATCGAGCTTCTTCCAGGAGGTTGGATTTCTTGATCCGGAACCATGCAGCTTCTGTCTGAGACAATAGCTATCGTGTCTCGAGCTATACATAACCTCAGAACACTCAGTGGCTGACAGAGTTTCTCAGCAGTTCTTCCTCGCCGACGCACATCGGCTCCTCTTCAGCCCATACGGATACGGATCTTCCTTTCCGAGGTGCACAATACGTCGGAGAATCCAGTGTTGGGTTGGAAGAGCCGGTCCAAGCTGTTGTTGACTCCGAATACAGTTCTTCGTGTCAAGTACCCCACTGCAAGAGGCGAGATCGTGGCACGGAAGCTGACAGCTACCAAGGGAAATCTTGGCAGCAAGCACTGTGCCAGGTAAAGCAACGCTTCTCATGGCCTGCAGCCCCCGGCACCCCAACGTTGTTATCCATCCAGATGATTGGCACGTCTCGCGTCCTCAATCCCTGACTCCCATGCAGGATACCGTGCCGTCAACCCAGGAGTCTAGCTTCGGGGGATGTTTGGAGATTCGGCGGCTAGGTCGAGTCTCACGTCCACGTGCCTTCCGCCGCACTGCCTGTCCCAAATATGAGGTCCTGTCGTGCGAAGCAGTGCTGCCAAGTGGGCAACCGGCACATTGCAGCCGGTCTATTGTTCAATCAGATGTGCACACAAAAGATATATCACTCGTATCGCGAGCCATTCGGACCCTCATCATGAGCCCTCGAGTCAACGATGGAAGTGTCCCCAACAAAGCCCCCAGGATGGCTGTGAACAAAATACAGTAGTGGTTGCGCCCCGGGAATCGCGACTTGGCCATCAGTGGATGGTAATTCAGTGCCGTGCGGATGCAGGTTTACCTCTTGGATCATGAGCGTCGACAAGGCCAATGCTGCCTCACTGACACACTGGCTGAGATGTTGTGTACCTGGCTGTCCGGAAATGAGACTAGTCTGCTCGAATGGACGGACACCATAGCTGACGAAGGTCGGGTCCCGCCGCGTGAAGGTCTCGGGACCCCGCTGCTGGGGCAAGTCGCCTCAAGTTCTATGGGACAGGTCGGGAAGCCCGCAGCGACCATGCCCTGTCACGAGCTCATTCCCATCGCGCCGAGCATCCGTAATGCTGGATGAAGAGAATTCCTTCACCGATAGAGCGTATCACGGACGACTGCGGCAAGCTCATGCGCCTTGGGTCACACGCGAGGGCGGATACGTGCATATTCGGGGATTCTTCAAAAATCTGCAGGCGCCGGCGGGAAGGTCCTAAATATCAACTGATGGTTGCTCGCCATCTTCCAGAACTAGCGCCGCCAGCCTGGTTGGCAGTGACGAGGTTCCGTTAAGTGCGGCACCGAACGTCGGCACGAAAAGCTTCTGTCGTTGTCCGGAGATGGGTAAGCTCCTGCACTGCGACAGGCGACCTCAAACTCTGGACTCGTCCCATCGAACTGATGGTTCAGCTTACTGGTCGAGCAACCATTGCACAGCGCCAGATTTCTCGTAACTTACATGCTGTAACGTGGTGCAGCTTAAGGGGAAAGCGCCCACGTGTTTGTGCGCCCGCGGTGTTGCGTGCCGCTGTCATAGCTGCTTTCTGCTACTCCAGAGGTACCTCGCTTCGTCTGTTGATATACCGAGCCCTATTGTCTGCCGACGAGTGACATACAAGTCATGCCTTTCCATTTGTTCCATCTCTTTCTTGTTGTCTCCTTACCCATGGCTTCCGAATGACTTGCAAACCTTTGGCAGGGCCAATGGCTTTGGTGGCGGGTATTGGCCGAGGCAAGGTCCCGGTAATAGCGGCCGACTCCGTCGATTTCAAGCCTCAAGTGGCTTCTGAGCAGTCTCGTGCCCCAGATTTTCAGGAGGTGATTGGCCTCTCCCTATGGTGTGGTTTGCAAGTGTTATGCCGATAGTATGGGCGAAAAGGTTCGTCAAGCCAGTGTGCGCGTGCGGGGAACCTCCATAAGCCATACCAAGCCCTCGATGGTGAGCCCGAGTGGCATACTATGTAATCAACCAAGCAAAACCCAGTCATGTGGTGGTGGAAGGATTCCTCTAGAGCTCCTACCTCCTCTGATGCCCCTCTTTGCCCCTCGTCCCCTAGTCTTCCTCCAGGGGCAATTTGACAGAGGCAGCCGTGGTCTCCCATCGTTCTTGGAGCAGCAGACGACGTGCCAATTCGAGCCGGACGTTGCCGGGGCATCGCAGTCCACGAGGGTGACAGACACGATGGGAGTGTCGAGGCGAGAATATCCTCAGCCTCTGCGGCGGTGAGCCCATCAGAACATGAATACAAGGGCCCGGATGTCAATCAAGGCTGTCCCACCTTGCCGAGAGTTCGTCCGACGTTGGAATCTCAGACACTGCGGTGAAATGTGACCATGAAGTTGAGATCCCAAGACCCACGCCGAGGCTCGGCCCCCGGGTTTTATCAATATTGATGGCGCCTCTGGGCTTGGTCGCCCACTTTTGCCTGATACTGGTGGACATCATAAAGACTGACTCTCCACGGGCAAGCCGTGGCCGTCCGACAGTTTATAGTGATACGTAGTCAAGGCACAAACCGGCATCATCTTGCCGGAATGTCTCCGATCTGCAGGCATTGTTTGCTTTTGGCAGCCTGGGAAGAGGAAACGGTGATTGAATGGACATACTGATGTGCAGTACGACGGATGACCCGCCTTGTGGATGAGGTCGATTTGCTGGACATGCCTTTGTTCGCTCGTCACGATCCGGGAACAGGATCATAGCTAGTACAGTTTGCACGGAGGTGATGAGGTGCTTCGCTTGCCATTGGTGCATCCGCATGCCCATTTCGACACCACCGCCCGCCGCGTCAGTGTACACATTTGAGGCCAGTCCATCGGTCAGTCCGTGAACTGGGATCAACCAATACTTACCAAACCGGCAACGGGTCACAGTCAACGGGCCGATGCCGCGTCCCGGAATCTTTGTGTGGTGATGGGCAATCTCTCACTACCACTTAGGTACCAGACGAAAGAACGAGCTGCATATGCTTATACGGCAGGTAGCCATTGTTGGTGGCAGACAGTGCCAGGTCAAGACAAATGACAAAGGGGAATTTTATAATGGTCAGTGTATCTACCCATTGGGGCACTAATACTTTTACAATCCTGGGGAACGCCTCCCCGGGACCCCAGAAACACTTGAGGACCACATACCGGTGGACTGCAAGGCTTCCAAGGCTTAATTCGGGTGGGTGATCAGGGCTTTGCTTACTAGTTCTTCAGTCTACCCCGTATCTCAAGACAAAAGTCCCTATCTCCAACGAGGAAATGTTGCCATGTAAACCAGTTAGATTTTTATTCTTGAGGAATCACAGTCACCCGAAGGACCTGTATCCCTTTCGTGTGCCAGCAGTCATCATAGTGCTGTCAGAGTTCAGGCTAACCATAGGTACCTGGGCTTGAGTCCAACCAGGCGGTGCCACTAACCGTACAGCTGCCAAAACTGCCTCCTCTCCAGCTTTTCTCCCCTGCCTGAAGTCTGCACAGCACCAATCGACGCACCCTTCGATATTACTCAAAGTTTCCCATTGAGAGCAACATCGATAACGACGTCAACGTCGACCTCGACTTAAACCTCAATCGTCACGACCGTCGACCAACAACATCTCCAGACTCATCTCCAGACTCAACCGACGCAAAAGTTCAAGGGCTACCTGCGTCTGAAGAATATCGATTCCACACCAGTTCGCCGCGCAGGGAATTGAACTGACCGTGGCCGTGTTAGGAGGAGCTGTTGAATACTTGCAACACTTGACTCTCCTCCTCTTGAATCTTTAGGTATGTCGCAATCTATACACATATTCACTATCTATTCTTCCTCCGATGACATCGGCCTTGCATGCTCTTTATCACATAGATCCTACCTAGCTAAGTACCTAGGTAGGTAGTGGTACATGCAAATCCCTAAGAACCCACCTCCGCCTTATTCAATCACTTCCGTTGTTTCTTTGGTTCGTCATGCTCCCATGATCCTAGTCCCAGACTGGATGTATTGTCTTCCTTTACCTCCTCCGATCCACCACATGTATGCAAGAATGATTGCCCTTTGCAAAGACATTTCTTGATATTTCCTCCTTCTACCTCACATCGCTGCATTGGCAAGCATGTGGCACCATCTGCACAAACCAGTCTACCCTTCGGTCTTACATCCGTCGAACTCTCAAACCCGCCTTCCCCATAATCACTTGGTAACTTGTGCCATGAGTGACACAGCGGCTCAATGGTCGGCTACATGCGACCCAAGCAGCTAATCTGTTGCGCACTCCATGTGGCACCTTCGAGCCCAATTTAAGGAGTGGTCCCTCAATCTTGTCAATGTCGCTTACTTCGAATATCTCCCATCTCAAGCCTTGTTCTTGCAATATTCGCATCGATGTCGATACTAATGCTGACGTCACTTAAGCTATCGCAGCATCACCTGCTTACTCTGCGCATAGAAGAATACTCAATCAGCCTTCATATCTATTATTGATGTGAATCCACCTCAGACATCATGGCTACCAATACCACCTCGACACACATGTCGGATAACGACACAGAGAAGGGCACCGAGCTCCGTCAGATTTATGTGGGCACTCTACGAGACCTACCTCCCGACCCCGATGCCCACCTGTCCGACCATCAGCGTGCCGCCATCGATAGAAAGCTGGTCTGGCATCTGGATTTGATGATGATCCCCTGGCTGAGCCTGCTGTACCTCTTGGCCTTCCTCGACCGCACCAACATCGGCAACGCCAAGATCTCTGGCCTTACCCTCCCGAGTAGCCAGGGAGGCATCAACATCAACACTCAACAGTACAACTCCAGCCTGACGATCTTCTTTGTGTCGTACGCGGTCTTTGAACCCCTAACCAACATCCTCCTGAAGCGCATGCGGCCTTCGATATTTATTCCCATCATTATGTAAGCCTCAAGCACCATCGAGGAGTCTTATTGCACCTGTACTGACTGGAATCAGGGTTGCATGGGGATGCTGCATGGTTGGCATGGGTTTTGTCTACAACTGGTCCGGACTTATGGCGGCTCGATGGTTCCTTGGCCTTGCTGAGGCTGGATTGTTCCCAGGAATCAATTACTACCTCTCTTGTTGGTACAGACGAGAGGAGTTTGGTGTCCGAGCCGTGAGTTTCCCCTACATCCCAACGTTGTATTCCACCGACCACCCTAGACTGACAAACCCTGCAGGCCATCTTCTTCTCAGCCGCAGCGCTTTCTGGGTCCTTTGGAGGTCTCCTCGCCGCAGCGATCGAAAAGATGGACGGCATTCGTGACCGACCAGGTTGGGCCTGGATCTTCATCCTCGAGGGACTTGCGACTGTTATCATCGGCTTCATCTCCTTCTGGATGGTACATGACTTCCCCGACGATGCCAAGTTCCTCTCCGCTGACGACCGCTCCCGTGTCATCCGTCGCCTGAAGCTCGACCAGCAATCATCAGCCTCGCACGAGGAGTTCACTATGAGGTACTTCTGGCAGGGATGGTACGACTGGAAGATGTGGCTCGGCATGGTCATCTACATGGGCTGCGACATGCCGCTCTACGCATTCAGCCTCTTCCTGCCCACCATCGTCAAGAACCTGAAGCTCCCCGGCACGACAGGCACCGGCACACGCGCCACCATCATGTCGCAGCTGTACACGGTCCCACCATATGCCGGTGCAGCCATCATGACCGTGATCGTGGGATTCGTCGCTGACCGCACCAAGGCACGTGGCATCTGCAACATCTGTGTCTCAATCGTGGGTATCGCCGGCTTCACCATGCTCCTTGCCACTTCCAGCCCAAGCGTACAGTATGCGGGTACTTTCCTCGGTGCCATCGGCATCTACCCTTGCATCGCCAACACTATCACCTGGATGGCCAACAACATCGAGGGAGTGTACAAGCGCGGCGTCGTCATCGGTTTCGTCATCGGCTGGGGTAATCTCAACGGAATCGTCTCCTCCAACATCTACTTCCAGGGTGACCGATACTTCCAGGGCCATGGAGTCGTGCTTGCCTACCTGGTACTGTTCCTGCTGGGCGGGTCGATCCTCATGACGGTCGGCCTCCGGCGGGAGAACAAGAGGCGTCGGGATGGGAAGCGTGATTACTGGGCCGATGGGAAGACGGAGCGGGAGTTGGAGCAGATGGGTGACCAGCGACCTGACTTCTTCTACACGACTTAAAGGCGGGTATTCAACGAGAGAGCCATACGAACCGCTGCATGGGACGCACGGCATATCTTCCATGGTTCGCTGGTGCCCTCTTTGGTCACTTGATGGTTTTCCCCTCGCAATCCAGTGCAATATTCTGCTCGGTCTGGGGTGGTTCGACATATTGGCAACGTTGGCACACTCGAAGGTATACCGTCAATGCCACGGTATTGCACGGCCACACTTGCAATGATGGGCTCGAGGAGTCTTGATTCTTGAATCGAAATTGTTTTTACCCGGCTAGGCCTTACCCCTCTGGATTTCCCATCCAGGCAATCGAGTTCGGACGCTGGTCAGCATGGAAACGTCTGCGGCACCCAAGGAATCACGTTTACGGAGTTGAAGCTCCAAAGTTCCATTTTCTTTTCAGGTAATGATTATGCTCTAAGTGCAGGAACGCTGTCTTCTTCACCGGTGTTTTTCCTGCAGCCATAGGAGGTCTACCCTAGCTTGGCGTTGGCGGTGTCATCTTTCACAATATCGGCTTGCTTTTTGCGCGTTCAAGGCCCATGGAGGATGAGCCAGTTGTGGCTGTCAAAATTGGGAGAAACCTTCCTGCGATTATGGATATGAGGTTCGCCTTTTCAAGATTGATGACGCATTTCGGAGGATGGAGGGTGTACATAGTAACCATCTTTCTCGTCGCTTTGTCCTGCGATGACTACAAGCCCCCTAAGCTACTTGGCTTCGGTAGTTCCAGATACTTGGTCCAAGATAAGACATGATTCTTCGAAGATCATGTGCGATACTCAGCAAGGCCCTGTGAAAGAACACTGATAAAAGTAGCAAACAATCGATATCATAAACAACGACGCCAGAAAAGTCATAAACAAAGACGCTCTACGGGCCGTAGAGACCAGTGATACCACGCAACATCTTCGGCCGGGCAACCTGCTGCAACTTCTCCTTCTCCAGACTCTTGACCGACGCCATCTCCGTCAGCGCCAGGTTGCGCCCGTTCCAGGAATGGTCCCAGAAAGTAAGGCCGCAGTACAGCTTGACCAAGGAGTGCCAGTACGCAAAGGCCAGGTATCCAGGCAGCCAGACGAGGTCGGAAGGGTGGTCCCAGAAGTGCGGCGCGATCTTGATAATCTTCGACCCGAGGATCCACATCACCATGAGCGTCAGCAGCAGCGCCTGACGACGCCGGTCAGACTCGAGGTAGAGCGTGGTCCGCGCCAGCGACCAGACGAGGAGCGGGTCCCAGACGACGGCGAAGCTGAACAGGCTAGAGATGTAGATGGCGTAGACGCTCCACGGGAAGTGGCGCCAGGTGTGCCACCGGCGGAGGCTCGCCAGGTTGCTACGCCACGTCGTCCGAGTCTATCGCAGGACCTGTCCGTAGAACTTGCGCGGGTCGCCGAGGGGCGTGACGATGCGGCACTCCGGGGTGTACTGGATGCGGACCCGCCAGCCGCGCCGCAGGACCCACCTCGTGATGTAGTTGTCGTCGTCCGGGTTGAGGGGCCCGAGCGCGCCGAAGAGGAACCGCTCGCCCTGGTACCCGGCGCGGAAGCGCTCGTCCCGGAGGATCTCGGTCCGTATGGCGGAGGTCCGCCCCGAGACGACGAAGAGTCCGCCGTCGATGTGGGGCTCTGACCGGATCTGGAAGTTGTGCCGGGTCAGGTAGATGCAGGCGAGGAAGTTCGTGTACGACTTCCAGAGCCCGCCGGCCGTGTCCCTGATGACCTTCTTGTTGGTGCCCACGAGGCCGACCTTGGGGTCTTCGAAGGCTGCGAGGAGAGATTTGAGAAATGAAGAGCCCCAGTAGACGTGGTCGTCGACACAGACGGTGATGGGCGTGATGGTAGGGTCGATGATGCTGCCTGCGAGGGCCACTTGCTTCCTCTTGTTAGCCTGATCCGTCTTGATGACGATGTAGTCCATCTGAGGGAACCGCGACTTGAACTTGTGGGCGTCGATCATGCGCAGGATGTCGTTTTCGAGTTTTATCCCAACCGTGGCTATGATGAGTATGCGAGGCTGATTGGCGAGTACAGTCTCGCAGCAGTGGATGAAGGCCTGGGTATTAGGGGCAACGGTTGGTATAATTATGGCGACATCACTGCTGGTGTAACGAGGTCTCTCCTTTATCTGACAAGGCTTATAGAGGAGAATTCCAGTGATGGTGTGGACAACGAAGCGGAGGTACCGGAAGACGAAGAGTAGGGCGAAGGCCAAGTCAGCATCAGCCATGTATGCACGTGTGCCATTGAAAACTGTACCCAGCATGGCAGTGCCGATATAAGTCTAGGCAATAGCCTTTATCGACACCCGCGAGGTAAGAATGAAGAGACTTTGGAGGTAGCTTTGTCGAGTCAACTGGTCGTCTTGGATTATTTCACGGTGCGCAAACCGGGGTCTCGTATCTTTTTGCAGAGGGTTTCTGGGGTCTAGACAGGAAAGAATTCCCCTTGTTAGAGAAATTTTGATCCAGAAATATCAAAAAGATACCGAGTGTCTGGGGAAATGTGAGGGAGGTTTACTTACTAATTTCGATGCGACAAAACGTATAGGATGTCGGTGGGGTGTGAGGAAGGGAAATTATGTGGTAGGTAGGAAATCATGTGCACCCAAATTGCGCCCAACTTGTATACTATAAATATCCGGCTAGGAGCGTTATCCCAAGCGTCCACTACAGTTTTTCGAGGGATTAGACTACCTGGGTACCTGAACTTCGATGGTTCCAGCTGCGGGTGAATATCAGCAGACCTTCCAGTGAGTCAATGGTGAGTACCTAAGCCTCCTCGATGACGATTATATCCATGTACAAATATGCTTAAGATGTATGCTGCTACTGCTCACAAGCCTACCGAGGAAGCCAATTTTCCTGTGATATCTGCAGAAGCATAAAATATCTTTCAGAATATCTACATAGGTAACAGTTGGCTATGACAAGCACTCAGGCACAATTTCGGCTTGAGGGCGGGAATAACTTGTCGTTTAGTCAGGTCGGGTAAGCTCCATGATTTCAGAATGTAAGTAGATGAGACAGCTACTCGAGGTTGTCACATTATTTCCAGAAACTGATCTATGATACATACCCAAGTGCTGGCATCTGCTAGTATCATCTGAAGTACATGGAAAGCCACCTGGACAGCTTGTAGATAACCACCCCATATATGTAGCCAACGTAGAACATGCTGCTTTCGGGGAGGGGAAATGTCTATCTGATCACGTCACTATAAAGTCTAAACAGTACTTTCGAGAGGATATGTCTTATGATTGTATCGAATGGCCAAGGCAAAGGAACCCAAACCTCTTTCTTATGCACCCTGGGGCATTCGGCGTGCCTGAACCCTACGGTCATATACATACTACAATCTTATAAAGTAGCCTAGTCGAGGGGAGTATCAGGACTTTAATAATGTACCTTGTAGCTGTTACAATCCGATGCGTATGCCATGCTTGACATCAAAGCTCTCAATAAACTCCTGTGCATGGTAGCACCCCTCGGTAGACTCCGTCTTTGCGAACCCCAGATACGCATCCACGCCCTCCCATCCGCCGATGAGCACGAACTGCTCAAACCCTTGCTGCCCTTCGGCCGTTTCGATTCTCCATCCGCCGGCAGGCACCCGTCCCTGGCGAAAATGGTCCTTCGCCCACTCCTTGTATCTCGAAAACTTTTTCTCAAATCCAGCCTGATCATCCTGGCGAACCTGACTCCACCCGATGCTGATGGTATCCGCATAGGTTGGAACTTCCGCAGCGGGGATGTCGACATGGTACATCTCGATCCCGGGGAGATCGAGGTCGTGTTTCAGGAGCTCTAGAAGCTCTTGGTTGGCTGGACTCGGAATAAACTCTTCCCAGTGCTCTCCCGTGGATTGCCAGTCACCAAGAAGGTAGAGCAAATCATAGTCTTCAGTGCTCTGATAGTAGGCGAAACGACGGCCATGGATGCCAAGTGCATTCTCCATGACTATTTTAGAGCGAAGCAGTTTAGCACGGAAGCCCTCATCTGCAAGGCTGACCCCAGGGGCCAAGGGAAGAGTCGCAAGCTCGGTGACGGGCATGATGCATGATAAAAGACTGTTTCTTGTCGTGGGTGCGAAAGCAGAAGGTCAGTTACTCAATTGATCATTTTGAGATTTTAGGATGCAGAAGAAGCCATGAACCGCCAAGGCACCCGTGGGATGCGTCAGCGATTCGAAGGAATGCCCTGGCTCCACCATGTGCAGCCCCTCAACCCCGGGATTCCCTCAGGCGGTACATAGAGCTGAGGTATATAGTAGTCCTGAGAGGTGTGAATGTTCTGAAATCGAGAGATCTCCAAATATGTATACGGAAGCCTCTCCCGATGGCCGGTCGTCAAGATAAAGTTATGGTGCTACCCGTGGAGTGACTTGCCAATCGTCCACACTCAGCCCCACACACAACGCCATTTCGTTTCGAGACGACGTTCCAATCTTCCCTCACTTCAAGTGAAACATGTCAGCAAATTTGGGAACCGCTGGTTCCCACAAATACCCGTGCCGGACCACGATATGCGTACCGAGATCCTTTGCTTCCGGGCTCCCCTTGACCTTGAATTGCCTTGTCATCGTTCATCTCCAATACCTCGGTGGAGGTGTACGAGACCGAGAGAAAGTACGGCGAATATAGGGGCCATTCCGGTTTGCATTAATTGTTTTACCTCCCACCCGAATGTGAGTTGCTGCCTGACACCCCGGCAGAAACAGATCGGTTGGGTCTTGGTGACTAACGCTTCTGGATGTAACAACCCCATCATGTTTCTAAAGGCCGAAAAGAGCATGCTCCGGATGGTTCCTTAAGCGGCAAATTGTGGGTGATGTATCTCGAACATATGGTTTGATTAAGGGTTTCCGCCGCGATATTACCCTAGGGTAGTCAGGGGAAGTCGCATGTTGACATGGGAGGCCTGGTGAACCTTGACAAATACGATGCATTCTTGGTGGGTTGTTCAGGGGTTCGACAACGTCCGCCATTTCGCTCCCCTGCCGTGTATCCGCAACAAAGTCTAGAACGTCAGCTCAAAACAACAGGTGATGAGTTTCTCGGGATTGCAGATACGGCGTGGAGCTCATCTCCATCAGCAAGGCGGCTACCTATAAAACCGCGGCTTAGCCCTTCCTCGCTCTTGGAATGGGCACTTGAGGCTTGTTTTAGTGTTTGACACCTGGTGATTTTTTAGCACCGAGAAACTTACTGCGGTTGATCCGTGTCACTCTTTTGTTTTCTTCTTCGTATTCTTCTCATCTTGATTGGGTTGAGAATAACAATCCCTTCCTACAACATGAAGCAAACGCTCTTTTCATTCGTCCCAACGCTCCTCTCCCTGGCCGGACCTGTGGCAGCGGCGGGGCTCACCAACTCATCTCTGGAGACATATGTAGATGTCGTCACGCTTTCAAACAACTTTAACCCCGTCAAGGCGGCCTATTGGACGGGCTATGTCCACCACCGCCGCACGCCATTCGCCGTCTCTCCTTCGGGAAGCGCCGCATATCTTGCCTACCTCGACGGATCTGAGACTGGAGTCCACGTTCAGCCTGTTGATCCCACCACCTTCAAGGCTACGGGAACTGTGGTCACCGTATCTGGTGGCAAGGAGGCTGGCGGCCTAGTGGCTCAAGATGATGGTTTCGCTTTGTTGACCAACGAAGCCTTGCCCTCCGGCACCACCGATGCCCCTCCGGACAACACTCCCGTTCCTGTATTGTACCGCTTCGATGCTTCGGGCACTCAGTTGTGGAAGACCTGGCTCGGTGGCCCGAATGTCACAGACAGTGAGGGACTCATGGCTGCGCCAGACCTGAACGGTGATCTCGTTTACAGCAACTCCACTGGTCGATACGCTGCCTACACAGTTGTCACTGCTTACAGCGGTGATGCTGATGGCCACTACGGTGATGCCATTCGTTACGTCGAGGACTCCACCGGGGAGATCGTCGTCATCGAGGGTGCTAGCTCGGACTGGGGGTGCAGCCACAACACCGGTATCGCGCTCGAGGCCGCCGATGCTGCTCCGTACGCGAGCGTCTGTGCCGAGGACCAGGGCGCTATATGGCTCAACACCAACGGCCAGGGCATGTACACCGATAGCGCCAAGGTTTCCAACGAGAACACCACCAACGGCGCAGACGGTGAACCCCTGGGCGGCATGTCTGGTTCATACAGCAACCTGGCCCGCTTCCAGAGCAGCGACGAATACATCTTCGCCTGGGTCTCTCGTGGCGCCAAGGACTTGACTGAGAACACCTGGATGGGCACCGGATACACCAACGCGCAGAACCGCACCAACGGCAGGAACGTTGCCATCGCCGTCCTCACTGACAAGTACACCCTGGCCGACGGGCAGGCCACCAGCGAAGTGGGTGCTGCATCGGGCGACTCCCAGGTCAACTGGGCCACCACCAGCACGACTGCCGACCAGAGCAACGCGCACGTGGCCACCTTCGACGACACCCACGCCCTCGTCACATGGGAAGAGATTGCGGATCCGTTCTGCGAGTATATCGCCATGGGCTGCCGTGGCGTTTTCACTGGTGCCTACTATCAGCTTGTGAGCAAGGAGAGCAACGGAACCCTGGTTGGCGAGCCGTTGGTGAGCAATGACGTCTTTGTGGCTGGCGACATGGTCACCATGGGAGATGGACGTGTCTGCTGGCCCTATGTCAGCATGGACTGGGACCTGAGTGGTGTCGTTGATTGGACCTACACCCCTTCGAACGTCACCAAGATGAGCTTTGCTTGCATAAGCTTGAACGGATCGTCATCTACCTCGAGCGCGGCCTCCTCCAGCTCTGCCACTCCAGCGGCTACTTCTACAAAAGCTACGGTGGCCTCTTCTGCTGCGTCTTCGTCGGCCGCCGTCACTGCCGCTGTCTCATCGTCCTCAGTGCCGCTTGCCGTCGCCGCTGTCAGTGAGTTTGTGACCTCCGTCGTTGCCAGCTCATCGGAGGTCGTGCCCTCGTCGGCCGTTACTGTGGTGACTGCGTCTACTGAGAGCATACCCCTGGACGTCTCTACCGCCAAGGGCGCAGAGACTGAACCGACAAGGCGCCCATCTCGCCCATGTGGAAGATGCCGCCCTCTGGGACCATAGGAGGCCTAAGTCCTACCAAACCATTGCGGATCATGCGCCAGTATCTAATATCTGTGGCATCTACTTTCTTCTGTATATAGTTCGGTGGCCCTGTGGGTATACCATAGCCAATATAGATCCATATAGATTGGATCTGTCTATACATATTTGTGGTATATTGAGCTTTCCTAAATCTTGATTCTCTTTCGAGCTGTTCAGTGTTTTCCAGGTTTCTATGGATCCTTACCCTTTGTCTCACCAGATGTCTATCTCAAAGAGTGTTTCCGCGTAGTTCACGCCTGTGCCTGAGACCGGAAGAACAGAGGAGGATGGGAGTAAGCATTATGATCGAGCCATCGTAGTCAGTCTGGGACGAAGATATATTGATAATACCTCCAGCTCCCAGTCTATCCTAATTCGCCGTGGCAAGGTATTCAGTCTCCGCAAGGATGAAAGCAAAAGACGATGGTATGGTCGCTTGATGATGGCTGGAGATGAAATATGTATACCAGCAGGTTCAACAGCTTTAGCAAACGTTATCACGGGTGAATATATATAACAAGAATAATTGGACAATGACATCAACAAACAAAGAGACAAAAGACTATACATACTCGATTATACTTGATGTTCTAACAAAGAGTACCTCCACATCGGTTCATCCTATGTTGGCAGCTACATAGCAATGATTTAGCAGTTCTGTTAAGCCACCTATATAGACATGGACCAGAGCTGCACGGCAGCCAGCATTGTCTCCACATCAGACGCCGCCTGAGCGTCGGAGACTGTGCTGGGCACATATAACTGGCTCATAAGACGGGTGATGAGACCCTGCAGTTGCACCTCGAGGTCGCTAAGGTTGTTGATACGGTTGACCAAGCTCTCAAGGCCCTCCAAACCATCCGTGATATGATCCAGCCAGCCACGCATGGAGAGGATAAGCCCCTGGATCATGGAAACATCCAACTCCTCTAATGTGTTCTCCTCCAGACGCCGAACAAGGTCACTGATCATCAAAAGAAGATTGTCTAGGCTGATTGATAGACCTCTAAGTCCGTTCATGGCTGATCGGTAGCGTAAGAAGGCAATCTCGTCCGGTGTGGGATGTAGACCATCATCTTCTTCATTCGGGCGGTCGTAGGGGTGGGTCCAGCCCTCCCCATCATACTGCTCTTGGTGCTCCGCAAGGGAGTCGTTGTACTGTTCTCTGGAAGACGGGTCCTTGAGGACCTCGTAGGCCGAGGTGATCAGAACATATTCCTCGTGGGCCTCCTGTGACATACCTACCTTGTCCGGGTGCTTCTCGAGCGACAGTTGAAAGAAGGCTCTGCGGATCTCTGCGCCAGTGGCGTCAGGGCTGATGCCCAGGACTTCGTAGTAGTTTGGCATTCGTTCGGCTGACATATTGCTGGGTCCTGCCCAGGTGGGAGATTCGGGTAAAGATTGTTAGTGAAAAAGAGTTGAATCCTGTGGAAGGTTGATGATCCGAGGCGATGAGTGATTGCAACCAGAGTACCAAGTCGTTGATGGCAAGCATTTTCCAATTTATATAATTGGCACTTATCAAACTAAATACTGTTGACTCTGGCATATATACCAGTCCATTGTTGAGATGTATAAAGCACAATGGCATTGAGCATTGGGCTTTGTTTATGGCTGGTGAAAGCATTGCAGAGCTTGAAGGAGAACGCCGCTCCATGTTGGTTCAACAACAAAGCCCCATTATATCGATTGTTACTGGTCTTATCAGATTTTGTGATCCCGGATGGTCAATACAAAGAAGTTTGGGTTGTGTTTGATTCCGCCACTTTGCTTTGTAAATGAGGTGGCCATGCATTGCAATTTGGGTCTCAGCGCCAAAGTTGGACGTGCCTACATGCAATGATAGATTTCGATGTTACAAACGAGGGCGGCGTGCATATTCTTACAGAGGACTTGGGGGCAGCCTTCACCCAAGGACCTTGATGAGAACGAATTTCAATGTTGAATGTAGAATATCAACTACCACCTGGGCAATCGTCTGATATCACCGAGGCTGATGAGTTGAAGATGTTGAAGGATTTTGGGGGGCACCCTATCAGTCGTCTGCTTAAGCTGTGTACCACACAGCCAAACCTCAGCTTAGCTCAAGGTCAACAAATATTCTCAGCCTATCTTCTGGGTTTGATTATCTAGCCGCTTAGTGATAGCATCTCCAGAGTCCCACGGGGTGGCATGACTAAGGGCCTCAAAAGACGAACGCCAAGTGGTTGGTGATTAGGCGGGGGGAGGGCTTGGAATATTTCACTACTACCCCCTCAGGAGCACACTGAATAAGTATAAGCTGGAATCATCAGGATAAATCCAAGGCAAGACCTATGATCATATATATACCTATAATTGGGTGTCTATATTGCTCCTACAGGGAGTGCCACACTCAAGCTCTGTGGCTCTGCATAGGTGTGGTGTGAATTCTGACCAATGGGCTTACACCGTTTAGACCCACTCTAAAAACGGCAGCTGCCCAGTCTGCCTGGGTGCCGTCAACGGTGGGTGTCCTGTTTTCGTCAATGTGCACAAATCCTTCTTTCGATCACCTACTTTGAACACGCAGGAGTGTCTTTCGAAACGGCCGACCACCGCATATCCTCCTTCTGTTATACGCCTGCCACCTCGCCGATTACTATTTCAGTCGATCACTATGCCTGCATCACCATACCGAAGAACTATCATCACTCAAACAACAACCCCCCTCCCAGCGTTGGTGCAACATCGGAGACCCTCCAGCGACCGCCCCGAAAAGAACAGAAGAAAGACGCGATGAAGAAGCATTCGACATATAGTGACAAGGGGGCTGTGTGCCTGCCCATGTCGACATGGGACGAGGATGACCACTGGCATGAGGACGATCTCGGGGTCCACCAACTTCGCGACATTGGGGTTCGATGCCTGCTGCCGTTGCTTCAAACCAAGCATGCCTCTGGAACAAACATGCGCTCTGTCCCAAGTGGCCAACCGAAACCAATGACGTTTGTGTCCGTGCCTCTTCTGCGTCGTCCTTTCGATTGTCTTCCAAGGCCGGCGCCTTCACCTACCAGCTCTGCGAAGATCTCGACAACGCCTTGTAGGCTATCAGTATTTTCTATCGAAGGAATACAGGAAGTCGTGCTTTATAAGCTCCTCCAGTAACACCCTGACTTGGTTGTCTTCAACGAAGAAGATATTCCCTCAGTAGAGAACCTGAACGGGACGATAGAGCTTCCCGCATCATGTCAACAGCTATCCTAAGTTTTCGTTCCACCTGAACAGGGCTCTTCCCGCCTATAATGAATGCTTGGTCGGTACTTTTAAGATCCGGGCATCCCGAAATTCGCTACTGCATTTTTTTCGTGCCCGCTAAGGAGTGCTCTTTCGGCTTCTGTTCTCCCTGTATCGAAGCCTAGTGCTCCTAGGATCCTGCTTATCACTGCTACAGACCTTCGCTATGAAATAAAAATACCTAGGTAGCTCTTGTTACTACTGCAGTTCTTCGAATTTCGCCCCAGTCCAAGAACTATTCTACATGCCTCGAGCCACCTCTTTCCCGAAGTTCAGATCTTCGCCCCCTAGGGCGAGAGAGTATGCGCAACTGCCCGGACTTCTGATCTTCGCTAGGGCAAGAGTGTTCGTGACTGCCTAGGCAGCTATGAGTCTACCATAGGGAACATCGTTGCGTAAGTAGAAGTCAACATCTTCACCAAGGCTGTTTGTCGAGCAAACAAAGGAACAAGCTAAAGTCTACACGACACAGCCCCCGCTTCATTACCTCGTCCGGAGTCGTTCGCAAGCTGCACCTACTGCCGCAGTGCATGAGGATGGCGATGGTGCGTGGTGTGCAAGGAAACCCTCCTCCTGTCGACCCACGACAAGCTACCACAGCGCACAACCCTTGGGAAGTCTTGAGTGATTGCTAACCTCGACGCGATTTAGCAGTTGACGAAATCATACTCCTCCTGCCTGCAACAAACTTTCCCCTTACTCCACATTACAAATAAAAAGACCCCTACGAAGGCGTCTTCAGTCGCGAAATTCGCCGCCAGCTCCAGACCCATACGCCTGCAGTTGATATGCTGCACTATATGGATTGAAACACGACTGTGACTCGTTCTCGGGGTCACGGATATATATCCACGCCTTCGCCCTCCCAGATACAGACACTGCTTTCTTCCTTCTGTTCCCTCGCCAGTGCCTATGGGCGCCAATCATATTGGATGCAAAAAAGAGGTAGGGGGAACGGTGTGCCTCAAGCTCCGAGGACTAAACTTAGGACAAGGCCTAGGACTACCTGGGTATGCATTATAAAATGAAGTCCCCCTTCCATTATCTTCAAAAGTGTCTAAAAACAAGTTATGAAGAGAACGACGAGGCATCAGTGCATGCCGATTATGAGTCCCACCCACCACCCCACAAGAAGAACTGCCAAGATGACGTGCTTGATCGCAGGCCTATAAAACGATGTTCCAGAGGCTAGTATAAAGACAACTGAGGTAATGCGCTGGACAATCGGCTCTTCATGTTGGAGAAACTCGCCTGTTTCAGAGGGAACTAACAACCAGGACCAGGGGAAGACCTTCCATCAGGGCAAGTTCATATTCTTTGCCCCCAATTACTGGTCCGCACACCTGGACTCTGAGGACGGCTGCGAGGACGGCTGCTATTGCCAAGGCTTCCCAAGGCACCCAGGTCCACGAAAGCCATCTCACATGTCTTTTCGCGGGTGCAACCTGCTGGACAGAAAACAAATACATACTGCAAGGAAGACAGAAGAGTCGCAGCACTACTGCAAGGTCTGTTCAGACTGGTGGTGTGACTTTGACACACGTCATGTCGACCACCACCAGCACATGCAGAATCCTGACAAGGATATTTGACTTTCATCAGGACGGGGAGACGTAGTAGTGGCAGACTAAAGTACAGTCAGAGCTAAAGTCAGAGCCAGCGCTATTCACAAACTCGGTCTATATGCGATGAGACAATATGGACTGGAGGCATGCGACGGAAGCCACACGACGAAATTAATGCGATGGAAGACATGCAAGGGGAGGCATTCGATGGAAAGGAGCTCGGTGACGGGCCAGTCTCTGAATCCCTTCATCGGAAGGTCTTATCCATGGGTGGAACGAGCGACAATGACAATGCTCCGTATATCGACTTTGGACCAGAAATCAGTCTGCAAAAGCCTCATCTAGAGAAACGACTGGGCAAGGAAAAGTGGCAGTAGCACCAAACAGCATGGCCACAATGCGCCGAGACCAAGGCTATCTGCGAGCACCCACGGGTCAACATAACCATGTGATTACGGCCTAGACGAGTCGGGGGCAATGCTAGCAATGTTGCAACCCTGCAACCTTGAATCCTTGATTCCTGCGTGTCCGCTCCGCTCTCGTTCCTCATTAAAGATTCGCGCCTGGTCCCGGTGGTTGCCAACAGAACGTCCAGCCTCCCGGACTAAGGTATTGAATACCTCTTATCACTACAATAGAACCGACGAGGCTATTCAAGCCATCGAGCTCACCAAAGTCTCGGAGCCAGAGCTAGACAAAGTTTCTGTCAGCATTGACCATTGCAAACTCTGGAAGAAGAAATTCGCGACCCGCATCTCTGCAGAACACACTACCTATACTGCCTCCGAGGCTTCTAGTGGAGATATGCCTGCATACAAATCCGTCATACGGTCTTCGAGGCCTGATATGAATCTGAAGAAGTTCGCGGCCAACGTATATATGAAGCTTGAACAACTCCGTCGATATAAAGAGGACCTGACATCTGAGCCTTCCAGCTACATTCAGCCATAGTTCCGCCGCACACGACGCGTCGCGTTCCACGAAAGACTTTCGCCGGCCCCCGTGCTGTGTCCCCCGAGGAGCATGGCTCCTGGACCCGCCACTGGTGCACCTCCTGGTGCCATCCAGGTGGCATAAACAACAACAACAACAACCACCACCAGGTGTCCGGGTGTAGCCCCTCCAGTCGCATCGCCGCCTCGGATGCCAGAACAGAGGGTTTTACCGCTAGCGACGCCCTCATCATCACCCTCGCCCGCGCCGTGAAGGCCGTCCCGCGGGCGGCGCTGTTAGCGCTGCAGCACAACCTGGGCGGCTGGGGCAGCAATTGCCCGGTGAGGAGTAGATCAAGGCGTCAGCTTTCATCTCTTGGGTGCCTCTCCTGCCAGCCGTAGTGCCCCCGAAGATGCCTATTCGCAGCAAGCGCTCGGCTAGGGCGTGATTATCCTGTTACGAAGCCTGGAGGATATGGACGGCCACCTCACGCGGTTGGAGGAGGACAGCCGGAAGTAGCACGAGCGCCTTCGCGAGCGCAACGACTGTTCCGACGAAGTCCACCGGGGAATAGCGGAGATACAGCGAGCCATTCGTAATCTCTATGGTGTCCCCGGCGAATTTCTTCCTAGACAATCCGACGGGCATCAACTTCTTCCAAGTCTATAGAAACTCAATTATCGAGGATGGAACTGTCGGGGTGAGTCTATTGCGGTCAGTATTCTCACTATTCCGACACTTGGTACTTTCCACGGGATATGCCTGCTGAGGAGGATATAGGCGAATATCAATTATAATATGACGAGAGTGATGCTTTTGGCCACCTTCTTCATCAGCATGAGACACCTCAATACCTTACAGCAATGGAAGAAAATATACGTCAATACGATCGACAGCCAGGCCGCTACGTCTGAAGAGAACCCTTGGGAAGGTGGTACTCGACAGTGGAGCTGTTGGGTCAGGCGGTACCCATCTTCGTGATGCTTGTCGTACTCGAAAAGAGACCAGGCAACCCGAAAACCCTGAGCCAGTATCCCCCAAGACTCGTGTTGATATTTCTCGAAGCAACTCGCAGCTCTCGAATGTGCAGATCAGAAGTCCTAGCAAGATGACCTCCTGAAGAGCCACCAGGCGAAGAAGAAGCACCAGGCGAAGAAAAACCGCCAGGCGAAGACAACCATCAGGCGAAGACGAACCACCAACTGAAGAAGTACGACACGAGCAGCATGTACAGCAGTGGCAGCGGCGGCAGCCAACAGCCGACGGCATAGCCACAACCCTCTGGGCCTCCCGCTGATCACCGTATTTGGGACCTCGGCGGTATCATGCATGGTACCCATGCCAACCACTAACAATTGATCAACAAGGTATATACTCCAGTACATCTTGTCTGCGCCTCAGCCAGTCGAAAGGGGTTTTCACGACTTCATTACTACAAGTTGTCCCCTGCTCAGCGTCGGAACCTTCACTACACTAGGATAGTGGGAGTGGTACCATAGCTTGAAATGCAGATTCTTGATGAAATCAATCAAAACCTTGCTATAAGTCCTTCAATCGGGTCGTTAAGCGCCTTTTGAGGTGCAGAGCGGGTTTTAATGACGAACCTAGCTTGTCAGACTGAATATGTACTTCTATACATCACAATATAGACTTGTAAGAAGATTGATGCCCTCAAAATTCGAAAGATATGGTCATCTATTATAAGGGACTGCTATAAAGATCCCTTCGCATATACCTGGTGGCTGCAAGGCCATGCCCACATGCAGTACAGAACCACTAAGGCAGCCACCATACATTGATTACTATGTATGTAACTGGGGGGGGGGGCAGGTGTATGCTATGGGACTGCGGTCATCATTTGCTACCTAATTGATTGTGTGTAGAAATGTTTCAACTCCCACTTACCATGCAAACAACAATCAAAAATCCGACCCCCACAAAACTTTTTGGAGCTCACCAGATGGTCCATGTTCTTGCCATCCTCTCTCCTTCTCCAGCCAAGGTGCTCTCCACTACCGGACTAAAGGAGACCGGGGGTAAAGCTTCCTCAAGCTGCTCAGGCTCCATTGATATGCACATAATCGATACCCTTGGGGTACATCACGAGCAGGCTAAGTGAATGTTGTACACATATCATGTTTCACTATCACCCAGGGAAAATCTGTACTAGGAACTGTAATATTCTTGAGCTATATAGGAAAATAACCGTTGGAAGTTCCAATGTTCCTGAGTGGCCGTTCAACTTCCAGAATCAGGGCATTGGAGTCGTCACTGGGGTGCCGAGGCTGAATCAGCAGGGAGCATCGATATCGCGGTGTTTTGGTATGAAAGTCATAGCCGCGTCTCAGTTACCCCTACAAGTTTAGCTTCGGAGCTCGGACCACGTGACGGGGTTCCTGAGTAAAGAACAGACAGAACATATCGCCGACTTTGAACGAATATCCAGTGGCAAGTGAGACTGGAAAGCTGGAACCTGGTTCAGAACCCCTCGGTCACTTCACAACCTTTCAGCTTCCTCACCGTGCGATCAATCAAGATGGATGCAGCTTTGGTCTGGAAATTGGCCATGGCCATACTGGCTCTGACAGTGCTCGGCATATCAATGAAGGTATGTATTAACGATTGCCAGTCATTTACACACCGATCGATCTGCTTACATTCGTTCCTAGCACTACTCGGCGGGCATAACATCGACTCCTTGCACCCAAGCCTCCCAAAGACAGATCGGATCTGAAATAGTGAGTAGACTTCCCCAGCGCATGCGACGATCTCGGACCACCTCATCTCACAACTTTTGCTACCGAACAGGGCGTCCTACCTCCTGAGCCCCCTCACCGACTTCACTTCTTGGCGTTGCCGGCAGAGATACGCGTCGCCATCTACCGACACGTCTTTGCTGAGGACGATTGCATCATGGAGCAAACCTCATCCTTTGGACGGCCCGCGCTGACCCAGGTCAATCGGCTAATCCGCCTCGAGGCACTTGCGGTTTACTTGGCCGAGACCAGACTCGTCATTCGCATACCCGAACCTAGAGGCTGCAACTCCAACCCGAACCATATCGCTTGCGCTTCTGACCGCGATCTTGGCCAACGTGGCTTTGACCATGGCGCAGAGTTTCAGCGTTGGATGGCCAAACTCGACCATCTGAGACTGTTCGCATCGTCTGGCAATATGCACCATGTCAAGAGCCTGGAAATCTCCATGGGCCCGGTCTTTGTGTTGGATGATGGCAGGAAGAGATTCACTACGATTCGGTACTTCCGCTGCCGTCACGAGTCCGTGAAATCGATCTTTGAAAGGTTCCTGCTTATGAGCGGTTACACCAGAATCGGCGACGACGATACTAACTGGAACGACGTTGACGCAGTCCGTGAGGCGCTGGAGACCGCGACTCAGGCGTTGAAACCTAAACTCCAACGGCTCCAATCTTCTACTACTGCAGACGTGGAGCATCCAACTCCGGTCGGAGGGCTTGCGGAAGTTATGCATGCGTTGTTCGGAGGATATCTCTCTTCTAAGGTTTTGCTTCTTCTGGGTTAGGCTGGTAGCTGCTGGTTGTAGTGCCTTTATCGACATGTTTCTCTGAATATGATGCACAACCATGGATGGCCGGGGGGCCTCAGGACAATGGTGTGGGGCGTGGATAGATGTATTGCGACTGGAAAAGGGTTCCTGATTATCTCCCTGGCAGGTAAACTTTGGGCCTTGCCTACCGGCATAGCTAATTGACACTTGACACAAAAGGGGGATGACATTACCACAACTGTCCCACACTGCAATGTGACAACCGATTGCCGATAGCTAGGTATGAATAAGTACCCCCCACATCCCCGAGTTTACTACCCTCCGAACCACCACTCGAGGACCCTCGTGAAGCTATCCTGGTTGTTGCTCACACTGGAGTCTTCTCTCGCGATCCAAGCTACTCTGAAGTCCGGGCGTATGAGCACTGCTGAAACACCTTTCCATTTCTGACTTGTAGGTTTGAGCAGCTTCCGAAGAATGCGAACCTTGTAAAAGTAACCGCCCGACTGTACAGCTTCGTGAAGGCTGTGGCGCTGCTCCTCCGCAAAGACCGACCCCGCCATCAAACCAACCACAAACTTGTTCTGTTTGGCCGCATCGAGTAGATCCTCCGAGTTCGAATCCGATATATGCGTTAATCGACTTCCCACGAGCTCCTCTACCCGCCCTGACCTTCCAGATGAGATCTGGTAAGGCTCCACCGGGTCTGCGAAGCCGCAGACACGGCGAGCCCACCGCTGGTTGGTAGCCGTCTCCTCGAATGCCTCGGCCATGAAGTCTGCCACGGCCCTATCGCCTTCAGTATTCGCAAACATACTGACCTGCTGTATCTGGACGTTGTGCTTGACCGCCTTGCTCGCCGGCAGGCGCTCCTCGCTGTAGCTATCGAGGACGCGCTGGACGACCCCGCGGTCTGGCCCGATCCTCCCGGTCACCACCAAGGCGAGCTTCCACGCCAGGTTCGTCGCGTCCACGAGCCCTGTGTTCATGCCCTGCCCGCCCGCCGGGAATAACTGGTGCGCGGCATCGCCGGCAACGAACACGCGGCCTGACCTATAGTTGGACGCGATCCGCATCCCGTCGCCCACTACGGACGCCCAGGTGATGTCTCTGAAGTTGTAGTGGCTGCCGAAGTTGCGGACCGCCCAGTCCCGGAGGAAGTCCAGGTCAGGAGGCTCTGGCCGCTGGCCAGCAGTGATCTCGGACGGGGGGAACGTCCCGAAGTACCGGCGGCCCGTCTTCCCATCCCCGGTGGCGATGATCATCGCCCTCCCGGTCTCCACATCGGCGCTGAGGACGTTGACCATGGTCGGCGCGCTCTCGTCGGCGTGTCCGTCGGCCAGCCAGCCGTACCGCGCCGCTCTCGTGCCCTCGAAGCCGATCCCCGCCGCCTGGCGCACCGCGCTCCTCGTGCCGTCGCAGCCTACGAGCCACGGGGCCCGGATCGTCTCCGTCTCATCCTCGCCCCGCCTGAACGTCGCCGAGACTTCCTCCCCTGTCTGCTCCAGACCGACGAACTGCAGACCCCATGCGAACGCGATACCGGCATCCTCGCAGCGCTGCAGGAGGATAGCCTCGGTGCGAAACTGCGGTATCATCAGGTTGAAGGGGTACTTGGTGCCGAGGACATCGTAGCTCAGGTCGAGGAACTTGCTACCGGCGCCGAAGTGCTGCCTGTGGAGGGGTAGGCCCGCCTCCATGAAGGGCTCCGCGACGCCCAGGAGGCGGAACACCTCGAGCGAGCTCGCGCTGGCGCTGATCGCCTTGAACCAGGTGGTTGACAGGTCGCGGGACGGCCGCTGGTCGACGACGAGGATGTCGCTGGCTGGGACCCCACCTTGGTGCAGGGCGAGGGCTGTGGTGAGCCCGACGGGGCCGGCGCCCACGATGATGACTGATGGGGATGACATTACTTATTTTTGTGCTGGGGACTCTGTACTCAAAAAATCCGAGTATCTAATATTCCTCGCAGCTGACGCGACGAGTCCGCGTCTCGGGAGGAGGTCTATTGAAGGCCTACAATTCTCGTTTATAACAATGTCCAGATGTGGTTATCGGTGGCCTGTTGAACGGTGGATTCCGAACGGGGACCCTTGAACATCGCTCCATATTTTCGAGGCGCTATGCCAATGGTGCGAAATCGCAAGCAGACAGGGGCGTAAGCGAGCAACGGTCACGGTGCGATCCGAGACCGACAGCGCGCTGGAGGTATAACAGTCTGGTCTTATGTCCCGGAGCTACGCCGATATCAGATTTCGAGACGCATTTCAAGGTCCTGGAAACACGAATCGGCCGGGACAGACCAGGGCTCACAACACTTTCCTGAACCAGGCTGAACAGGTCGCGCTTCGAATATGATCCGTCGCCGCTGCAATGTATAGAGCCCGTCAGGTGCGATCAACATCATCATCATACCGGCAATACTCTGAAGGCGCCAGGGAGTGAGCTTCACTCGGAGAGGGCACTACATGGTTCATCAAAACCATGGAGATACTCTTTGCGAAAGACGTACACCAAGAAAAGAACAAGTAAAAGGGGGGAATACAAAGGGCTGCAATATAGTTCACCTATGCTTCCGGCACCGCAAAGTACTGATGGCTTCGAACTACCTCTCAAGGAGCACCCAACATCACCACAGCCTGAATGGGTGCAAGGCATCTGATGTGGTCACCTCCCTGTATGGGCTCCCGGGGCCTCGCCTTGCGAGGCACTGTCCTCGATCTCACACGCCCCCTCATCACCACCAAATCTGCCAGGCCTCACCCTGCAGCGGCCCCTCGATCCGAAGAGTTCCTGGGCTGCCAGCCGCAGCTAGAGCCGCACTATATTTCCACCGTCTCGATAACAACGCCGGAACCTGTAGCAATGGCTGCCTTTTTCCAGCACAGGATTTAGACCTCGGGTAATGACGGACGAACGAGACGAAGGATGGCGATCAAACGAAAGTGTACGGTGGAGATGTTGGACGCTGTAGGACAGGGTGTTGGGCTTCTGATCCCAAGCACAGCTGTTTTCATCGACGGCCATGAAGTAGATTCTGGACGATGGGCATTTTCCCATCTTCATCAAATTCCACAGAGGTAAGTCGTCTTCGGTGACTCCTTGGATATTATCCATTCTTGATTGCGTGAATCTCATCCCAACAAGGCGGGCGTCTAGCTCAGTGGTAGAGCGCGTGCTTAGCATCAATAGGACTTGCACGAGGTCTAGGGTTCGATTCCCTAGTTGTCCACTTTCATTTTGCCTCTCTTGCGATCACTCGAGTGCATGCTTAGCGAGTTGTTTACAGCCAGATCTTGCACGAGGTATACGATTCGATCCCGTGGTCGTCCATTACTCAGGTGGTTTTTTTCTTTTCTCTTCTTTGTTGCAAGATACAGCCCGAAGTCTGGGACGGCCCTTCGGCCCAGCGTCACTGGACCAGGTTTGTCTGATGAGAGGAGGAAACATCCTGAATAATTCGAACTTACCATGCCGTTGGAACTCGACTATGGAGGGCTGGAGGAAAGAGGGGGGGGGGGTATGGGTCAACAAGGAGTAACATATTAGAAGCAACCACGGTATGATGTCTTCTGAGCGTTTGATACGGCATATGGGCAAAGTACTTAGTAAGATACTATGGACTCGTATACTAACGAGTCATCAAAACCTAGAAGTCAAACCACCTCTCACCGCATCGCACGAAGAATTGATTTCGCTCGGAATGGTTTCATGCCACTTTCGGGATCGACTGGCAGCGATGTGCAAAGTAAACGGCGTGAAATCTCATGCTGTCGCAATCTGGACCCATCGATCTTGCCTGGTTGAGCCACGTCAGTTTTGACGGCACCGTGCATTACTATGGAGGGTGTGACCTTCGGAATAAGCATTCGACGGCAATGGAAATATGTCTCGGTCGCCGCGCCGGTTGCCCGCACGTGTTCAATGCCGCTGCACGAAAACCGTCACACGTCCGCTGCCAATCCGCGACCCGGTGTGTGCAAGTTTCTCGGCTTCTCACGCCAATCGACGGTCCACCACCTGGGCATCGCCATGCCGGTCGAGGACTTCTTCCCGTCTCCAAATCAACTCGATACGTCTGATTATTGCTCGGCCCCGAACAAACGCAGGTTCCCATCTAGGTGGCTCAAAGTATATGCAGGATTACATACCTAGGTATGGCACATTCTCGTACTTCATCGAGCGAACTACCAAAAATTCTAAATCCCTGAAAGTCAGTATCCAGCACGAGTATCGATTGTTGACATGTGGCGAAGCACGCCTTGTCCCCGTTTGCATCTAGATGCCCCGGAAGATGCACCTGGCATTGCCACTCTCAGTTGTGTACTCGCTTTACAGTGTCTCGATACAGGCCGAAGAATCTCCCATTTCAGCCACGAATGTCTCGGATATGTATCCCAGCCTCTCGACAATTGCCGCACAGGAGTCGTTAAAGCACCACTGGGAGGAAATGGTCCTAATCGGCGCCGGTCCGTAACAGAAATCTTGAAACTGGACATCAATGTATGAAAAGGGGTCATGTCAGTTCCACTTCGAGGCTTGTTCTCTGACGAAAGCATTCCGTAAGCACTAAACATACTTGAGGTCTTAGTGTCGTGAAGCTGTTCAGTCGCTTGGTCGCGTCTCTAACAACCTTGGGACTTACGGGTCGAGATATATGCACGACTCAGCCCGGCCTATTACTTGACAGCTCGTTTGGTGCCATTGCCGCAGGGCCAAGCCGGTTTTGCACGTCTATTCCTCCAATGCCAACCACCATGCTTCATCGGCGTGATGAAGAGACGCAAGGGGTAATCAGACGCAGTCCACGTATGCGTATGGTCTACTACCTGTCCCCCGGGCGCGACCAGACAGCTCCATTACACACCTCGGAAAAACAATATGGGAACGGAATTGACGACAATAACCCAACTCGACTCGCACAAGCTGTTTGAAATAAACTTTCATATACGCACATGATTTATTGAGACTACCCCAGGGTACTGCCATAGAACCATCTGAGACCTTGACGGCCGCGATGCCCAGGATGTATCCGTCGCGAACTCCAACCTGATACTGTGTCCACCCTGCCCAAGGCTCTCTAGCACAGCCTTGTTGATGAATATGCCAAATTCAGGTGGAAGCGCTTTCTCTACAGACGAAGCCAGGCTGTACTATGCTACCACAAATGGGCTTCAGGCTCTGCACGTCACATGAATCGGCTCGATGTAGCTAATCCCATGTCGTTGAACCGCCACCAAAACCCGACAAGGAACACGTCCAGGAAGTGCGGCGATCCCGTCTACTCACCTCATCTCTTTTGTCTCATGCATGTGTACAATTCCAGCCCTTCGGATTGAATACTAACTTCATCGGACAGACAGACGCCGCCGAGTCGTTAGCCCAGGCCCTTGACCGGCGAGCTCCGTCTGACAGAATTGCAGCAAATACATCTTGAAGTCAGGGTCGATGATCACTCAGATGCCGTGACCGTTTCCGCCCTGTGCCCTCTGTCCAATGAGTCCTCATGTCTACCTCAAGAAAGTTGCACAAAGAGATTGTACTTCGAAACATTGGTATTCACGGACATGTTTCCGACTTTCTTTATTGGTCTCATGCTAGTCTCCGTCTTCGGCCGCCGGCATTATTGGTTGTCCAAGTACCGGCCTGACAACCTTGTGCACGGCAGTCGTCCGGGACACAGCATACGCGACGCGGATTCTGTCCAGCAGATTCTACCGAATGACCAAGCCCGACCTGTGTGCTCAAACTGCCAACTCGAATTCCGACAGCTCATTGTTTCCTTTTGATCACATGGATGCGGGCATATACATATCGAGGACCCCTGGCCCGGGCCCGAGCCGGACAAGTAGCTCGATAGCATACCGGCCGTCATGGCAGGCCTTTACTCTACTAGCTCGCAAGCTCGAGGCCGAAACTTCTCCAGTAACGGTCCTCTACTAACAACCAGGACGGATCTCGATCTTGATGCAGCATTTGCCCCATGAGTAGGGACCCTTGGCAAAGCGCTCAGGCTGGACAGCCGCCGCCGCCGCCTAAGTCTTGTCTATCGTTTCTTCGCTGCCAAGACTACATACAGCATAACGGTATGAACATCGCACTTGTACAGCATATGTAACCAGCAACTCGGCTCCCGCTACAACTCGTCTTGCAGAGTGAGCGAAACTATGTCGATCATCTGCTGATGGGTCCTGGTCGCCACAGTAATTATATGCTGCTCGGGTCGGAATCTCGTGCATATGTTCGACCTTTCTAATCGCTTCCCTGCCAGTTGTGGTTTCGTGGCATTTTCAAGACGCCCCTCCAACGCCGGAAGTGTTTGCTTCTGCATGGACACTTTGTACGCCCTCAGGTCATGGTCTCAGCCTGGATCTGGCTTTTCACAACCGCCTCCAGGGGCGGCTGCTTCTGATACTATACGACCTTTGATCGCCCTCCTGATCAGTCGCGGCTCCAATTTAGCCTACCCACCTTATCTCAACGCTGCATGGCGTGGCTTGTTGGACGGGTGTTGACAGCCAGCAACCGACCAGTCAATTTCCTGGCATTTCTATGGATATCACGGCTCGGCGGCGACAGTCATCCGTATTCGCGCTGGAATTGAGAGACACGAGGCTTCGAGACCCGTTGCTTACCCGTAACGTCTGAACCGATGTGGCACCCTTTTTTAAGGTTGTCGTCGAGTTCACCCTGATTAACGCCTCCACAGTCTGGACCTTTAGGCAAGCCTCCTTACGCCTATACTATGATTTCCCGGATTTCCATTCCCAGAAAATACATCTTTCATACATAGCCGATACTATCTTGAGGCCGACAACAGGAACTATACGTCCATCAAGCTCCACACTGTCACAGAGCCCCATCCAGACGCCAAGCCACCCTCGTTTGACCCCCTTGTTCTCAACTACGCCGAATATCTGTGTGCTGATACGTACTATTTACCTCGATATCCCCCACAACCACTTGGAGGTACTACTGCCCCCGAGCACACATGATGGATGAGCCGCTGGCAGAAGACCGCGAGTTCGCCATGTTGGACGCAGGCCAGATCAGCACTCTCAACGCAGTGGAGCGCATGGGTGCGACACTTTCGCTCTTTGGGATCCTCCTGATTTTCATAACCTTCGCCTACTCCAAGCGCCTACGAACTATTCCGAACACCTTCATATTTTTTGCGTCTCTTGCAAATGTTGGTGCCTGCGTGGCCTGTCTGATTGCGTACGATGGGATCCGGGCTATGAGCCGAGATCGCAATGCTGCTCTTTGTCAAGCACAGGCCTTCATGTTCGAATGGTATGTTTGTAGGCTCTCAACAGAAGGTCATGAACTAGACGCACTGGTGTTTTACATGTCTTCTAATACTAACTTCTTGTTTGCCAGGTTCATGCAATCTGACCCTTGGTGGTCCTTCGCCATGGCCGTCAACGTCTACATGGTCTTCTTCATGTCGTTCAACCCTACGACTTTCCGTCAGTACTTGTGGATCTACTGTGTAATCTGCTTCGGTCTACCATCTGTCCCGGCATTTGTGTTCTTGTTCGTACGCCAGGATAGAAGCCTGGTGTACGGGGATGCAGCGGTCAGTCATGCAAACTCCCTACCTTGGATGAGGAGAAGACCCCGCGTCTGGACTTTAAAGAGTGGCACAGCAACTAACAGATCTTGAGGGGGACAGCTCTGGTGTTGGATCAGTTCGGACTGGAATACACTCCGCATTTACTCTTACTACCTGCCCATCTGGGTATGCACGGTTCTATCCGCCGGCATCTACTTTGCTGTCGGCTACCATGTGTTCCACCAGCGGAACCAACTGCGCAACCTGTCACTGAGCAACCAGGCAAAGGACGACGAGGAGGGTACCTGCGAGTCCCCTGGGGTGCGAGATTCGGCGGAAAAGGTGTGTCACCTAGCCTTCTTTGCGTATCGTTACTCCCGGCGGGTGCTCTTCATCCTGTCAACCCCTGTTCTCCTCACCGGCAATGGTCATAACGAATCAACTTGTGTTTATAATGGCAGCTTCTTCCATCTCCATCACTCGAAGAATTACGGATTGAAGTGACTTGCTGGTTCTGGCGAGATGGAATTGCGATACGTTGCACTATCCGCGGGTAGTTGTGATAGCAATCGTCTTCATTTGTGGACTTTGCATTCTTCACAGCTTTCCTTTGTTTTTCTTTTCCATCATTTTGTGTTCGCCTCTGCGACCCTGAGCAGGAGTATATATGCTAGGATGAGTCTAGTGCAGACTATATACGTGATAGCTAACGACTTAATCTGTCTCACCAGAACCTGACAGTCCACTCCGGACAGGGCTACTACGGGACGGTCACGACCGAGGTGCAGGTCACCAGTGCAACGATCCCAACGACCCCCAACCCATTCCTCTGGCCGCCAGATGTGAATTATGGCGCCCCCAACAAAAGGTCCAGCGATACCACAACGCTTCAACCAAGCCCGTCCAGAGAGGGCCCTCCCCTTCCTGCCACGGCGATGCCCCGGAACGCCCCCGGTGGCCTCTCGCCTATCCAAATACACAACTATCCCTGGTCGCGCGAGCCGAGCGCGTTCAACGCAGGCGGCGACCTATCCCTAGCGTCACCAGTGACAACACTCGTGAATAGCAACGACGGCTCAAGCAGCTACAGCTACCAGAAGGTCCCGCTCCACGGCCGCGGGCACCATCCCGTGCACAACGTCGAGCACAACTTCGAGCACACCGGGTTCGGCGGCGCGACGCAGTCCACGACGATATCAGCCGGGCCGTCGAACATGATTGACGATCGCGACCCATCACCTACCCGTGTCCCATCGCCGATGATGTCGACGACGACGAAGACGACGTCAAAGGGAACGAACTCAGCCAGACACCCCGAGATGAGCACCCCACCCGCCAAGCAGGGGGAGACCGCGCAGGCAGAGAGGGGAAGGCCCAATCTCTTCCAGCGCCTGTCCAGGACGACCGAGAAGTTCCGGTGCAAGCTCCGCCACATGGACCCGGTGAAGCTCGCGTACCTGCGCACGTCGTTCGTCTTCGCCATCTCGGTGCTGGTGACGTGGACCCCGTCGTCCATCAACCGCGTCTACACGCTCATATACCCAGAGAGATCATCCTGGGGCCTCAACATAGCGGCGGCCGTGGTCCTGCCGCTGCAGGGCGTCTGGAACGCCGTGATATACTTCACCACGTCGTGGAAGATCTTCCGCGAGGAGATGGAGGGGACGAGGGCGGGCCGCCGGGTGCTGGAGTCGCTGAGGCTCGACAGCGGCACGGCGCTGGCGAGGCAGAGCGGGAGCTTCGCGCTGGCGTCGAGCCTGAGGACGCCCAGGAGCGAGATGGGCAGGGGCAGGAGGTTGGAGCCGGAAGGGTATTTCGAGAATGATGTGGAGTTGCTGAGCCCTGCGTGGACGCAGCCGCAGAGGCCGAGGCAGATCCAGAGATCGAGCACGATAAGGGTGATGAGGAAGGGTTTGGAGAACTTTGCGTGATGGGGCTGCCGGCGGTCATTATCTGCAAAGTATGTCTCTGCTGGCATTACTATTGGGGAGGGCTAACCGCAGGATCTGCCATTTACTGTGAGCCTGTGTTGGCGCCAAGGGCCTGATAAGTCTTGGAGCTATTCCGCTGTTCAGTATCGAATGAATTTGCCTCGTTGCTGAGTTGTGATATGTTTGTGAATAGTGGAAGGTGGTTCAGAGGAGATATGTATTTTTGATACGTCCTAATTTAGATCTATACAACAATGAGCAATCTTACATCTCATGTTCAATTGTCGATTATGATGGCTTGGATCCATGAGGTGATGCACGACCAAATAATGTCGCAATACCTCCACGGAGGGTCCTCTCCTTGATGACATACATCGTCGCCAGGATGTTCTCAATCGCACTCAAGAGATTGTCAGTGTCGTGTTGTTCCATCAATCCGATCACCGTTAACGCATATAATCGACCAAACAATCCCTTTTCGAAGGAGTCTTTCAATGTACTTGATGGGGCTTTTGAGGCCTTCTAGCCTTGGCGCCCTATCCTCGAAACACCGTTGCAATAGCTTGATGACGACGTCTTCGGCTTCGTAGGGAGAAGTAGTGTGGCCGATGCCCAACCTGGATATGGCTCACAGGAGGTGATGATCAACCAAACAGATCCTGCCCCAGCCATGCTGTCGACCGATATGGGGTAGTGTGGCCATATGCAGCGGCGTATAGATTTAGAAAACCAGCAACGGGTCGCTGTCGTCCCCGCGCATGGTCCGCCACCATTCGCTCTGTCGCACCAGCTCCCCCTCCTCGCCACCAAGAAGCTCCCAGTACTTCCTTATGAACCATGGCTTCGCCTCCCAGCTCCTCCCGTCCCATGGGGCACCGGTCGATGCCCTTCCGGTGGAGCTTTCGCGGTCCCTTCTACCCACACCTGCACCTCCCCAGCATACCAATCCTTCCATCAAATCCTCGAACATTTCTTCGATAGTATATTTGTGTTGATTCGTAACTAGGTTCTTCCTAAAGGTTGGGAAAGGTAGGATGTCTATAAAAGGAGGATGCGCCATGGTGATCTGCTCCCTCGTCGGCCTCAAGTCTGGCTTGAGGGTCTTGAAGATGTTCTGGACAGTGCGCACCATAGAATCGTTAGAACTATCATCGATAGCTATGTTTGTCGGCCGGGAGAAATATGAAACGGCATCTCTCTCGCAGAAGTTCTGGAGTGCAACACCGAGGTGCAGGCAATTTGACCACATAGCATCAACGTAGCACATACGCTGGATGCGTATGGAATTCATATAAGGATCTGCTTCGAGGTATCTCGGTCCGATCTTGAGTATTTGGTAGTTTTTGGAAGATGCGTCTCCAGATTGAAGTGTGCTGATCTGCACGTGTTGGATGGTACAGCCGCATACGACAAAGTCCGTCTGCCAATATGGTGGCACGTTGCCACTGGACTTGTTGAGTATGAGGCGGGAGGGGTCTATGGACGTTGTCGGATCCCAGGTACACAGGTCGGACACAGGAGCTTTCCGAAGATGGTCTGTCCTGATTTCAAATGGGGTTACGGTAGACGATCCACTATCGAATATGTCGATATCCGTATCAAGATCAGGACATGGGTCATGATGTAGCGAACTATTTGGGGAGCCTCTTTGACTCATAGTAGTAGCGGGTAGCACTGCACCAGGTGTATCTGTGGCGACTGTGACTGGGTCCGCTTCCCTATTCATCGTGACAGACGCCGCGAGAGCTTCGAGATTGTCTAACCTCTTCCGGAGCTTCTCGCCTAAGCCGGAGGCTTAGCAAAAGATTCAAGGTGATGAAGGGTAGCAGAGGATCATATGCATTGGTCATGTGGGAGCTGGGACTCACGATATTTCTTCTGAGCCTGGATGTTCTGCTGCCTCCTCTTTTCCGGGTCACGGCGTACTGGTTTCCGTTTCTCTGCGCTTTTGTTCGCACCCAATCTGCCAGGCCCCCCTCGGTCTGGGGGGGCCGGAGGGCTTGCAGCTGTCGTATCAAAGTGGTTCATGTTGTGTGAGTTATGGCTGATATCATTCTGGATCAGGTCGATGTGGGAACGAGGAATACATCCGGGGGGAAAGCATAGCATGTGGTCGGAATAAGCTCAAGATAAGTGGCTGATGTCAGCCAAGCAATCCTTCCGGGACCTTGATTTGTTCCGGGCTCCGTTGGCTGATTCCGACTGCCGACCACTCCCCCTGAATAAAGGCAGACTACCTCCCCAACCATAACAACCAGTTGCAAAGATGCATCACCGCTGCTATTGCCATCTACGTCAATCAATTCCCTTTATGTGACCTGGTCGTGGTCACTTGCTACCTGCGGATTTTGGCCAACATTCCGAAGGATCATTCTTGCCTGACGGTCTGGAGTAGTGGAGCTTCTAGAGTACTGTGATCACGTACAATGTGCTTGATTACAAATCCCGGAGACTGAAGAATGATCCCCCCTTTATTTATACTAACGGTTTGTTGATATCTGTACGAGAAGTGTAACATTGCATTCAATGGCCCTGATTCAAGCCTCCAGTGCTTTCCCTAAACCTTCACGTTCGAAACCTCAAATGTCTGAACCTCATCTTTTTCAAAGTAAGACGAGAACTTCGTACCGCTCTGCACCGTGCCGCTCGAATTAGAGACATACTGATCACCACTGCTGATCTGTGTACTCCACCTCGGTATCGTCTGTCCGCTCTTTCCAGCCGTCGAGAATTCCGAGAGTTCAAAGTTCAAGTACTGAGCATCGCCCCAGTTGACCGCGACGATGATGAGCTTCGAATTGGTCTCGTCATAAGCAGCCACAACATCGTCCGACCCTCCGTCGAGGATTCGGTAGCCTTCGCGAATATGGCGGGTGAACTGTGCAAGGACAAAGTATTTCTGGCCTGCAGTACCGACGGTGAGAGCATCATTGTCGCCCTCAATCAGACCCCAGCCACCACCGTCAAGAGCCTGCCAGTAGACCCACGCGGTCGGATGCAGCTGGCGAAAGTCGAGGATGAGGTTGCTCGCAAGGCTCTCACCGGTGGAATCGCTCTCGCCATACTCGGTGTTCCACAGAGCCAGGCCTGCAGCTGCCGTGAGGTTATACAGACCACTTCGATCACCGCTGCCTTTTTCGTACCCATGAACATTGATACGACCAAGGTCACCAATGGCTGTGGATCCAAGGCTGTTGAATGTCGAGACGGCTGCATCGTAGGTGTTCTCATCCGAAGCGGAGACGATGACGGAGGAGAGGCCCCTTGCATCCAGCTCAGACCTCAACAAGGGAATGATGGATGCCTGAGTAGAATGATCGAAGTGGCACCCTTCTTGTGTGCCGGTGGCCTTCCACCAGCTTGCAGAGGGCTCGTTGAACGGCTCGACACTCTCGAAAGTGACACCCCAATTGTTCTTCGCGTACAGAGCGATCTCTGCGAGGTAGTGCGTGTGGTTCGCATAGTTCCAGGTCTGGAGGTTATCCGAAGATCCATCGTCTGAGCCGCTAGGATTCTTGTTGTACAGCTGCCACCACACAGGTGAATTGCTGAAAAGCTCAAGGTGGTTGGCTCCTCTCGCAATAGCTTTGGTCAACGCAGCTCGCTGGTTGACATCGACGTCCCAGTGCCAACTGCTCGAGGTCGGATCGGCAGACGCCCAATCCCACCAGTACGCTTCCACCTGACGAGAGGCTTCGATATTAGCAGACGCGACCATGGAGGCGTTGTCGTACGTGTTGTTGCTGGAAGCACCGGCGTTGTAACGGGCTATGTTGAAGCCGAGGCCCGGAAGGGTCTGGGAACCAAGCGTCGTATTATCGAGACTGAAGAAGATATCGGCAAGATCATCACGGTCGCCAAAGGCCTTGGCCCACCAAGCCAGAGAAACACCCCATCCTTCCCAGGTGCCCCAGTTGGACGATGCGTCGATAGTCCATGTCTCGTCGGCACGTGCGAGGGCGACAAAAGCGCCAAGAAGATACAAGTTTCGGTGCATTGTAGAGAAGTAATGGCATACGCTGTGATCTTCAGGGCTTCTTAGGAACACGAGGAAAATGTTCAATTGATCGTGAGGTATTATATGTCTGTGAATGGCCCCGTTGTTACTGCCCAGGTGTGATATACTCTGGTACACACGGAGTTAAAGCCCGAGCCCCATTCGGAAGGTGGACGTCGAAACAAACATGAAATCCTTGTTTTGAACCCCGACATACCACCAGACCCACCTAAAACATCAGAGCGGGTGTGAATACGAACGAATTTCCAACCCCTGATTCGATTCGACTCATCCATGTCTCAAGCATGGCCCTCGACTGGTCTCTCCAATACGACTTGCAACTGGGGTTGGTGGGCTTGGCCCGGCTTGGTTCTGCCGCCGAGACGTGACAACTTACTCGTCAACCGGGTCCTCGCTGAACCATATCGGCGGACAGATTTGTAATGAAGTAACAATAATACTTAGAGCAGTGGCAGCACAGCGCGTGTCCATCACAAAGGGGTGGTATTGATCTATCACATCACATCGGGACTTGGGCTCGGGAGGCATTTACAAGCCTACATAGCACGTAATAATCATGTGTATTTCCTCACCGTCGACTCATTGGCTCTGAAGATGTGCTTACACCTTCTAAGGTTTGCGAGATGGTTGGTCAATGGGCTGATCTCTAGCATTGGAGTTTCTCACGACAATTCAACCAGGGGACTTCCAGTCGTAAAGGAAAAAGTGGAACAAGTCGGGTCATCCAATGACATTCGGAAGCCATTATAACCGTAAATTGCAGATACATACCTACTACCCTAGGGTATAGACAAAAATTGCCTTTGTTAGGTATTCAACGAACAAAATTGAAGGGGAACCCCCATTTGGGGGGCATTTGCTACACCTGGGAATTAAAGTTCTTGAACATGCCATGGAGTGTACCTGATCAGACCATTTCGATGGTTTCTGTTCGTCTCTTCCCCGCAGCATTGTGCATTTTCTGGTACACAGCCAACATCCCGGTCTGCTGGAACTGTTGAGGATGCTGAACATCGACCGGGGTGTCTGGAGGAATTGCGTCGGAAGGCTGGCGGTGATCCACCACCGCCGCACGTCTGGTAGCGATCCTCCTGTCCTGTGCATCCTTGGCCAATTGTTCCGAGCGACGACGTTCCCACTCCTGTGCAGCCTCCTTCTTCTTCGACCGTCCCCTGAAGCTGCTCATGAACGAGGAGAGATGTAGATCGCCAGGGGCGAAGAACCGGTACATGCCGCACTTGATGTAAAGCCACCTGAAAGCGTCCCGCGACATGGTGCTAGGGCTTCCGAAGGCCATGTAATACGTGATAGCGACGATCCCGAGTGAAATTGGAACTATGAATTTGGTCAGTCAGCTGTTGGCTGAATGTTGTTTGTGAGGAGTCAAGTTTCAGTTCTTACACAGCAGTTTGAACTGATCAGCTAGTGACATAGGCGCCTCCATACCGGCGATTTCTTTGTTGTTCATACCGAATACACTCGATATGAAAGACATTGGTAGCTAAATCCTTAGTAGATGACTTCTGATATCTTGGTAAGAAGTCGAAGGTGCTGACTTACAAAAACGACGGTCACGACAGTAAATACGAGTAGCGTCACATTTTGCTTCTGATTATCTTCTCCCTGCTTCACGGATTGCCAGGCCTGCACGACGGTAACTTGCTGTTGCTTCAGGGATATGAGGTAGTCCAACTGATAGAAATTAGCTGGCACTGCTTGCTGTGTATAGGAAGTCAGGGTCAGCAAATTGAAAGGAAATGAGCACTCACACTTGCCGAGATATCTCCCGCTGACTTACGCATGTCCTCCAAAACATCAATATTGCTTTTGGTCTCGGCATGCATGGGCTCCATATCGATAGGGTTGAAGCTTTGCGCCATGTGCGCCACAGCCTTTTCGTATTTTTCAAAAATGTCTTTTTGATCAATGGTAATCCGAAGCATGATATCAAGGTCTCGGACCACACTCTTGATCTGACCTTGCAGCTCGCCTTCCTTTCCGATGTCAAGGAATGGCACAATGAGATCACTCATGCCGTTGTTCAACTCGGTGTGCGCCAAGCGAGAGAATATCCTTGCCCATTCCCAGTATTGCTCGGCTCCAAATGAATGCTTCCTGGCCTATACTCGTGTCATCAGAAATTGCATGTAACATCTCGGTGCCTAGGTATCATGGTAGCATACCACATTACCGATAGCCTGCCTGAATATTTGCATGATATGGATGAGGTCCTCGTTTGGCTGAGCGCAATGCAGTTAGCACCTCCAAGGCAGTAGATACGACTGGATTATGACCTAGTGACGCACAGATACACTGATTCCGCCCATGGAGGCCTTTGAGATATGAATCTCGCCAAAGATAACCATGGATAGATCAAACACGCTGTGGATGTGACCCTTTCTGGATTTCATGATCGACTCGCGGATACTTTTGTGGATACCTGGGGCTTTCAGGTGACTTAATCCGTTGAAGTCGCCGTGGTCAGGGAAACAGGTGATAATGGTCTGGTCATCAAGAATCCACATCCACAATTGGTCGATCATCATCACACGGGGTATCTTGCGCGTAAGGTCCCTCCACTCGCTGCTAGATGGGTCGGCCGAGGAGAGGTCTAACTGCTTTGGTCGGGTGGCGCGGTGGACGACTTGGTCTCTGGCGCTGGCATGCCATGACAAGCCCAGTGTCCACTCGTTAGTTTGCTCGAGTGTGCGCCGGGGGTGGAGTGGAGGATCATTGTGCAGATACTTGCGTATCAAACTCGTCTCCTGGTAAGAAACCAAAGCCTCAAGCATCATGGCCGCATCAAACAATACCTGACCGAGCTCCGTGCCGGCGATGAGTCTGCCTGCCCTGTCAGTGGCGAAGGCAGACCATAGTGGCAACTTGCCGAAACGACCATGTCGTTTCATGATGTTTGCGAATACACCAGTGGCTGATCGCTTTGGAGGTTTGGGGCCTGCGGCAGCATGTGGCAGCTCGAGGCCCTTGGGCCGATTCTCTAGTCGCAAGGCCGTACCTGGCTGCTTGCTTCGCGCATGCAGAAGCTGTAGGCCTCTCTGCCGAACTCTGATCCCCCCAGAAGTTTGTTCATTCTTTCGCCTTTCTTTCATGTACCTTTCATCCTCTTTGTGGAGTGCCTCGGATAGCTTGGACTGGTGGCGAGCTGTGTCCCAATGGAGATAGGGCATCTAGGAGTCTATATAAGTCTGTAGTATCATCCACGGGGCATGCTTTACCTACGAATAGTGCAATGCTATCCTTCCGTTCCTCGTCATCTATTAGAAGTCAGCAGTTGAGCACCTTGCAACTTGGTGGCGGTGCTGGCTCATAGGTGAGCATCCATACCGGTCGCCACGGAGATCGCTTCGCACATTGGTCCCATGTATTTTCCAGTCGCGCACAATGACTGCTGTTGGTTCTTCCAATATCTTGGACCCAAAATTCTCCGGGCCTGAAGCATACCATCTGGTATATTATCAGAAGATGATCGGGGCAGCGGTTTTTCAGGGCCTGACACAGGTCCGGAAACTGGTCTTTCCTTGAAGTAGTTTGTGATGGCTCGCTGTCGATGAAATGTCAATCGTATGTACACTCGGGTCCGAAGTCACGGTGTTGGCTTTTGAATATCACGTACTTCGGCCCACTGAGTTTCACTGTCAATCTCCTCGTTCCAAGATTGGGCTCCCATCTCTTGGCCATTTGATTTTTTCACTTACCAACATATTGTTTGCCGGGAAGTGTATGTAGTTAATTGTATCCTTCGGAGGTATAAGTGGATTCTTCGCTTGGTCGTTCTGAATCAGGTCCTCGACAGATATTCTGTAGCATGGATACTGTTCTTGAAACCTAGGGTCGTCGATAGTGCTGACCAGCTTCCCATCTCTGAACCGCATGATATAAGCATTTGTATCCACGTCTGGATTATATACCGCTTGACGACGCCGGTCCGAGGTGTCCACTTCTCTTTGTGTATTGCCGTTCAGGGCGAAATGCATGGTACGCAGCTCCCGAACACGGCCGATACCTTCTTGGAAGTCCTTCGTACCTCTCCATTGTTGAATACTATCTGTCAGATTGTGTATAAAGCGACGACCTTCACCGAGATCATTTGTGAGAGCTGCTCGGAGGTACTGGATCTGGCGGAGTTTTGCGTTGACTTGCTTTACCTGGTCGGTGCGCAGTGACATCAAATATTCTTCTCGCTGGAAGAACTGCTCGCATCCAAAGTAATGCAGCATGAAGTTATGAGGCTTATGGCGCTCGGCACTTAGGCAGGTGGGTATTATGTCGTGATCTTCCATCCGAGGGAGGAATTTGAAAAGATCCGCCGACATCGAAAACAGTTGTACTCGAAACTTTGGGATCCTAGAAATGGCGCGGACGATGATGCGGAAGCTTCAGAAGTGAATAGAATATGTTTCATTGAATACACCGAAATCAATCGGCTTGGGAGAATCGGAAATATCAGTCCAAAGCAAAAAGGGGCCCAGGCAAGATTTTATATTGGGCTGCACCGTTCACTCGACACCTTTGTCAAGCCAGGATTCCACATGCTGTGATCAAGACAGCCACCAGTTCGAGTTCACGTTTCACAGAATGGGGCTATCGCATTGGCCATAATCATCGTGGCTGCCTGGCCGGCTTTGTCCTCGGATGCCCCGTAGCATTGGATCCCTGGAGCGAAGGTCCCGGCAACAGTGTTATCTGGTTTCTCTGCGCCTTGAATCCTGGACTGTCACGTAAGACCGACCCCATCGGCGAATTCCCAATCGTAGTCCTCATACTCTTGAGAGCCACACTGTCTTGCATACAGTTCTAGCTCCAGGTCATTCTTCTTGCAAACTGTGTATGCGTAATACATTATACTAGGAGACTTACAACGTTGCTGTAGTGCTCCTGTACCAATGAATTGGGTATCGGTCTCCACGCAGATAGAAGATGGGATTGGTCTGTCAATATTATGACGTGTCCAACGCATACCATCGGCCAAGACATCAAGATGGTGAACCCGAGATGTATCTCACAGCATAGTAACAATGACGGCTTAGTCCAGATGTGGCTAATAAATCCCCCGTCATGGGTATATATTCCAAGAACATCCCCGGAACCGGAGATTACCTACATAGGTACCCTTAAAGTATGTAAGCCTCTAAGATGAGTACCAACCTTTCCATCTAATGAGTGGCAGACTCAATCAGCAGCGTCTTCTAGACGCGAATGTTTCTCAACTTTGTCACAGCTTGCTGTGCGTATTTGACATTTCCTCGAAAGCCAAGAGGAAATGGGTTCCAAGCGAAGCACTCAATCAACTATCGTGCAACTCGAGTTCTCTTAGTGATTGTGTAACTCTTACACAGGCTTTGACTTGGATTTTAAGACACCACGGAAGAAGACTTTTTATAAGAGGGGCGTTAGGAATATACCGTCATCCTAATCATGGTGGCGTCGTTTGGGAACTCCCTACGCACCGGGGCAGCATGATCTAGCGAGCCTACTCCGTGACTTCATCCCCATCTCTTGCTAGGATGATTGTAGACAAAGAAACGCTTTTGGAAAGGTGCTATCTGTGGTATACCAAAGAATATATCGTGACCATAAGGTCCAGTCCTGCATACACTACATAGCGTTTTGACCTCTTGCTATTGCCGCTCAACCACAGATCGGCTGTAAGATGTAATCGAGTATTGGTGGGTCCGGGATCGCACGAGGGTAATAGCAAGTCCTGCTTCATGATAGTAAATTAATTTATAGCGAAGTTGAGAAGATGCAGGAGATCATAGGAGTTCAAGAGTGCATGGTTTGTAGCTTCATTGAATCAAGCTATCAAGGGTACGGAAAGGGCGTTTGGAGTAGGTGCAGACGGGCCTCACGTGACCCCTGCTATAGCTATTGAAACGTGCTAGCAACCATCTACATCCGTCGCTGAAAGGTGGGAAATTCCGGTGTTCCCTCTAGTACTTTGATTCTTGTTCTTCTTATACTGTTGGCTGGATCCGACCCGCCTATTCGAGAGGACCCCGGGGAGGTGAACTAGAATATCATTAGGTATGAGAAATTCAGTAAGACGGTAGGACGAGAAGCCTTCGAGAGGAGGAGAGTAAGAGCGGAGTGGGAGAGTGGGAGAGTGGGAGAGTAGGAAGAGGGTAGGAGGATAAGAGGGGAGTGGGAGGGTAGGAGGAGGACAAAGAAACTCAGATACCTAAGTAAACAACGGGACCTGACATACCAGTATCCACGACCTTCTTCCAAGCCTCGTCAAGCAGTTGGCTGGCCTAGGACCGAGAAGGCTACAGCCGATCTGAACCTAGGCACCGCTGCGTTACCATATATAGTAAGACTTTTCACCAGGATCAGAAAAGGACCCCTGCCTTATAATAACTTCTGAAATCCGCTCTATCAATCTCTAGCTAATCTCTCTCTTTGGTATCCATGCAGGGCACGACGTGGTTACGGTGTACCAGGTGGTAATCATGGTGCGAAATCCAGCTACTAAAAACCCTATCCCAGTTATCGGTAGCCTGTGCTTTTAGATTCGGTTTAAGAAAGAACGTGGACATTCTCCGTAATTACAAAACCGCCTTCATCACAAACCTCTCAGCAACGACCTTGGCAAAACTACACACACGAACTTCTCAACACTCTCTTCTGATCATTGAGCAATGGGGACTCATCAAAGTCGGCAAACGGGCCACCACCACACCTCCATACAGCCTGAAGCTCAACGGAGTACAACGTCCGACACGACACCCACAGGTGATTCCCAAAGTCGTGCGCGCTCACCGGCGAGGGACTTCCAATCTTCCGGCTTCACGGCTATCAGCGAGTCGGACAAGCTTGAAGAAGAGAATCACGCGTGGTATTCGATCAAGAACTGGTACCCCGTCCGAATAGGAGAGGTATTCCAGGTCCGATACCAAGTCATCACCAAGATTGGTTCCGGAACCGCATCAACTAGCTGGCTGAGCCGTGATCTTCAGTAAGACAAGGCCCTTGCGGTTGCGCAGCTGTGTGGTGGTAATACTAACACTCAAGCAGTGAGCACCGCTACGTAACTATCAAGGTATACGCTGCTGATCAGCGGCAAGGAGAACGAGAACTGGCTGCGCTAGAGCACATAAACAGAGTTGTGGCCAAGAAGGGCGTAAGGGTACACGCAGGACATGAGCGCGTTCGGACCTTGCTCGATTCTTTTACTATTACAAGGAAAGGCCACAAGGCAAACCTTTGCCTCGTTTGCCAACCACTGGGGTTATCGCTATATGAATACGCAAATACCGGTGTCAACAAACAAGGACTGCCAATCGATTGCGTCAAGGCAATCGAATTCCAACTGCTCGGAGCCTTGGATTTTATACACAGCCAGGCGAAGCTCGTCCATGCTGATATACAAGAAGGAAACATCATGTTTTCCATCGAGTCCGAAGCTGAGCTAAGGGAAGTTGAAGAAGAAGAATTGAGTGACCCGTCCCCGAGGAAAGCCTACAAAGATGGCCACAGCATCTTCTCGACAAGACCACTGGATGTCGAAATCGAATTTCCTATCTTGTGTGACTTTGGAGAAGCAAGGTTTGGTCAATAGGAGTACGAGGGCCATGTATTGCCAGACTTGTACCGGGCACCAGAGGTCCTACTCGGCCAGCCATGGACAAGAAAGATTGACATTTGGTGTTTGGGGCTGCTGGTATGTCCCTGTGCAACCCACAACAGTCTCGAGCATGCATGCTATGGAACGGAACACTGACCTCCAGGAACTATGTAGGTCTGGGGCTTGGTCGAGGGGAAGAATCTATTCAACGACAATGCTGGCGGTCGGTGGAAGTCCGCACTGCCTCACATGGCCCGGATGGTCAGCCTCCTCGGACCGCCGCCACAGTACATGCTGGACAGCGCGCCAGCAGCAAAGAAGTTCTTCGACAAAAAGGGTATGTGCTCTCCACACGGAAACCAGATGTTTGCTCGCACTACGCCGCAATGTATACTGACCGACACATGACGTGACAGGTCAGTTCAAGAAGGCCCAGAAAGTAGTGCCAACACCTCTACAAGCAGAAGAGGCAAAGCTTGATGGTGCGGAGAAAGAAGACTTCATCCGATTTATAAGCAGGTTGCTTCAATGGGATCCCAACAAACGACCCAATGCGAGGGAACTTGGATCTGACCCTTGGATAAAGTCTGTGTACGAGACTACAGACTCAGGATAGTCCCAGGTGCAGAGCTCTGACCGGTAGGAGGGGATGGTGTCGTGGGAAAATGGTCCACTGCAGGATCAACCCTGGGCAGTCAAGGGTCGGCAGTACCTAGGAGGTATCTGATTATTGCACTCTTCGTCCTTCTTATTGTTAGGCACAGTAAACTCTCATCTAGTCATGAAAACAGACTATTTATGTGGACTATGGGGTCACTGCTCGTATATGCTATCTGTTCCCATCCCTCTAGCATGAAGAATCACCACGTGTAACCCCAAGCCCTCAATCGAGGTTCTTTATTTGCCGTCCATGGAATAGTGACAGTCTCAAATCAAAATTGCGAATACTGAAAAGGTCCTCATCTCAAGCACGGTGTCCATGTACCGACCGGGACACCTTCAGGGATCCAACACGCCCCGGAAGATATCCTGACCCTCCTCAAGCTTCTTGATGCGGTCTCCCAGGAAGACGCGCTGGCGCTTTGTAGCCGGGGGCTCGGACACAATGCTCTCGACCTTGGCGTCAGACATGTTCACGACCACCATGGGCGAGAAGATATCGTGGAGGCCGCGGACAATGTGGCGCTCAATGACCTGGGTCACAACATTGGCAATGAAGGTCTTCTGTTGCACCTGTGGGTTTGTTTCAGTATATGGAACTCGGCAAGTCTGGGCGGATACAGTCTCGAAATACCTTGTAGATGGCCATCAGACAGTCCAAAGCTTCCTGGATGCTGAACTCCTCCATGTCCGGGGTGACATTGTCGGCCCAGCGGCGTACAACCTTATCGAGTTCCTCGCCGACGTCAACCTGCGGGTAGTGGGCACCCACGCTGCAGTTCCGGGTAGACATGGTGCTACCTTGAGGGACATACTGCAGCAGACTTCTCTTGATCCTGTCCTGGCGCTTCAGATGCACGGTGTCGGTGTAATAATGGTTGTAGTTGATGGGAACCTCTTTGCTGTCTTCGATGATCTTGGCCAATTCGTCCAAAGCAGCCTGGCGACGTTCCTTCAGCACCCCCAGCACGAGGGATGACCTTGTTTGCATCGTCAGCATGGTCGAGTTGGTTATTCTATCCATCTCCGTAAAACATACCAGATTCGGTCCTTTAGATCCTGGGGGGCCATCTGCTTCAAGAGGTCGCCGACAAAGTTCTGACACAGCCGGCTGATCTTCTCCACGTGGGCTTTGGCAAGCTTCTCCCAACCTTCCGATTGTTCCCAGAACAGCTCCGCAATCAAGTGCGGGTTGAAGTTACCGACCAGCTCGGTGCCCCTTGAGCGTAGCAGCATCTTTCGCACCCATTTCGTGGTCTGCTTCTTGGAAAGGCGCTTCGGCACCCCTCTCAATCTGAATAAGCTATTGTCAGCATATTCCTCCACATCTGAATCAGCATCATCTGATCCAGTGATGTGAATGTTGTATTTGTGGCCCCTGTAACGAAAATCGTCTGCAAAGTCGATGTTTGCAAATTGAATGGCTGCTCGGATTCGCGCGATGCTGCTGGGGCTATCCAGTGCGAAGTCCTGATCGCCCCCCGCCTTGAAGTGTTCATTCTCGTAGTGGCCATTGAGACCGGCCTTGCAGATATCATGGCATTCCATGCTGAGGTGGGCTAGGAATGCACGGCATTCTGCTGCGGTGGAGCGCGAATCGCCCATGACCTTGAGCTCGTCCTGGGCAGATCTCAAGGCAGCCTCGAGATCTTCCTGGAGTTTAGGCAGCTCCTTCTTCACGTGATCGAACAGAAGCTGGCTGAGCTTCGTACGCAAGGCATCGATGCCGACATTTTCCCTCGGTAGGCTCTTGAAGTTTGACGTCTTGAAGAAGGTTCTCTCCGAGAGGTTGCGCTCCTCAATCGAGAAGCTGGTCTCCTCGAATTTACGATTCTTGATGACGTGCCAGCCGAGCTTGAAGAAGACATCTTCGTTGCGTGCCAGTTCAAGGAATTTGGCTTCCGCACCCGAGCCTGCGCTGAGTCGGTCGGGCTTCGTGATGACACCCAGTGTGCGCTATCGTCGTTAGTATCACTTTTCCTCTGGAGTAGGCTTAACCGAGAGTTGCAATGGCTTACCTCACCAAGAGGGTCGAACTTGCGAACCCGCTGGAGGATAGGCTGGTTTGCGGCATCATTGGTCGCCGAGACGACAGCAAGACAGATTGTACGAGGCTGTTCGATATAAGAGTTTGTAATCTCAGCAACCATGGCCACATCCGCCTCTGATACACCCTTGGTAGATGTTTGTATGAGGCCAGGAATATCGACCAATGTTAGCTGAGGCCGATCAGGACCCTGTATCTCGATGCTGAGAGTGTCCTTCGCGAAGGCGCTACCGGTTTCGGAAATTCCCATTACCTTCATGGCATTTTCCATGATGTAGGGCAGTTCCTTGAAATCCGTGATGGACTCAGAATAAGACTTGATGGCCTCCTGTTTATCATGTGGTCTGTTGCTGTCGGGGATGACTCGAATGGTGAGGCTGTTGATAGGTTCTCGGCGAAGGCTGATTTCTGTCGCAAAGCGAGTACAGAGATTGTCGTTTCGTGGAAACGGTATCTCGGTGAGCGCCTCAAGCACTGAGCTCTTTCCAGCCGACTGGTCTCCACAGACAACAATCTGCGGTAGCGACAGGACACTCTCCAAGCCGCATTTTCGGACCTGGGAGACAGTGTCGAGAACGCGGCGCTGTTCGTCGGTCTGGAGCTCCTCCAGAGACGTAGTATCAGCCATGACGATCTGCAGGGATGTCTTGTCCTCTGAAGGCACAGATCCCGCAGTACCGTTGGCCACGTCAACCTCGGTTGTGGTCTTCATCTTGATCAAGAGCTGAGGTTGTGGATGGTGGATATAAGAGGAGAATAGTACGGTAGGTTGTTGATCTGGTCCGGCTCAAGGCTATATAATTCTGGAAGCGTTGTTGTTGATTGCCGACAAGACGAAGGGAAAGTGGATGCCTATCATGGAACAAAGTCAGCTATTTAAATACAATCAGCCACGGGAAAGAGCATATTTCTTTGAGTTCGTTGTGGGCGGTTTTGTTTGCAAGTGTAGTATATGTGGGTCTCAGCACGTCGTCGCATAAACATGCAAGGGGGCAGGATGTCGGAGGCCTTCTGCTGTATGAGGCCTACAGCACCGCCATCTACCAACGGCGGCCCGCAAGCAAGGCCATTCAGCGCTTCCGGGTTTCGTTAGGCGTACTCTAGGCAACCTTGCGGAAAGGCCTTGAGGACCCAATCTGGTTTATAGATCCGGATCAGGGGCGGACTTGCTGTGCCGTTCTAAGCGCCGAGATTCACTCGCAGGTGCATGATTAGCCACGCCTTCATTGTTATGGTGGCAAAGAAATAGTACAGCCGAACTTAGAGGTAATGTTCCTAGACAGCTTCGAGAAGTCTTGTCGGCCCGTTTGTAGGGGCTATTTGGTGAAGCTTTTCGGTTGCGCCTTCGACATGCAACCCGAAGATAATTGCAGTTTTACAATAGCGTATAGCTGCTTGCTTCACATACGTAGGCACTAAGTACATATCGAAGAGTCAGACCCTATCCCATCGCCACTCATCGCCGCAGTGAAGATATCAAAAAACAATACGTATGAAGAAGTCTTCAACGAAGATCACTTGTCTCGCCATTATCGAACGAATTGCTGAGAATAAGTGCTGCATGAACCTTTGATCCAACCTTCCAGAGTCCCACTCGTGCAGGTTCCAGGGTCAGCCAGAGGTAGGTCCATCAATTGATACGGCGGACGTGCGAACATACTGTAGGATAAGGAGGCAAATCGACCCAAGGGTCTTCTCAGCCACGGAATCGCCCATTGTCAAACCGTACATCATTCAGGAATATCCGCGTGCAATCTGTGTAGTTATTGTGGACGTAGCCGATGAGTTAGTTGTATATTCTCCTTGGTTGGTATAACGGAGGCATGCCGTATACGGCGCAAGTGTGCGGCCTATGACACTCTTGTGAAGTCCGGCCAGATAACTTATATTGTCTCTGCTTCTTTGATCAATTGGACCTGGTAAGTACTTTGACACAAAAGTTCTCAATAACTCCAAGAACAAGCTGCTTCACGTGTCTATACCCCTCTTGCTGGGTGAATCTCCAACCCCCGCTGTTGACGCCGGGACACTACGACTCCACGCCGTCACTACACATCTCCGCTTCTGTTACCGTCTCCAGAGAGGCTGGCGCTTCATTCTCTCTCCATCCTGTCAAGAGTCTATTGGTATCCAATACTTCCTCCAATACCGAGTCAACCAACACCGGCAAAATGGATCTCCCCTTCCAACTAAACGACAAGACCCTCTTCTCAAACCACTGCTACATCCACGGACAATGGGTCGACGCAAAGTCCAGCAAGCGCTTCGACGTCGAGGACCCGGGCACCAGCAAGGTATGGACCTCCTGCCCGGACAGCCAAGCCGAAGACGTCGACGGCGCAGTGCAATCCGCCCAGACCGCCTTCGAGACATACAGCAGGCTAACCCCCCGCCGGCGCGCCGAGCTCCTCATGAGATGGCACGCCCTGATCGTCGCGGCCCGCGACGACCTGGCCCGCATCCTGGTCCACGAGACGGGCAAGCCCCTGGCCGAGGCCCACGGCGAGCTGGACTACGGCGCGGGCTTCCCGTGGTGGTTCTCGGGGGAGGCGGAGCGGATCCAGGGCTCGGCGTACCAGGCGCCGTCGGCCGCCGGGAGGCGCACCTTCGTCATCAAGCAGCCGGTGGGCGTGGCCGCCGCGCTGTGCCCGTGGAACTTCCCCGTCGCCATGGTGCTGAGGAAGGCGGGCGCCGCGCTGGCCGCCGGGTGCACCGTGGTGGTCAAGCCGAGCCCCGAGACGCCCGTCACCACGCTGTGCCTGGCGAACCTGGCGGGCAGGGCCGGGTTCCCACCTGGGGTGTTGAACGTGCTGACTACGAGCCTGGAGGGCACTCCTGCCGTGGCGGAGGCGCTGTGCCTGCACCCGCTGGTGAGGAAGGTGTCGTTTACGGGGAGCACGAGGGTCGGGAAGATCATCTCGGGGTGGTGTGCCCAGAACCTGAAGAAGATGACGCTAGAGCTCGGAGGGAACTGTCCGTTCATTGTGTTCGACGATGCGGAACTGGACCAGGCGCTGGGCCAGCTCATGGCGCTGAAGTGGCGGCACGCTGGGCAGGCGTGCATCTCTGCGAACCGGGTGTTTGTCCAGAGCGGTATCCATGACAGGTTTGTGGAGGCGCTGGCTGCGAAGACTAAGGAGCTGAAGGTTGGCCATGGCCTGGAGAGCGGCACGACGATGGGCCCTGTCACGACGCTGAGAGGGCTTGACAAGGCGGAGCACTTGCATCAGGATGCAGTGGCTAAGGGGGCCAAACTTGTCATTGGCACTGGGAAACGCGACGGCGGGAAGGATGGTGCCACGGGATACTTCATGCAGCCCACTATTTTGACGGGAGTATCGGATGATATGGAGCTTGCGAGGGAGGAGATGTTTGCACCGGTCCTCGGCGTCTTCAAGTTCGATGCGGAGGATGAAGCAGTCAAGAGGGCTAACGGTACCAGTATGGGCCTAGCGAGCTATGTGTTCACGAAGGATGTTGATCGTCTGTGGCGAATGTTTGAGAAGCTGGAGGCTGGAATGATCGGCCTGGTGAGTTCGACGTCCATCTACATCTTTCATATCGGGACGTTGTCCATCCAGTTGTATGCCACGTCTGACGCGATTATCTTGATAGAACACGGGCAATCAATCTGCGGCAGAGTCACCCTTCGGTGGCATCAAGGAGAGTGGGATGGGCAAGGAGAGTGGTAAGGATGTTGCCGTGAACGAGTTCCTGATCCAGAAGACCGGAACTCTGACATTGAAGGACCATTACTGATCAACAACCGATCATTACCGACCGCCACTATGTATGCTTCACTCTCACGAGACTTGGGAGCTCACCGAGGGACATGAAGTGAAGTGGGGCAGACGATATGCCAGCGGGTATAAGCAAAATGCTGGCATTGCTAAGAAGGAATTCCAGGCAGGTTGTGTAGGCCCCATGTATCAGTGTAGTTTTGACCCAAATATTCTCACCAGGTCTCTTACAACTGCGCTCGTGAAACAAATGCGCGCTCAGGCTATCTCCATCTTATCGTTTGGATGCGGCCATATGCTACCATAGATTACCAGTAAATGCGCTCTTGGTCTATTCCAACCTGTGGGCCACGAAGCGCGTGCTGCGGTCAACGTTGCCTCACCTTGTCTCGTTGATGAGTAAAAATCAAGAAGTCTTGCTGTCCCATCTGCAATGAGGGTGTTGATTAGTATCTGCTTGTTCCAACATTGTCACAATTTGCATGTCGCCACTTACAAGTCTAGGAAGAGCTTCCACAAGATCGAGAACAGAATCCCCTGCAGACCATTGGCGATGATCCTCGTCTTGAGACCACGGCCAAAGAGACCAAGGACACCATCCTGGAGTATGACCAGCCTGGCAGCCTCGCCTGTGCGCATGACTTGTCAGCGACGCCAACTCTTCGGGTGGAGGGGGTTAAGACTCACTGTACGACACTCTAGTCTCATTGACCTGCCGGTACGTTTTGACCACTCTCAACGAGTTGGAAACGCTGTCAGACACGATCGAGGCGCAGAAACCGATGAAGGCTAGGCGTAGGAGCCAGACGATGAGGGGGTGCTTCGGAGGCTCGGGGAAGGCTTCCGAGAGGAAGTTGTACTGGTATCGGTAACAAGCGTCAGCTGCGTACCCCCATGGTAAATCTCTGGGTAAGAGGTATGAGTACTCACCGTAGCGAACCAGGGGTAATGTCCGACGAATGTGGCAGCCGCCGTGGCGAGGGCACCCCACCACAAGCTGCCGACACCGTTCTCCTTGACCCGCTTCCTGAGCAGAGCGGTACCACGAGAACCCTGTGCCTGCATGGTGGTCTTGAAAGTGTCGATAGGTGTCAATATCATGCGGAAGGCGGCGGCGCTACGGACGGGGTCAAGTCAGTCTCAGCTAATCCGGGTAGGGACATGGTACGTCTACGGTAGAAGCCGCCTTACCAGAGTGAAGCAAAGATGGTCTGGATCGGTGAGGGAAGCCTGCTCAAGTATCCATTGGACTGGAGAAGAGCCAGGATACCAGCGTTGGCTGCTGTGTCGCCGAAACGGGAGACGGGACCTTGAATGAGAGCCCAGCCTGTGCCCTGGTAGAAGCGAGGGACACCACCTTCTGCGTAGAGAGTTTTGGCGGCCGTGGTGAGAGATGTGCCGTGGCGGTATTGATAGTTCATGATCGTTCGAATCCACTAAGGGGCGTTAGTGAGAGCAGGGCGCCGGGAGGGCATATACAGTCCGGGGCATATGAATGTCTCACCATGAGAAGCAGGACTTGGAGCAACATGGCAGCAGCACCACTCAAACCGCCGCCAAGCGCCCTCTTCAGGGCTCCTTTGAGATCAAACTATAAACAAATTGTCAGCTGTGTGGGGCTCGCGCGCTGCATATCCGGTCTCTGACCAGATGTTCAGCAGATACTAACGTCAACATCCTCGGCATCTATCCATCCCTTGATGAAGACAGCGAGCAGCAGCGCCGCCAGCACCGCCCACAATAGTCGCCAGAACCACCAGCTCCTGCTGCGCTTTGCTTCATTCTGGGGTGGTTCGAGAAGGGCAGCTTGCTCATGCTCATCTCGGCCCTCCTCGGCCTGGCTGGCGAGCAGCGGCGTCTGCTCTGTGTACTGTGGCGGGGGTCTAGTTGGGGAACGGTCCGGCGACTTTGGCGGTGTTTTAGAAGGTGTCTGAGCACCGGCTGTTGAAGACATGGTTGCTAGCTACGGAAACAGAGAGACGGCGTGAGTTGCTTGGCTGGTGATGCAAGGAGTGAGGGTTCCTACGACATTGAGGTTGAGGATTGGTGACGCTTAGAAATCCGTCCGATCCCGTCATCGCCAGTCGGAAAACAACGCGAGGGATGGCGCGTTCCCGGTGCTTATCTCCGTCCCCATTCTCTTGCCTGCCTTCACCAAATCCTGCTCCCCACGATTCGCAATCCTTTGCCGAGGTGGCGTATGGTCTCATTAATCAGTCGCATATGCTTGTATCATTGGATAGGGACATTCGTCGGCATGAGCTTGGTCCCCACCAGCTTGATGATTGATGGCATCCCACGTTCAACGACGAAACGACGGGATCCCCAAAACGACGACCGAAGTGTTTACCCTAACCCTGATCCCGGATCCCTCAGCTGCATCAATCTGCCAGTCCTGCCACCACCTACGAAAAAAGGGGCAGGGGGCAGGTCCCTAGAGGTTGGACCCTGATTTCATCAATTGGTATGGCTTCTTGTATATCAGAACATGAGATCCTCTGGAGTCCATTATGGGTCAATACATCCACTATATCATTTCCTGACAATCTGGGTGGCCCGAGGAAACAATAGAATGCCACCGTATTTACCTTAATGGCATACTTCTGGGAACCCCAACTCTGATGACTTTCGCTCAACACTCTTCTCCTATTGTTATCACTTGGTCGCACTCATCAGTGCTCGGTTGACTCTAAGTCCGTACCACCTCGCTCGCTGGTTTTCAAGGCGATGCCGAATAGATAGCGTGCGGGGTTCACTCAGGAGCGCAATGAGAGACGCCTGGGCAAAGTCATCAAGCTTCGACGGCAACCATGAGGGGCTCTCGGAGGTCTTGCGTACTGTGCATACCTTCATTGCCCCTCCCTAAGCTCTCTACCATCATAACATGTCTCGGCGCCTCGAGAAGAAAACGGCCATCGTCACCGGCGGCGCATCCGGCTTCGGCAAGGGCATCGCAACAAAGTTCGTACATGAGGGTGCCAACGTCATCATTGCGGATCGATCCTCCGAGGGAGGACAGACCGTTTCCAATGAACTGGGCCCATCGGCTACGTTCCAACGCTGCGACGTGACGAAGAGGGAGGACTGGGAGCAGCTGCTCAAGGTGGCCACGGACAAGTTCGGAGGCCTCGATATCGTGGTCAACAACGCCGGGACTACGTACCCCAACAAGCCGACCGAGCAGGTGACGGACGGGGACTATGACATATGCTTCAACGTCAACGTCAGGTCTGTCTACCTATCGACCAACGTCCTGCTTCCTTGCTTCCTCGAGAGTGACCGTCCGGGATGCTTCCTCTCGATCGCATCGACGGCGGGGGTGAGACCGCGACCTGGCCTTGCGTGGTACAACGCGTCCAAGGCTGCCGTGATCAACGCCACGAAGTCAATGGCGGTCGAGTACGGGCCGAGACAGATCCGTTTCAACTCGGTGTCCCCGGTCTTCGGGAGTGGTACCGGCCTGTACGTCTGAAACCGCGGGAACCATACCTGTCCGGGTGTCTCTCTACGCTTGTGTGCTGAAACTTGGTTGTCTTAGGTCTTCGTCCTTCCTGGGGAAGCCAGACACGGAGGACAACAGAGCGGCTTTCGTGGCGACTGTGCCTTTGGGGCGCGGGTCGACACCAGATGATGTGGCCAACGCCTGTTGCTATCTTGCTAGTGACGAGGCTAATTTCGTCACCGGCGTCAATCTTGAGGTAAGTTGGTCTTTTCGAAGTTCGATACCACGACTGAATGGCACCTGACATGCTCTGACTAGGTTGATGGGGGCCGCTGCATATGAGTTGCTGTGAACGATCATATGCCCGCTTGTGCACCCTTACAGCGTGGAGAGTTTAGACTGTGTAGCTTCGAAACGCTGTCATGCAAAATGAACAGTGTCTAGATGAATACAACAGAATGAACGTCACTGACATTCATACGCACTGCCCCTTACACTCCTCCCGAGGCTTCATACAACCTCTAGTGTATGGTGAAGAGTTGTTCCAATTGCCCCAAATCCATCACAGTATATATGTTGGTGGATGGTCAGGCTCTGCGCTGATAACGCCTTCGTTTGCTACATTTCCTCTATACAATAGCCTGCTCTGACCATGTCGAATGCCCTAGGTTGGGACGCTCATGACAAATGTCAAAGGCGTCCCTGACGATCCCTGTTCCAGCATCAACCGAATACTTGCCTCCGTCATGCTCGCAGAAAGGATTGCGCCCTGCCCCGTATATGAAGTCGTGAACTTCCCTGTCGATCCAGATCCTGCATTGAGGGCGATCTCCCAGGGGCATTGGCAGCGCAATTGAGATCTTGACTCTGGCCTCGGGCGCCCGGTGGCGCCAGTCCAGCCCGCAGCGCATCTCCTCGAGCATGCCCCGGTGGCTGCCCTCAAGAAACCATAGGCAGGCAAGCTCAACGGACCGGAGTGCAGGTAGTGCGTCAAGGAGTGAGATAAGGTCCGACTGCTTGACGATGAAATGCCCGAGGCCAAAATGTGAAAGGCATAGCCACTGGTCAGTAGGGAACACTGTCCGCAGCGGAACATACCAAGGGTCAGGATCATGGAGGATGATTGCAATATAAGAGTCCCTCATTATGTCATCTGTCCGCAAGCTGATATGCTTCAGGTGCCTTGCACCCGCGAGGGCGCGCCGCAGGTTGCCGTTGCGAAGGGTGGACGCAGCTTCGTGATGGCCCTGAACCATCAGGGCGAGGTCTAACCGCTCGAAATTCGGTTGTTGGAGCAACGATGCTAGATTATCGTACTCGGCGCAAGGCTGGGTGAAGATTGTGCAGTTCACCCCGGTAAGGAGTTGGTTGACATCGACGACGAACTCAGTGACGCCATGGTTCGGAACGTGTGCGAGAAGGTCGGTGATGATGCGAAACCCGCGCCATTGGTCCTTGGATTCATCATCCAAATCCTCCCATGCACGCCTTCGAATCGGCTGTTGAAAGACAGGCCATCCACGCGTAGCGGGATAGATGAAGCCCCTAGGAAATGCGCGTATCATCGGTGTCTCATACAATGGAGTGAAGAGAAAACCGTGGGCTGCTGGCGTGAGCGTGATCCTCTTCAGCGCGGGGAACCACTTCTCCGTCAGCGCTTCCTTCAGGCATTTAGTGTCGGATCCAGTCTCGATCACCTCCGTCTGCTGGTTTTTCAGTTCGCTATACACCTGCCAACAGTGGTTAGGCGTCATGGCACCGGCCGGGGCCAGCTCAGGGGACCTCGGGTAATGATCAGGCCTGTCTACATCGCTTCCATTGGATGACTCCAATTGTTCGATAATGAGCTTGGCCTTGCGGGCGCTCACAAAGGACGGCGGGCAATACTCCTCTCCAGGCGGGAAGTTGAGTCTTATGACTCTCGAATGTAGCAATTCTGTGACCTCATCGTACGAGCAGTCGTTCAGCAGCGCATCGATATCGTCGTGGACTAGAGACTTGGTCTGCCGTAGAGTGCTTAGATTGTACTTGTAGTCGTACAGCCGCGCATCATCGTATATAATCTCCTTTATCTGCCGCCTGTAGACCTCATGAGTGGCTACAGCACGGAACACATCGATGTTGCGGGGGTTGGCTGATAGGAAGATGCGATCGAGCCTCAGAGCCGCCGTTTCCCGGAAGAAGGAGCATGTCAAACGGAGAGACTTGATGTCGCGATTGGGGAGGTGGGGGCATATAGCTAGTATAATCTCTGTCGGGAGTTTCAGAAATCCCACTGACTGTTTACCTTCCATGGCTGATATCTGATGTGACGCGTGACGAAGTGTTAAGTCAAAGTAATACTTCGAGCGTGGCATGGCTGCCTGGACCCGTATAGGAACAAGAGGGTTAGGGTTAGTTCCGTGAAATACCCAGATGTGTCCGCCCCCAACCCTTCATGAGTTGATTGACAGAGTCGTGACTCCCGAGGTCAAGGGTGCTGTCACATTTGTTCAAGTCCAGACATCGGCGGATATTTTATCTTAGTACCATATCACGTCATGTAGAAGACGCCAAAGAGTCAAAGTTTTGAGCATAGACATGAATTGGCGATGTACTGGGCAGGTGTGTATTTAGTGTTATTATCGATTAATGCGGTAATATTCACCGCCCTCTTTATTTCCGCAATACGAGGACTTCGCTATAAGCTGCGGTCGAGCCCTTAAGTCGTCGTATCGCTGCAAGAAAGGGGGCGGTGAACTTGCTGGTCAGACTAAGTCCACTATCTACCGATTCGTGGCTCTCAGCACCCGGCCACGTGCCGCCGTAGGGAAACCCCGATAAATCGCGTCAGCCAAACGCGTTGCGTCTTTCCCAAGCCTGCATTTCAATCAAGTTTACAACATCAAAGCCTGTAGCCCACAGCGCTACAACGTGATCTGCAATCCTTAAATTTTGATAACAATACCTGCACGGCAACGGGCTCGGGCATGATGGATTCATTCTCATTCGATACAATTCAGGCCAATCCTATTGGCAATGGTCTGGAAGTATTCCACATGGTGTTCAAATCAGCCTGTGGAAAGAAACACCTCCCATGCACATTAGACTCGCTAGGTGAACTTGGCCGAGAAGGTGAGATACTTCAGCTTCGTTTCCTATTCTCTCTAATCGTCTTGTAGATCTTTGGTGGATTGCTCGAGCACTCATGTCCGACATGATAGGCCTTCCTGCCGCTCGTCTGCTTCCGTCCTGTGGCCGTGGCGAGAATCTCATCAGCGATCTGGTGACCCTACAATATAGTTTCAGCTCTGAGAACTTCGACTCCGACTGCATCCAGCCTCTCTTCAGAGTAATTCTTGCTAACGAGACTGACAACGAGATCTGGACTCAGGTCTATAATGTCATCACCGAGTCCACCCCACCCCCTAAACTGCTTAAACGCACGATTGCATCCTTTCAAACACAAACGACAGTGGTTGCCAGTTCAGGCCCCTCGGTGAATAATGATGAGCTTCGCAGGGATATTGACAATGTAATAAGGGGAGAACTCGGCGTTATTTACACCGGTATTCCTAGATTCCATGACACATTCTTCGGACACGTGGCAGAGCTGGAGGAAGTATCCAACAAAGTCTTCGATCAATGTCAAGAAGGACCTGCCCCCCTTTTTAAGAAAGGACACGGGTGGACTGGATGGCCACAAGAGGCAAAGGAAGCGGCCGTTCTTGACTGGTTCGCGGACATAACCAAGAAGCTGGCTACATTTGCGACGGACCTAAAAACGAGCTTGATACCTCAACGGAGGCCATTAGCAAGACCGACCAAGCAGTTTTCCAGTTCAAGTGCAGGAAGCAAGCTGGATATCGGTTTCGTGGACCACCTCAGTGCTAAAAGCGACACCCGATGTCACTGGTCGAGGATTCTTGTACCCGGAGAACTAAAGAGTAACCCGGAGGCCGACAAACCAGCACAGACACCACTTGATCTTGGGAGGTATATCAGAGAGGTAATGTCTGCTCAGCCTACGCGTCGCTTTGTTCTGAGCTTTACCCTCTACGGGTCTGTTATCAGGGTATGGGAATTTGACCGGTTCGGCGCGATCGCATCCGAGCAGTTCGATATCAATAAGGACGGTAAGCAATTTGTGCTTACGATCCTTGGATTCCTCTGTATGAGTAAGGAACGACTTGGGTTTGATCCCACAATCCAGAAAGAAAAGGGCGAACAGTTCACCGATATTCAACGAGATGGTACTACAGAACGCCTTATCATCGAAAGATTGATATCGCACTCATATTGTATCGTCGGTCGAGCGACAACATGTTGGAAAGCCCATACCGAAGGCTCAGGTATACCACTTGTTATCAAGGACTCGTGGCAATATTCCGAGCGGTGTGAGGAAGGTGAATTGCTTCGCAAAGTGGCAGAGAAGAACGTGGTCAACGTAGCCCGCTACCACCACCATGAGACCGTTCGCGTTGGTGGTCAAATCGATCAAGTCCAAGAAAACATTCGACGTAACCTGGATATCACGGACGCAGAGAGGATTGAATCAAGAACCCCAGTCGCGTCGCCGACCGCGAGCACAACAGGGACTTCCCAGCAATACAGAAGCGGGGACAGCATCGCCTCCAGCCTCAAGCAGATGTCCAGTCAACTTGACTCGGCCTTGCCGGCTAGCAAGCGAGCACGCTCGAGATCTCAGTCGAAGCCTACCGAGCCCCCCTCAGATCGAGTGCACCGACGCGTTATTGTCCGCGACTACGGAGAACCTATCTACCTAGCAAGCTCTCCGTCGGCGTTGCTCGATGCGCTAGGAGGCTGTATCACAGGACATGAGTCCCTGTACCAGGCTGGCTTTCTCCACCGAGATATATCTATTAACAACCTTATGATTAATGAGGACATTAATGACCACTCCTCCTGGCGTTCGTTCTTGATCGATCTTGACCTAGCTATTGAAACATCACAATCCGTGGCCTCTGGCGCAACAGGTCGAGCTGGAACGAAGGTTTTCATGGCAATTGGTGTTCTTCAGGCCGAGCAGCACTCCTTTATGCACGATTTAGAGTCATTCTTCTGGGTACTCTTCTGGATTTGTATCCACTACGACGGCCCGGGTAAGGGTAGGGTTGTGGCCGATTTCGAGCAGTGGAACTACATGACGATGGACATGTTGGCTTTGATCAAGGCGGGAACGGTAGCGGACAGGCCAACTATCACGAGGATGATGACTGACAACTTCACGTCTTATTTCGAGCCGCTTATTCCATGCGTTACGAAGCTGTGGGAGGTTACTTTTCCGAGTGGTAGGCGACATTATCAGGACGATGAAAAGCTTTATTCTCGAATGAGAGATATTGTCCAGGTGGCAAGTAAGGACTTGGCGAAAGCCACGCCGGGGATTAATGATCGCAGACGAAAAAGAAAGATCAGGGCTGAGGCTATGGAGCCACAGAGGCAACCTTCTACCGGTACACGAAGAAGCGAGAGACTCAGGCCTAGAGACACGTTATAGTCTCCGCATTCTTTGAGATTCCTCTCCCATTTCCTACTCTTTTTGGTAGCCAGCCTTGAGAATTACATCAACCCAATATTTCTCGTGCCTGTTATGCACTCTGTCCCGCCCTGGAGGTTACTGACAGAACTTATGAAGGAAATCAAGTAGAAAGAATTTTAAAACATGTTAACAAGGTCCATTTTCTCGCGCAGACGTGATTGATCTGATTTATCTCATGTTTCGCCCGTCGTGCCAGACAACATCAGAGGAGGGATTTGACCTTCAGGTCACCCCTGGGTAGCCAGTAATCCATGTAAGTACCAGCCTGGTCTGTAGTCAGTCACGGAGTCCATAAAAATCCTTTTCATAGGTGGGAGCTTACTATAGACCTGGTGACATGTGTCGTGGCATTACGGAGCGTACGCTTCTCCAATACCTCTCGAATGGCCCTCTCCACATGTTCCTCGGGGTCGTAAGCTTGATGTCAGGTCAGCCTGGGTGATGCAAAGGCAGGAGGATTATGGCTAGAAACTCTCACCAAAGACCGTCCGCCACAGATGAGGATCAGCATTCAGATTCGGACTTCTGATCAACTGCTCGCCCCTGAGCTCGGGCTCCATATACCGGTCCCTTGCTTCCTGCTCCGGGCTTCCGTCTTCGAGGTGATATATTGCGCCCATGAGGAAGGACTTCTGCTGCTTCAGGTCGGCCAGTGGCATTCTCTCCTGCTCGTACTTCGAGATCGCCTCCCCGAGTGGGATTCTCCCCGCCGCGACCTCCCGCAAGATGACGCCAAGGAACGCCCCGTCCTCCATCGCTGTCGCCGCTCCCTGCGCGAGGTGGTTCACCATGGAGTGCGCAGCGTCACCCATCAAGACGACGTTCTTCTGTGGAGATGACCATGTCGGACAGCGAGTCACCAGGAGAGGCCAGCGACGGATCGGGTCGGTGATCATCCCCAGTACTCGCTGGAGTCGCGGATCGTACGACTTGTACGTCTCCAGCACCTCAGCCAAAGAGCTCTCCTCGACGTTGAAGACTGGATACGGCCTGTGGTGTGACAGAACGAGGTTGAAAACGGTTCCGCCGCTGATGGGATAAGTGATCACGTATCCGCGCTCCTCGCCCTCTTTCGCGCTCATCCAGACATCCATTGTAGGATTCTCGACCAGTTCCCTGGTGAGCGGGTCGCCTCTGATCTTCTCCATCGGCACTACCGCCCTGTACGCGGCAAGGTTTGTCGGCGGAGCGGGCTTCACATCCGGGAGGATAGTCCGCCTGGTGACTGACTTTAGGCCATCTGCGCCGATCACGAGGTCAAAGTCCCAAGTCCTGCCGTTTTCATCCCTCACGTGCACCTTCTCCCCCTCATTGACCTGATATCTGATCTCAGACACCCTCGCACCAGTGACCAGCTCAACGCCCCTCTGCCCAGCCACCTGGACGAGCCCATCATGCAGATGCATCCGATGAACGAGCCACCACGGCGCACCAGCCCAGAGCTCTGGGCCCCCTCTCCCAGGGGCTTCCGTCTTGCCGACGATGTTTCCGTCCTTGGTCCGAAGGTGGAGCCGGTCGAAGGATACCAGGTTCGACCCTATCACGTCGGCCACACCCCACCGTTGCAGGAGCCGTGCTACATTGGGCGTCATCTGGATACCGGCGCCGATCTCACCAAGCTCGGCCGCAGCTTCGAGTATGGTTACCTTGAGGGCGCCTTTGCTATGGATGCGTATGGCTATGGCGCAGGCTAGGCCCCCGATGCCTGCGCCGACGATGCCAACATGCTGGAAGGGTGGACCGGCCTTGTGAACGGTTAGCCCTGGAGATATTTGTACTTGATGGACGATGCTCACCATTATTCCTAGAAGAATGCCAGACGCAACGAGGTCCGCCTTAGAGATGAGTGTGAGCCTGTGAGGTCAAGAACCGCCAATGCCCGTTCTCATCCCTCTCGACGGGAATGCCACTTCATATGGGACGTCCTCCAGGGTTTCATTCAGATAGTCTGGGCCCGGTTGCTATTCGCTACTCGAGTTTGGTATCTACGAGCCTCCTCATTTCCAGTTTAAATCCGCGTTGAGGTGGCGAGACGAACAGTCTGTCGATCCAATAGCTTATCACTGATTGCAACCACAATCCGCAAACCTCCCACTTATGGAAATGTTGATGGGTGGATGTCGGTGGGAGAACCAGGTATTGCCCCAGAAATCTGCAGCCACATGCAGCCTCAAACACTTGAAGTTTAGACTCCTGATGGGTCACGATTTAGCCGGACTAGATAGCCGTCGGATGTATGGAAGTCCTGGTTGCATTTGTTTGTCACTTATCTGGAGAACCTCATGGAAATATATTTCTCCGTGGCGATAGGTATTACTAGCAACTCGCCGAACTACCGAGTTAATGTATCATTATTGTCTCCCTTGTCGTGTTTCCTTCCGTGCCTCGGACCGGAGTCTGGGACTGTCAGGCAACTCGGATATTGCACGAAGACGGGGAAGACGTATCCTAACTATGCTCAAAGCTCAGCGCCTCTTTGCTGTATGGGGCGGGGCTGTAGTCGAGAAGTTCAGTTGCGTACAGGTATAAACCACCAGTCAGGGTCATAAAGATCATTGACCAAGTCCATGAAGCCCAATCCATAGCGCTCAGCCTCTTCCCAAGCCCGAGAATTCTCAAGGCGGATCTCCTCGATCCAGGCCCTACTCAAGAGCACATTACGATCTGCGTTGAAGATCTCCGCCAGCTCCCACTGGTCCTCGATTCCGACGAGATCGAGACCAGCTTCATCCAGGAACAACACGCGCGCATACACCTGTCCTCGCATAGCTGCAATAGCAGATCCTGCGGTATGAAGATGCAGAAGGTAGCTGTTGATGAGAACTCGTACGCACTTGATGATGCGTACAAGGACAGGGCGAGCGGTGTGTGCAATGTGCGCGAGTTGGTCGACCGTGGCGACCCAGCGGCCGACAGAGATGTAGGGGTCGTGCGACTTCGCCATGTGGTCGAGCAGGACATCCTTTCGGTCGTTTGCATCACACTCCTCGCAGTATGGGCATACGTGGAAGAAGTGCTCATCCACGGTAGTGTCGTCGCCCGGACCCACGGGTAGTGCCCCCCGCTGCAGAGGTCCCTTCTGAACCACGCATCCACTCTTCATCCGTCTCTTGACCTCTGAGTGGTGGAAGCTGACGAACATGGGCCCGTTCAACTCATTGCTCACGATGTAACGCATGGGCGCGCTCATCTCCTTGCCAACGGCGATGTAACGGTTGATGAGTCTGATAAGGTCGCGCTTCATAGTATAGGGGGTGATAAGGTGCCAGAAGTCGAACCGAGCGAGATGCGTATACTGGGAGGCGAAAGTGGAGAAGGCCTGACTGCAACGTCCCTGCCATCCAGGGCGGTCTTCGCGAACAACAGTCCAGGTTCTCAAGGTGAAGATTTCGTCAGCGGCAGCCAGGTTGCTAGTTTTGTTTCATTGTCAGCAAAGTTCCGAGATATTTGCCAACATCTATGCCATAAGAGAAGGTGGAGGATAGTACTTACAGCTCCATTTGTGGACAGTAGATGACTCTCCGTAGTGTGTTTCCCAGGTGATGGAACATGGGACCTTCGAGTGCCCATCCATTAGGAGCAGGGGCACGAAAGCCAACTTGAAGCTCTGTTCCGATCATAAGCTCTTCATCGTAATCAACATTGCCACTAACGAATCAGTAGTTTCAGTGTCTATTCCTGTGTACCCCGGACATGAGTATAAGCTTGGGAGGACTCACTCAGCAGCTGCGTAATCATTAACAACCATATTGAAGGCCTGGTCGATGATGTTCACTAAGTCGTTATAACCGAAGCTTGTGAAGTCCATGATGACTCTCGAAGAGGACGATGTCAACCGGAATTTTGACTGGAGTCGAGGGCTCAGATAGTGAGAAAAGGGTGCTTCGGGATCTCAGACTTAGTGTTGAAGGAGTAGATGCAATGTAGTTCAAAGCAGAAGATGCTACTTTGACATGGGCGAACAATTTTGATAGCAGGTTGCCTTTCCGGAGCTCAAAGGTGTTGGAAAAGAGATAGAACGAGGCAGGACGCGCCCTATTTGGCCTAGGGCGAAGAAGTATGTCAGTACGGAAAGTCCTCTCTGGCATGAGGCGAAGAACTCGGTGGTGCGATGAACCCTGACTGCAGCTCACCAAAAGTCGAAAGAGGAAACTGCTTGAAGCAGAGGGAATGCTTCTTCAAGCCCGGAGCGGAGATCTCTGCTTGAGTCGAGGCGAAGGACTCTACCCGGAGCTCACATGTGCAACAGCACTTACTGATGAGGAGCTTGATGGAACCTTGGATAGCCCTCTCTGACCAGGCAAAGAGATCCCGGATGGTGGGTAGAAAGGTCTGTGATGCCGGCCCTCGAAGTTCGAGTGTTGAGGAAGCAAGTAAAGACAAGAGGAACCTGTTTCGAGCAACAGTTGCTGCCCCAAATCTAAATTGTGGTATTCGCTTAGTCGTCCTGAGAGGGCTTGAGCATTGACCGGCTCACGATCATGCCCGGATCTGGATCAATGTGTCTAGGTATCTAGGCTTCGTCTTTAGCAGGACCGGATTGCTATTAGCTTAGGATTCCTGCCTGGTCCCGGAAAGGTCATGGGCATTGACATGGGAGCCCTCATGAAAGCATGGGGAAGGCCCTTGCTGTCACTGCTGTGTGTCCAGATGAAGACCTTCAGGTTTGTCCAGAATCAATGTTCGGGCACATTATGGCGAATACATAGGTACCTAAGCAAAATGGTCGAATTATCCAGTACAATCACTCAGCCCTGAAACTTAGATATGTAGTAACAACCAGACAGTCCGAGCACGTAGGGCGAAGATCTGAGCCGAGTGGTTATAATGTCTCGCATAGTCACTCACGGACCCGAACTGAAAGCTAACAATGACCAGGCAGCCCATGGCGATGATCTGAGCCAGGCAATATATTTGTCCAGGACAGCTACCCAGACTAGAAGTCTTTCGCCTAAGGTTTCAGAGTGTTCTAGCTGAGGCGCCCCCCGTTCGATTCTCCAAGTCTCGTTCTAGCTTATATGACCAGTCCCACATGTCCCGTCCATGTGTTTCGTTCCGGTAGTGTTCGCCTTCCTACTAGAGGCCGGCAAGCGTAGGATAAGCTGTGGCGATCATCTGATCCGAGCGAATTACTTTCCATGCATAGATTTTCACCAGTGGTATAGCACGTTTTGCTCAAGTTGTATCATAGCTTTGGAAATGGTATGCAGCTAAATCCGCCTAAAACGCGTCTCCAGAATGTGCCTAGGTCCGGACAATGGGGACATCTAGAACAATGCCACCAGACAAAGGCCCAAGGAGCCTTTGATCCACCCACTCGACAGATACGGTTCACTGCAATAGATGGGGGCGGCCTGAAATACCATATTGCACTTCTCTTGAGCTTCTCTTGGCCCGAGATCCACAAGGATATACTGTCCGTGTACCACTCCTTGAAAGCTGGCTGGCAGCCAAGGCCACAGTGGAAACCATGAAGCCTACCATTCATAAGCGTTTACCCTACGGTACATACTATGTACCCTAGGGTACAATTAGGTTTCACGGATGCCAATGGCCCCAGGGAAGCGTTGCCTATTGACCATAGGCATCGTTTACGACACCACGCACAGATAGAACAAGCGCAAGAGGGACCTCTCAGGAGCTAGTATCGACACCGTTGAAACCACCCAAGAGCCAGCGTAAAGGCGAACAGCCAACGGGGACGGGCACCAACCATTAGACCCCGTGCCCCCGTCCGCAGTGTGAAGCAATTGTATACCGATACTCGTACAGAATCCAGCAACAGCGCCAGTATCAGGAGAGGAAGAGGACACAAAACCACGACAAGAAACCTGTGGCAGCCTCTACAACTTGCCTCACCCCAACCTCTCCCACTTCTCGATTCCGACCGCATCAACATCGACGGCACTCAGTTTCCCCTTGAGCCAGTCAAGCTCGTCAAGAGGCGCCCGCGCCCGAGCCCAATCCGTTGCGAGCTCCCTCCCAAAGATCGGTTTCTGCACCACGACGCTCCACACCTGGCCAGCCTGGACAGGCAGCCCCGATGCGGAGAGCGAGCCTTTGGACACTTGCTCGCTCGCTTCTCTAAACCTTCGCAAGAGCTCGGATGTATTCAATACCTCGTCCACTCAAAGACTCGCACCCAGAGAAACACACACACACACACGCACGCATTAAGCAAGTCCTCTTACTGACGAATACTGTCATGATTCCTCGGGTATAACAACTTATAAATACAACACAGGAAGTCGAAAGGGAGAGAACCCGAAAACCGTACCTCAAAGTCTCGCCGCCCCCCGGTCCCCCTCGTCCCGGCATACAAGCCGCCCTTCCCGCAAAACCCCATACTCCTCGGGGGGGCGTGGCGTATCGTCAAAGCACTTCGTGTGCCAGCAAGCAAACCCGGTATCTTCAGATGTCGTCTTCCTGTTCTTCTTCTGCTTTCATCTTCTGCCTCTGCGTCTGTTCTTATGCCGATCTATATAATCCAAGGATATCTTCCCACCTAATCGCGATTGCAGATAGACAAAGCACACGTTCTCGTCAACCGGTGAGCAACCTCATGTGATATGGATCTTCACAAACCCTCCCGGTTGTGTCCTGACCCCCAACGCAAGCTTAGCCTTCCTTCGCTTGCATCCCTGATGATGATTTATTTACTTTTCCATGCAGAATTCCTTCAGTTTCGTCGTCCCGTCATAACAAGTAGAAAAAGACACATTAATATGTGCATGGCACGAGTGTATGCTCCTCATACAGCATCATAGCACATCCTATCCGGTCCAGTACGGTCCACTCCCCTCTTCCCGACACGTCAATAAAGGCCGTGCCTGACGGAACTGATCACAACCCCTGCACCTCCTCCTCATCAAGCGGCTCGACCCTAACCAATATCTCCTCCAACAGCCCCTCCAGGAAGGTCCCCACGTCCTTCCCCATACCCACCGGCTCCGCCTTGTCAAAGTGATCAATCTCCTTGCACACGTGCGCGAGCTTGTACACGAGCTTGCGGATCTTCTCGTGCGCCGCCTCGGCCCTCTGCTGCTTCGGCGTCGGCGCCCCAGCCCCGCCGTTCCCGCTGATGCTGCTCCCGTTGCTGCTGGAGCGTCCCGGGTAGAGCTGCTGCAGTCGGATCTGGCGCCTCTTAAGCGCCTCCTCCAGCGCGGGGAATATCACGTCGTTGAGCGCGTCGAGGTCGCCGTTCGGGTTGGCTGGGGCGGACGATGGGAAGGCTAGGGGGGTTGGTGTCTGGGGCTCGGGGCTGAAGGGTTGAGTTGCTGATAGAGGGCCGCGGTATGCTTCCTTGGATGGGAGGAGATTTAGGTTTTGGGTCTGCAGAGGTCGAGGTGGTTGTATTGGTTGTATTGGTTGTTGCTGCTGCTGCTGCTGCTGGCTGTAGTACTGGATTTGCTGCTGGACGGACTGGTGATATTGCTGCATCTGCTGCGGTTGGGCGGGCAAGTGGTGTTGCGAGTCTGTCGAGGTTCTCGGCAGCGGCTGTGGCGATGGTTGCGATTGCTGTTGGCCGCTTCGGTACGGGGGAATATCGGTCAAGGTCATCTGCCCTGCCTTGGAAGGCTGTCGGCGTACCTGCTGTTGCGGCATCGACCTAGGACCCGATACACGACGATCTGTGTTGGGTGGCGGTGCCAGGTTCAAGTTCATGTGACCCATATCTCGCCGTAACTGCTCCTGTAATGTTCGATCATAGTCGGGAGACATACCACTACTAGACTGGGGAGGCTTCATCTGCGAAGCTCGCGGGGTCGTCTGTCCCGTATCCTGAGACTTCCATACTGGCTTTGCTGTAGATGGTGGCAGGGACGCTTTTACCGGTGACTGTGATCCACCACTGCCTCCAGATGAAGGCTTACGCTGTGGTGAGACCTGCCGTGCAGTGCCTGATGACGAGCCACCCGCCCCAAAGACATCTCGCTCTCTGTCAAAGGACGTCTTGGTTGGCGACACTTCCCGTCTCGTCTCGCCATAGTCGAATTCACTTTCGAGTGGTCTGGACGACCGCGCGTTTGTGGCCGACTCGTCCATCGCTTTCAATGCTGGGTTGCGCATCATATTACCCTGATTCCCCACCAGTCGCACCGTGCCAAAGTCCCACATGTCCTCATTGATCAACTCCACATTCGCTGACTCCCCAGGCTCATCATACCCGTCATCGTCATCATCTCTCTTGTGAGTAGCGGACCAGCGAGCATACCTCTCGATCAGCTCGGTCAGATATGTCGTCTTCTTGGCCTTCCTCACGAACGGATGTTTCAGCAGCTCCTTCGCAGTAGGCCGGTCCTTGGGATCCCGTTGTAAACAGCAGGCGATAAAGTCCTGGAAGGCCTTCGTGAAAGTATCCCTCTCTAGCCTTGGTGGTGGGTTCTTTGGAATGAGGAACAGGACCTTCATGGGGTGTATGTCGGCATAAGGGGGTTCACCGTTGGCCAGCTCCAGCGCAGTGATACCTAGTGACCATATGTCCGCCCTGTGGTCGTATCCCGACTGCTTAATGACCTCGGGTGCCATCCAGAAGGGCGTGCCAACGAAGGTGTTCTTCTTGGTCATGGTAGCGGAGAGTTGGCCGGACACACCGAAATCGGCGAGCTTGACCTGGCCGTTGGAGCTCAGGAGCACGTTGGCAGCTGCAGGCACTGTTAGCACTGCACACCAACACGGACATGATGTCTCCGGTGAGCCAGCCTAGGTACCTACCTTTCACATCACGGTGGAGCTTCTTGTCCGAGTGCAGATAGTCCAGCCCCAACAGCAGCTCCCTGACGATGATGGCAATGTATTCCTCCTCTATCTTGCCCGGCTTCATGAGGTCGGCGCAACTGCCCCCCGAACAGAACTCCATGACGATCCATAGCTCGGCACCTTTGGCATAGGAGCCGTAGTATTTCGTGACGTAGGGCGACTGCAGTTCGGATAGGATGGCGATCTCCTGGATGATGTCTTCGACCTCGTCCTCGGCGCTCTCGATATCGATAACCTTGATAGCTACAGCCTGGCCGGTGCGCTTGTCGACACTGCGGGAGAGAAAGAGTTGTTGTTAGCTTGGACCGGACCGTGCCGTGATGCCGAGCGTAGGAGCTAGGAATATCATGACGGGGGTAGGCATGGTCGTGGGGACGGGAACGGGAACGGAGGAAAGGGGAGGGTGAAGGGAGGGCAGAGAAGAGAAAGCGTACCCTTTGAAGACCTTGCCAAAACTTCCGCCGCCTACAAATAAGGGTCAGCCAAGATGTCCCTCACCCATGATCTCAATTGCTGGCCCAGGGGTTCTTTTCTTCAGCGTGCAGGCGTGTGACGGACCGATGCAGTACTCCTTGGTGTACAAGGTCTCCGGGTCCGGCGACCCATTGGCGGCAGCGTTAGTGCTGGTATCGTCCATGTCCCTCTCCCGAGCAGCTATCTTGCCGCTCCAAGACTAATGAACGCGGAAACGAATGAAAGGAACGAATGTCGAATGGATTGGGCTCGTAATCGTCGAAGAGTCGGAGGAAGAAAGCAGCGAAGGTGGGGGAGGAGGGGTCGAAGATCGTAGTTCGTCGTCTCTCGAAGTGGTAGTCGGGGCAGGTAATGGGAAGGCTGCGGTGCGGGTACGGTGCGGGTGCGGGTGCAGGGGATCGTCCGTTCGGGGCCTGTGTCTTGTGCCTTGTGCCTTGTGCCTGCCTGTGGTTGTGGGTACTCGAGAGGGGGGATAGTCGGGATAATCGTTGTCGATTCGATCGGGAGGAGAGACGGAGGGGAC
>LKEB01000042.1:10129-132671 GCA_003795295.1 Cytospora leucostoma | reverse complement strand
CTTCGGTGCCGAGGCGCTGGATTCCGGGCTGGGGCTGTTCTAGATGTCGGTTATCCAATGTCTCGATTCCTTCGACGCAGAAGAGCAAGTCAGTCTCAGAGACGAGACAAGAAGTATTAGAGCGAAGTGAAGTAGGCCACACATAAACACAGGTGGGCTAGCAAAACGTTCCAGTAATCACCGAGAGGAAGGTTGCCGCAACAACAAGCAACAACAGGTTGGTAATTGTTGTTGTTGACTGTCACTGTCACTGTCACAGGCAGGGCTGATGGATGGATGGCTGGTGTGGAAATGTAGTGGCAGGTTGATACCACTGTACTTCCGTACCTATTCTAGGTACACCTGGGCATACCTTGTAGGTACGTACTTTTGCTCATCCACTGAGAGCGACTGGTTTTATCATGCATGGGCGCATGGGAAACGAATCATGGGAATCTGGGATTCTGGGAAAGTGGACACCGGATCGACCTGACTGCCTGACTGAGCCTGTCCGGATCCCAGTATTGCATGCACAAAGTGCTGGGTTCCAAGGTCGAGGAACCGTGGGGTTGGTTGATGAACGGGGGGATTGGGAAATACGACCAAAACATGATACTCAAACCGTCTAAAAGTAAACAAAACACAAAAGACCATGTTCATGTGCCCACGTGAATGCACGTCTGCAGCTGTAGATCCCTACCATTCATGACCCTACCATTCATGACCCTACCATTTAGACCCTACCATTAGAACCCCAGGCCCTTCCATTCCTCCCCTAACGACTGAACGGCACACACTAGGAACGCCTGAGAGCCCCTAAGTAATGCATGCCCAGGTGCTTACCTCGCCCAAGTAAGAATCAACACCAAGCAATACCTAGTGACACGATCAGCCATGGATACACACACGCAGGGTCACACACGGTCACACTCAATCGACAACCCTACAATTTCAGGGCTCAGCAGCCAGTGAAACCACGCCCACGAGCTGCTACGCTTTCGAGAGTCAAAGCTGAATCACCGAGAACATCGTGAAACTATTTCTTCTGTCTACGTCTTCCAAGCTGCAAGCGACACCGCATCTCTCTTGTGCTAAAGGCGACGTGGATGGAGAAAGGGAGGAAGAAAGAGCCACTCTTCAAATATCGTCTCTCTAAGTACCTGGCCAAACCGTGCCATGACCGTGACACCCTCTCCATAAAACGAGGCTAAGTATCGTAGCTCCACTCCATGTATCGTCCATCATCCCTCTTCTGGTTGCAATACATGCCTTGCCAGAATAATCCTGTGGCTGGCCTGTCTGCCATGGAGCTCATCACTGCTCAGGTTCCCGCAAGCGAACTTCAATCCCTGCCCCAACGACATAGTCTAGGCCTCAATGAACTCAATCATAACTGTAGCCTGCTTCAGGCCCGCCTCTTCAATCGTCTTGTCCAGATCATCGATGAGATCCCTGGTCTGTGGTACCACCTTGAGCTCAAACTCAAGCCCAGCCTTATCCTCCGAGAGGGGCTCCGCCTTGAGCCACTCATATATCCGTCTAACGGGGTCGGAGATGGCAAACCGCCGGATGGTTCTGCCCTCGGGATGTCGGAACTGGATCCTCGTCGTAGTGGCAGGGTCATTGACCGGCTCCGTATGGGGCCTGTCCGCAGCGATCGATGCGAAAGCTAACGACTGTGCCGATGGTTCGGCATCGGCTTCTGCCTCGTTGGTGCCACCCATCACCTCGTCTATAGCCGCAGCCTCCTTGCCCTTGCCCTTCTCCAGCTCGAGTGACTTGGTCAGCTCGTCTGGGTCCTGCACAGCATTGAGGGCGCTGGTGCTGGCACTAGCGCTGGCACCGGAACTGGCGCCGGCACTCCCATTGCCATTCGTCTCCAGACTGTTTCGCAGCGCCATCTCGAGCATCTCCTCCTCCGTCATACGGTCCACATCCACAGCCCGCTGGGGTCGCTTCTGCTTCACCACGGGGTTCTTGCTGTTCTGTGCGAGCGAGTACCGGTCCAAGAACTCCACAAGCTGTGCATGGAACTCGTGTGCCTGGGGGAACGGGATACCCGACCACACCTTGACCTGTTCTCCCGTACGCGGGTCAATAACCGACACGTGCGGGAAGTTCTCCTTGTTCTCCTGCGCCTGTTGGTTGAAGTAAAACGTATTGTATTCGGTCGCACGGGGGTCATCTGTTGAGTACTGGAGAAAGATGAAGTTCTCCTTGACCAGCGCGGCGATGTTTTCGTCCTTCCAGATGTCCCGGTTCAGTGCCTGGCAGTTGAAGTCGCCCATGTCCTGTACATTGACCAGTATCCACTTCTTGTCCTCTTTGCCCAGTGTTCTTGCCTCGTCCCACGCGAGATTGTCCATCAGCTCGTAGGGCGGTCGGAAGAGGTCGGCGAGACGTTGAGCTCGAGTTGGCTGGGCAGAGCCGCCAGCCGCGGAGGAATATGTTGGAAGGGCCACTGGTGCGTTATCGGAGTCATCCCAGATCGACTGTCCGAAAGGGTTACCTGAAGCTATACCTCATGTCATCAGCCTAATTCCCACCACACTACAGCAGCACCAAGAGTCAAAAACTTACGTCGGGGTCGATTCCGTCTTCGAAGCTGTTCCAGCATATCGTAGTCATCATCGATCCCACCATAGCCACTCGGAGCAACCAAAGTCTCGGTGGTCCTGGCAATGGGAGCGCGCACGCCATCGGCAGTAGCATCCGTATTGGCGCCCCCGCCCCCTCCCCCGCCCCCACCATACATCTCCTCCTGTATCCGGCGCGCCATGGCCTCGTCATCATTCTCCTGCGCGATACGCTCTGCATGGGCGAGGTCGTCATCCTGGTCGAACGCGGATATGTCTTCATCGTCATCATCGTCTATGTGAATGACGCCAGCCTCGTCTTCCCGGCCAATGTTGTGGTTCGAAGAGGAAGCTGCTGGTGGCCTGGATGAGGAAGGAGGGACGGCGGGGGGGTTCTGCGGGAAGGAGTTTGCTATGTCGGGGTTCTCAAAGAACATGTTGACGGCAGCCATCACGTCGCCCTCTGTCATAGCAAGGCAGCCAGAGGCCACAGCGGCGGACTGGTCCGTGATGGCCATGAACTGGGCGACAGGGTCGTCAGCCATCTTGGCGGCTGTCAGTCTTCTCTCTTCCCTCTCTTTCTATCTCTCTAGCGTTGATCCAGCCGAGGGTATTCGTTTGTCGAGCGGGGATGGCCGGAGAGACAAGTGGGGTGAGAGATTGTCGTTTCTCAAGGAACCTCGCAGGGTCAGGTATGTAAGATGGTGTTGTTGCTTTCCACTTCGTTCGCAAACGGGGGATAGCGAAGGAAAGTGAAGGTGAGTCGGCGGGCGAGTGGGCAAGGTTGTTCGATGTCAATAAATAAATATCGGTGGATATGGGTGATGGAACGGCGGGGGTCCAACACCAACGCGTGCAAACAGCGGTTCGATGGCAACAACAGTTTGGTATCAATAGATTCTCTGTCGTCGAAACGTGCGTGCGAGTTGAGGAAGGCTGGAGGGTGATGTGAGGTGACAAAGTGTGAAGATGATGTGTGAAGAGGCGACTTCCTATCCCGTTGTCATGCGGTATTGCAGAGCTGTACCTATAGAGGGAGCTTCCTGACTGATCTAGGCATTTCCACCTCCACAGGCACGAGCTTGGGCGGGCAGGCAGGCAGGCAGGAAGATGGCGTCACGCTGGAGCTACACGTGCCCGCCCATCTGGGCATCCTTCCACCACCCGTGGACCCCCCGAAGCCCGTTGCTTACCTCAGCCAGGGGCCTTTGTCTAGGGGGTCATCCGCTGTAACCACCTAAACTCTAGGTCCCGCGACAGTGATGGTAGGAACGGTCCGTGATCGCCTCACTCACTGATAATTGAGGTACCTAACTTTGTGTATGCAAGTAGAATATCAGCCCGTCTCTCACCACGCAATCATAAATATCGCCCTCAATTATCAGTATATACTCTGTTCAACACAACTCTAAAGCTCGGCCAATGCCTCGTCCATAACTTTCCTGACATCCGCACTCCTCTCCTCCCCCTTAGCCTCAGTAATCACCTGCCTCAACCTCTCCACAACCCCATCCACCGCCGACCCAAACACCCTCTTCCCCTTCACAGCCTTGGCCAAGCTGACGTTGGCCTTCGCCCTGGCCAGCCGCTGCGTCTCCACGCCGACGTCCGGCTTGTCCACATCAAGCGACTCCAGGTATCCCAATGCTATCTTCTCGCCGTCCGCCCCATCCTGCTGTGTGGAAGCAGGAACAGCACCCTCGGCAGTGGGAGTGGAAGAAGAAGAGGAATACGTGGCATCCCCAAGGATATCCTCCACGCACCCATACCAGACCTCCCTCCTGACGGAATCAAACCGGGCCCGACCCAGGAACGGCGCCAGGACACCCAGCACCTTCCCCAGCACGACGAGCGGCTGACTCCTCATGAGCGGTCTGTTATACCCCTTCGCCACGGCCTCCACCGCGTTGAGCACGGTCTTGTACTCCAGCAGTTCCTTCTCCCTGAGCGCCTTCCCGGCCTTCTCGTCGCTGACCCCGCCCCCGCCGTCGACGTCCATGCGGTCCTCATCCGCGTACTCCTCTAGAAACGGCTTTACAATACCGACAACATCCTCCCACATATCGACATCCTCCCTAGCGGCGGCACACTTCCACAGGCACTTGAAGGCGTGCACGCGGTAAGCATCATTGTTCCTCTTCGCCTCGCGGAGGATGACCTTCTTCAGCTGCGCCCTGACGGCGTCGTCCGTAGACCAGTACGCCTCGCCCTTGGCCGTGAAGTCCGCGAGGGCCTCGAGCAGCTTCTCCTTTCCCGTGAACGTCTTGAGCGCGAGCGCCTTGTCGAATACGGGCCACAGCTGCTTGAGCTGCGATACGTTGACGGTCGAGCCCGTCAGGTCCCCAGCCGCGGTGACGGCCGTCACGGCGCTCGCCGAGGTCAGCGCGCCGCCGTGCTTGAGGCTCCACTGCGCCGTGTCCAGGGACCTCTGCACGAGGCCCACGATCTCGGGGATGAACCTCGTCGCCGTGCGGCTGCTCCCTGCGTGCGTGTCCCAGACCTCCTTGAACGCTTTGGTGACGTACTCGTGTGTGTCGTGCATGCCCAGGTAGCTGAAGGGCAGGAGGCTGCCCTCGAGAGCGTTGAAGTGGTCGGGGCTGATCTTGGACAGCGACAGCACCACATCCGCGACCTTCTCCCGCCGCGACTCATCCTCGGCGTTGAAGTAGAGATCCGTAAACCTGCCGACAAAGCGTTCCTTTGATTCGGCGGGTGCATGCCGCATGATATACGCCGCCGCGCGGGCGTATCCCTGGCTGACCTCGTCGTTGCGGTCGAGGCATTGCTTCTCCAACAGTCTCAGGAAACGGTCCGTGTAGGGCGCGAAGTCGTTTGTGTGCCTGGTCGCCAGCGTGCCTATCACGCGTGCGCACCCGACCTTCGTAGGCATGCCCAAGGCAGTTTTGATGGCCTCCTCCAGCCCCGAGGCGAGGTCCGGCATGACTGCGGAGTCGACGTTGCGCAGGCAATTCTCAATGGCCTGGCTGACGGGAGATTGGTTGACCATCTGGCTGCGGATCTTATCGATCTTATCGCGGTCATCCTCGCCAAAGCGCTGGTAGTAGTAGTTGATAGCTTCCGGCTCGATGGTACTCAGTAGTCCCAGGAGGTGCGTCACTATCGTAGCGATGTATGGCTTCAAGGCACTGCCTCCAGTCTTGGTGATCTTGATGACGGTGTCGATAGCGAAACCCTTGACCTCGTCGACACTGCTCTCGACGCCCTTGTCAGACAGGAGGAAGGGGAGCGTGGAGCTCATCATCTCCTTCGCGGAGGTCGAGACGCCGCCGTCCTCGAGCTGTCGGGTGAGCGTGTTCGCCATGCCCATGCAGAGCTTCGACGCCTCGCCCCGGACGGTTGCCTTCACATCGTCGAGCACCTTGAGCGCCTTGGTCCAGATGTCCGGGTAGTATTCCGCGTACTTCTGGAACGGTCGACCGCTAATCAGGTCACTTATGGCAGTGCAACTCGCCTGGCGGACCCTCCATTCCTTGGCGTAGATGCTCTTGAGCAGGTCGGTCATGATGGCGTCGAAGTGTGCCTCGATCACCGAATTTGAATCCTTCACCAGGGCCTTCCATATGTCGTTCATCGACCGCTGCACGTTCGGGTTCGGATCAAAGCGGTACCGGTATAGCTTGGGATAGAGCTTCGGGTCGACCTCGGACTCGGACAGGATGCTGCTCAGGCCGAAGCGGCCGAATGCGGACCGCGTCGACCAGGTCGCAGCGTTGGACGCCAGTGACATGAACTTGTAGACGAGACTCTGGTCACCCACCTCGTTGGCAAGGCTGACGATGTCCTTGTATGAGGTGACGGATTTGCCCTCACCCGTGGGAAGAGCTCCAGCCTCGAAAAGCTCCGTCTCTTCTTCGACCTTTAGCTGCGTGCCAGAGCCGGTGAATGCGCCGACAAGATCCTTCACTAGCTCCTCCTTGAGCGACGGATCGCCCTTCTCATACACCAGCGCAAGACCTCGCGATGCTGTCTCCTGCACAAGCTCGTCTCGGGCGCTGAGGAGCCGCATAAATGCGACCTGACACTCGCGCAATCTTATCTGGATCTCCGGCAGGTGGGAGCAGTGCTGGATGATAGAGAACAGCCAGATGCCGGACGCTTTGAGGAGTGACGGCTTCGTGGCTTTGCAGTCATTCAGGATCTTGTCCAGAACCTCCTTGACCTTGTCTGCTCGCTTGCCCACACGGTAGCTGTCTGTTTCTGATTCGACATCTACCGTCAGCTGGACGATATCCGAGTCCCATCGCGCAATCGCCGCAGTGATAGCCTCGCCGATGGCGAAGTGCACTTCGGCTTGCTTGATCTCATGGAGCTCATATAGCTTGGAGAGTATGGTGTCGAGCGCGGCATCCTTATCCTTGAGTCCTAGTGCCAGCCGCCCAAGGGCCGTAATGGCACGCTCGTTGCCCTTCTTGCACTGTGGTACCAACAAATCGATGTAGGGTATAATGGAGGAATCATCAGGCATGATAGAGGCTGTCCATAGCTGGGTTAGGGTCTCAAATATGACTTCTTGGAAGGAGATATGAGCATTGCTCAGGTCTTCCACCGGAGGAAGCCATCTATCGGATTCTGGTCCCGAAGTATGGATCTTCCCGCTGCCTTGACCTTGACCTTTGAGATATTGGCCTGCGAGTTCCTGCCGAAGTTCGATCTCCTGCAGTTTCCAACACAGTATCGCGTCAGTATATCTTTCCCTCTAGGTCGATGTCCTCGACCGATGTGTCTCGGTACTCACCAGTTCGGTAATCTCAAATTCATCGACTATTGGACCAAGGCTCTTATGGGGGTAGTAAACAGCACGAGACCACAAGTGTCCCAAAGCAAGAAACGCTCCCTGCACAGCATTCATCTCTGCTCCAATTGCCGTGCGCCACGTCTTGCACTGTTGGCGAAGCACGATGTTAGTAGTATCAAAAGTTAGGGGCGACACCTTCGGGTGCGCCACCATAATGCCCAAGGCCCTCGCCGCGAAACTCCTGACCTCCTTCTTGTTGGACTTTACTACTGTCAGGAGCTTTTCAAGTCCGCCGGATGTTAGCTCGAAATTTCCCAGTGCACTTTTTGGCGAAAGGGATGCAACTTCAACGAATACCCTGGCGCATTCTTCCGTAATGGGCTTATCCTCTTGGATCCCCCAGAAGGCGACCCCTAGGATTTTTCTCAGGACGGATGCATCGATGTCAGCCAGGTATTTTCTGATTGTATCCCGAGTCTGCTTGTCAGACTTTATCAGGGTGTCCAACTGTTGCTCCCATCCGGGCTCGAACTTGAACTCATCCTTCAGTGCCGCGAGGAACAGCATCCGCTTGCAATAGGTCAGGGCAGTGGGAAAGGCCTGTGGCGCTAGCTCTGCGAAGTTCTGCATGATCTGGGATTCGTCGTCCATTGTGGTGGCAGCTCCATAACCAATGGGTTGAGCGAAGAACTGCTTCACCAACGCTTGCCAATCCGGCAGGTCAGTCGTAGCTTTCACGTCGTTGACCCTGTACGTCCAGGGATCCAAGCCCCTCCGGCCTTCTTCGATGACTTCCATTCTCTCGTCTGTACGCCCAGCGATGGCCAGGATGTCGACATATCTAGCAATAGGATCCGAGAAAGTGAGGCACTGGTTCGCCCATTTGGTAGCTGCATGGCGTACGCTCCTCACGGCATCTCCGCCCTCGGAGAGTGTCATATACGTCAATATTATGGTACGCAGATTGCCAGACTCGCTGCTTCCGGGCTTGAACAATGAAGTCATGACAGACAGCGCACCCTCAATGTTCACCACGACCTCAGGGGTGGGGTCCTCCGACAGAGAGCGAAACAGCCAGCCCACCAGCTCGAGGACTTTCGGCTGCTCCATGGACGAGCCCTTCGCCAAAACACCAATAGTCTCGTAGGCCCTTGCCCTTAGGTTCCTATCATCAAGCGGGTCTAATGCTCGCTTCTCCTGGCTGGGCTTTGGCCATCCCTGTTCCTCAGTGATGAAACCCCGCAGCAACTCGATCAGCGTCGGGCCGATGGTGAATACGCCTCGCCCGGGACCTATACGAGCAACCCAGTTGATGAACTCAAAGAGGGCCTTGTGGAGCTTGGTCAGCTGCAACCCATCGACGGCTTCGTCCTTTGGTTTGATGTCTCGCCGGACAACGTCAAGGATCTCTTGCGTGAAGGACGTCGCAACCGCTGACTTGGATAGCAAGTGCAGGATCCTGATGCGGTATGTGGGCGGCAGCCGTGAGTGAGCCTGGAAGAGCAACCTGGCGCGCGCCTCGTCCTCCAGAGAAACCTTGTTCCTCATCAACATGGCCTCCCCCACAGAGTTGATGCGGTAGTCGGTGCTGGCGGCGGCGTTGATGGCAGGCATGAACCTCTCCGCGTCCACGAAGGCACCACTCTCGAGGAATTTCGCGGCTTTCAACTTGGTCGCCGCCAAGTCCAACCCTCCAGTACCCCATACCTCGTCGGCCTTGCCTAGTGTGAGAAAGGCGACGTCTACATCGCTAAGACCAAACGGTCTCCTGTTTGGGGTCAGGAGGAGGAGCTTCCCGAGCCACGCGGCAACGAAGCTCGCATCCTTACCATCTGAAAGTCCAATTTCTCCGCGGAAGGCCTCGTCTTCCTTGCTACCCCTGGGCGGGATGATGACATCCTTCAGCGTGTGCAAGAAAAAGTTGAACCTAGCCGAGGTGGTATGTGTGTCGTGATGGATGCCGCCCAGGATTGAAGGCACGAGTTTCGTCCGTTCGCCAGCACTGATCCTCTCGATGCTGTGCTGGATGAAGGTGATGTCGAGCTGCCTGATGACGGGGTGGCTGCTATTCCTGTACTGGTCCAGTAGAGCAGCAACCGGCAAGACCACGTCGGGCGATTTGATGAAGACCTTGAGCCTCTGGCAGATGGTGACGACCTTGGCCCGGACGGATGCATGATCGCTGCCGGCCTTGAGGAGCAGGGGTGGCAGGTAGACCTTGAGCAGCTGACCGAGCTTTGGGCCGTCGTTTGCGACGTTGAGGATGCGCAGGTTGACCTTGTCGACGAGCTCGAGCTCCTTTTGCTCGGTGGACGCCATGTTGGGCGTTGTTGTGTGTGCCGTGCCGTCCCGTGCTGTATGTCTCCGTTTTGGCCACCTTGAATGACTAGTATCGTATGTGACGGGCCCGGGGTAGGTAGTTGGGAGTGTGTGAATGTACTAGTGTGTCTGTGTTCGTTTGTGTGTTCGGGGTGAAATGATAACCGCTCGTCGTTGATGCGCACATGAAAAGCAATCAGTGGATGATGGTGCTTCCCTTCTTGGTGATGGATGCACTCGCGTGCTGGCGGGCGGACGGACGAATTGCAAAGGGCAATAATCAACAACTGATGAGAAAAAGATGAGGCTCTTTTGTCTACACCATCAGATGACAGGAGGGGGATATAGATGATTAGACACGCGGAACAAACCCAAAAGGATGTAACCTATCGTTCTATTGTATGGCAACAATTACAACAAGTGCCACCGTTATTTCTACGGGCACTGTCTCTATCGTCGTTGTTTATAGACTGATTGTTGTTGTTGTTGTCGTCATATGAGAACCTGCCTGGTGCAGTTGCAATTAACACGTCCGCCCATCCATCCACCCTTTCAGCGCCGCCTTGTTGGTTGCGAGTGCAAATGGCCGCCTGGCTTTTGCTTACGTAATACGAGAAATGGGCGAGGTATTAACCTTCAAAGTCCTGCAACGATGTCACTACAAATCACCATATATAAATAGGTAAGGACGATGGATCATGTTGTTGTTCGAATTTCGATACATTTGTTGATACATATTATTGTGACAAGACACGGGCAGTGATCCTGATGACCGACAACTACCAAGTCTATGTATATGTTTACAGTGCGACCAGTTCGTAAACCTCGTAGCTTCGTGGCGATATGGCTCTCTGCCAGTATCTGAGATCGACATTCCCCTCAGGCTCATGGATTTGAGGACGATGCCATATACACAACCCATTTCCATGCCGGCCGTCCATCGATGATGATTGAATATCCGGATACTACACTTTGAAGTGTCTCCTTCCGGGTCATCGGGTACAACGTCCGTATCTCCGCCATCTTCGGCGTCAAAGGGCCCCACCCCCAACTGTCTTAAAATAGACAGGCCGACGTAGTAGCCGAAGTAGTCTGCGTACGTCGCTATGTGTGGTGTGTCAAGTTGCAATGCATTCAAAATATGGACGTCCCTAGGTATACATGTTGTTTCTTTATCTTGCTGGCGCACGAACGCCGAACGCTGCCGCCCGATCGGCCCGCCCATGCTCATGCACCAGGTTCACTTCTACCCCTGAAATATTGCCGTTCTCTTCCTTCCTGCCTTGCGGCGGCTCCATTCGTCCTCGTCCTCAACCTCGCAACCTCCTGTGTCCAGCTTTGTGTGATCGCCCCAGCCCGGATCGGGCACTGCTGTTCTAAACTTTGTGTATGTGTGTGTGTTCACAGTCTCTCTCGCGCTGGTGCGCGCACACCAATCTCTCTCTCATCATCCGGGTCCCAACAACTTCTTCTTGCTTCTTTTTATAGTCTCCTCTCATCTCCATTTACAGAGTCTCCAACTTGTCCAGGATGGCCCTGGTGAACTCGTGCGTGGTGTTGACACCACCCATGTCGCGGGTCCGCACCTTTCCGTCGGCGATGACGGCGTAGATGGCCTTGGAGATCCTGTTGGCGTGGTCGTCGAGGCCGAGGTGGCGCAGGAGCATGCTGCCGGAGAGGATCAGCGCCGAGGGGTTGGCCTGGTCCTTGCCCTTGATGTCCAGGCCGACGTGTCGGCAGCCGGGCTCGAAGACGGCGACGTCGCGGCCCATGTTGCAGCCGGGCACGATACCGGGGCCACCGACCAGGGCGGCGCCGATGTTGGACAGGATGCCACCGTACAGGTTGGGCATGACCAGGACGTCGAACTGCTGGGGCCTGGAGACGCACTGCATGGAGGCGTTGTCGACAATCATGTCGTCGGCCTGGATGGTGGGGAATTCGGCGGCCGTCTTGTGGAAGGTGGAGCGGAACAGACCGTCGGCCAGCTTCATGATGTTGGCCTTGTGGATGCAAGTGACCTTCTTGCGGTTGTTGGCCAGGGCGAAGCTGAAGGCGAACTTGGCAATGCGCTCGGACTTGGCGCGCGTGATGATCTTGAGGGACTCGACAACGCCGTTGACGGACTGGTGCTCAAGGCCGGAGTACTCACCCTCGGTGTTCTCACGGATGATGCACAGGTCGACGCCCTTGTGGCGGGTCTCGTAGCCGGGGACGTTCTTGATCAGGGAGACGGAGGCGTAGATGTCGAGCTCCTGGCGCAGGGCGACGTTGAAGGACTTGTGGCCGCTGCGCTCAAGGGGGGTGTGAAGGATTCCCTTGAGTCCGAGCTTGTTGCGGCGCAGGGAAGAAACAGCCTCCTTGAACTTGTCCTCAGTTGCGCGCGAGGAGCCGTTGACTCCAGACACGTCGACCGTCTCCCACTCGATGGGCACATTGTCGGCCTTGAAGATGGTCTTGACGCTCTCGGCGACCTCGGAACCAACACCGTCACCGGGGATAAGGGAGACGGTGTACTTGCCACCGTACTTGGTAGGCTTGAAGATATCGCTCTGGACGGTCGCGTATGTTCGTGCGGCGATCGAAGACTGCTGCTGCTTGGAGGCGGCACGCAGGAGGCTCTGTGGTGAGAAAAAGCAGAGCTGTAAGCATTGGGACACCTTCTTTCGCGGACGGGACTGCCGGGCAGATAGTTCCTGGGCAGGACAGGGCGCAATTGCCGCGACTTACCGAGGCCGTCTTTGCGGAGTTCTTGGACAGCATTATGTCGTCGTTGTTTTGTTTTATGAGGAAGTTCGGAGGGGAGAGGTCGGGAGGGCCGGAAAGGTGGGTGCGGATGGAGGATCGGGGGTGATGTTGAGGTTATCAAGAGGCTGTCCAACAGCTTCGCGCGCACAAAGGAAAGGTGATGGATGGTGGATTGGGCAAGGTTTAGCTGCAAATGCCTCAAGAGAAAACAGATTGACGATGGTTTATTCGCAGCGGGCTTGGTTTTGGCATGGACAAGATCCAAGAATGGCTGGCCATGGGATCCACCCAATTCGGCGCACCTCGGTTTACTGCCCTTCGCCGCTCGCTCCAAGCTCGGCCACAAGCCAAAACTTCCGTCCCGCCGGCCTGCCAGCCCCTGTCAGCCATATAAACCTCTGGAACTGCCGAGCCGGCCCAGCCAGCACTTAGCCCCAGAATATACCGCCCCAGGAGCCGGTAATGGGGTGTCCCCCCCCCCCAATGTAAGTTGGTAACTAGGTACGTAACCGCATGTGAATTTTGTCTCCTTGACAAACAAAACCCTTTCCTGTCCCATCAAGAGATGCCATTACCGATCCTTCTCTCAACACCGTTTCACTTGCAACATATATAACGTAAAGCCTCAATGACCACCTCAAGCCAAGAATTTAGAAGGCTCACGAGGTCTTCTTGCTATGAGCTAATTCCTTTCGGGATTTACTTGCTCCTTTGGTCCTTCCCAGACACAAAATCGGGCTACCATTCCAATGATGCTCGACCATGCGCCTCACCAAATACGTCAACACGTATTGAACCTGTTAGCCCTTGAGAATACACTACAGCACTGAAAGACAGGTCCTGCGATGTCCTTTTCCTGGGGCTTATACACATATATTGCACATGACTTCTATTGCACCCGTCCCTGCCTGCGTCCTTTCGTCCCATGGTCCCAATCTTACCATGCAAGTCGTGGTGCCAGCACGCCGCAATATGGCCCCCCATTGCCTCTCAGGGGCTTGGCTTGTCCCCGATATTACAGGCCCCCTACTTCAGTCAGCAGCATTGCTTCTAGCAATATATAGTCAACCCATTTGCACCGACCCCGATATGCTCTTATGACGGTCTCCGAGCTGGTCTTCCTCCCAAAACGCTGTCTTCCCCTAGTTCAGAGGCCGCCATTTGGATTGGCCTCGGGTATACGCTGGGGAACCGTGTTGGTCGGTGGCTGACCGCGACAAAAGACATGCGGCACATATCCTCGTGCGGGAAAGAAGCGGTCTCGTGGTGGAGGAGCGAGGAGCACAAGGTCTCTCGATCCGGCTTCTGGCGTGGCGTGAAGCATTGGCCGTGCCTGCCCGCGAGCTCCCATCGTACCCAGGAATCAACTCCAACGAAGATTTGGCTGCTCGAGAGGTTTCGTCACATGAACCCCAAGGGTCCATCCCCCTTGCCGAGGAGCTGCCGGAAGCCTTCGCTTGGTATGTGGCTTTCTCGTTCCGAATCGGCCACCGTTCGCCCGGCTGGATACCCTCTAGGGTCCCTGGCCAGCCAGCGCTGGCGCTTGCTTCAAGGAGCTTTGATAAAGTAATGTGATACTGCGGTCGAAATCCTATTACGAGTCACGAAGGTCGGGAGGCACGGGCAGGGGTAAACCGCATCTGAGCCACTGTTTTTGATCATCCCTTGCGCATAGAGAACGAATGTAACTTGCATCCCGCACCTTAACAAAGCGATAGTCATTGTTTCACCCATGTTATAGGCAACAAGGCTTTCATTGATCATGACAATATTCGAATAGTTGGACTAGCCTTGCCAAACGGTCTATAGTAGCATTGCCATCGTTTGGGAGCACGGTCCTTAGAAATACTATGGTTTTCAGGTGTTCCGAGTCGGTGAGCAATATAGGTGCCAGGCGCAGACCAAACTAACCTCACAGCTTTTTCACCCGTCCACGACAGAGCTCCGAGTCTGACTACAGCCGGTGGCTATCGGCAAGGTACGCAACTGCAGCCACCTTAGCTACATGCCTGGCAAGGGGCCTCTAAGCCGCCCCGTATGTTTGCATCCGAGGACGACCTGTCTACGAGTATCCGGCAACATCTAGGTAATTCAGATCAGCTGTTAGGAAGACGGGGGTGCGGAGCGGGTACAAGTAGCGAAATTGAAAGGCAGCTCCGCCGAAACACCAAGAACATACGCATTCGAGGGCGACGTTAACACACGAAGGGGTATACCAGGGCATAGGAGTCATGACTGCGAGCAAAACACACGGCCAAATATCAGCACAGCTATGCAAAGAAGTCGTGAAAGCAGCCCGTATATCAAAGTGCATGGCGACCAAACAAAGCCTTTGCCAATAAGCGTCGTCGAAAACGCACTACCTGAATGATAAAAACCGCAGACCCCTCATGAGGTTCCTGCCTCCCAATTGCCATGGTTCCATACCGCATTGGAAATATGGCGGCGCAGATCCGTACTAGGGCCAAGGGGAAAGCCATGGAATACCGTAAAAAGATTGCTTTTGTTCTCGCGCAAGGAAATATTGTCTCCGTTCTCGTGTAATGAATGACATTCTGAACAACACAGACCCAACTCCACCCACTAGAGCCCTCAACTCCATCCACATCATGTAGAATCGTATTCGTGAAGGTGTACCTTGTAGGGGTGTTCGTAATGTGTCGTGCCGTCCAGAGGGACCAAGGAAGAAAACTCAAAATCAAGATTGGCTGCCAGAAGACCAACGACTGCTCCGAAGTATGACGATGTCGAGAAGAGAGTGCCCAAGCAAGCAAAATGCAGAACGCAAGAAGCAGAACTGTAACTTGCAAGAACTTCAAGGGGTATCTCGACGAGAGAAGCAGTGAAGGACGACGAACGCAGACCGCAACGAAGGAAAACCGTGCAGGGAGTGCCGAGAAACGTCGATTACTCCGGATATCATCGTGATTTTTGTCAGCCGAAACGCCGCACGCCTAACACCTTCTGCGATGCATCAAGGCAATGTCACGGCTGAAGAAAGGCGCGGTTTACTGCAATAGAAAGAATTAGACATATGTACGTCAAGGAATCAAAGGACAGTAAAGAGACTCACCACCATGGGGGGAGGAGGAGGGTTACCACCGCCAAAGTGATGAGGACCGTACGGACCAGGACCACCGTGGGGAGGCATGCCGTAGTGAGGAGGGGGAGGAGCAGGACGGTAAGGAGTACCCACGCCAGAGTTGTTCTGCGATCGGCCCCACGAGAGGCGGACGCGAGAGTTGCCAATGGGATAACCCTGCATCTGATTAATCGCCATCTCCGCCGCGTGGCGGTGGACGAACTGGACGAAGCCGCAACCCTTTCCGGGAGGAATCTTCACGTATGTGATCTCCCCAAATCCCTGGAAGAAGGAGCGCAGCTCGTCCTCGGTGACGTAGCCAGAGAGGCCACCAACAAAGACAGTGGTGTTGTTGGGGTCGGTGAACTGGTTCATGGGAGCCGAGCCCATGCCGCCGCCGTAGGGAGCGCCGCCGCCGGGGTAGAAAGGACCAGGCTGGGGCATGCCCCAGCCCATGCCAGGCTGCATGGGGTTGCCCATCATGGGTCCGCCTTGAGCACCTCCATTGTTGTAAGGGTTGTGGTTTCTGCTGAAGAGCCCAGTCAGTGGGGGCAAGATATGGGGGCGAGACTGGGGAATATAGAGGAATACATACCGCGTCTTAGGCGTCGCAGTGCTAATGCGCATGGGTCGGTTGCCACAGTACACACCCTGCATCTCGAGGAGAGCCCGCTGTTGATCGCCTTCGTCGGAGAAGCGCACGAATCCGTATCCGCGCGACTGTCCGGTGGTGGCGTCCGTCATGATCTTCGCGGACTTGCAGGATGGGAAACGAGCCTGGAAGAGGGATACGAGAACGAACTCATTGACCTCAGGGCCGAGGTCGCCAACGAAGATCGAATACTCAGGTCCCCGCTCGTCACTATGTCCAAGTCAGCGCTCGAAGAGGCAACATTTTGTTTAAGACAAGAACGAACCGTCGGTCAATCAATCCGCCACCGGAAGCCCAGTTGAGCTTGAAGTGACGGTTGTTGGAGCCAGGGATGGGCGTTCCGTTCATGGCGAGGGCCTTGTTAGCCGCCTCAGCAGAGGGAAACTCCACGAAGCAGTAACCAGCGTTGCTGAGAGGGTTAGTACGATTTCTGACCAGCGAGAGGTTGATCAAGTGATGGAACGGTATCTGCCCCGTCAGGGTATGGGGATATGTGCAAAAATTGCCACCAAGGTCCACCAGTGCGGTGAGAATTTGCGAGCTTCTGTGATACAGGAGAACGATGACCGAAGGCGCGGCAAGACTTTGTGACTGTAGGAAGGAACCAAGCTTGCGAGCCTACGCTTGAGAGGTAGGCAATTCGTGTAGGGAGCTATTGGTAGGAAACGAGCAGGGACGAGAAACGTTGGTGATAGGTGAAAGGCAGGCCAATTCAAAAAAAAATGGCGATGGAGCTGAAGGAAAACACTTACCCAGTGCCACGATCGCGAATAATCTTGACATTCACATCATTGCCCGTCTGATTCTGGTAGAGCGTCTTGATGAACTGCTCGTCCATCCACGAGTCGAGCTCGCCCATCCTGCTTGATGTTAGGGGATCCAGTGCCGTCAGAGGTCATTGGAGCAGGTAAACATACCAGAGTGTGCGAGCCGCCTCATTGGTGACGGTCTGGACAGCGGAGGCCTGCATGTTAGGAGCACCGGGAAACTGGCCGTCCATAACACCGCCGTTCACCGAGCCGTCGGGCATTCCGTTGTTGTTGGGTTGGAAAGCCATCTGTGATTCCCTGTTAGAAGTGTTCAGAAAGTGTATCGAATTGAGGGACCAGCTTTTAGACGACGGGGAACTCGACTTGACCGACTCGACGGTCAAGTACGATTCAGGTAGACTGACGTTTGGACAGGATGGGTTGTGAGTGGAGAAAAGAAGCGAGGGCAGGGATCGAGAAGGGAGAGGGTGGGTGTTTATATAGATACGGAGAGGACGAATAGATTTGCGCTAAAAAAAAAAAAAACCGGAGTGATTCAGTGCGAGGCGGGGATGCCAGTTCGAAAACCTCTTTCCAGCACATAGAAAGTACCGGAATTGTGAGAAAGTGGCATGAACAATGCGAGGATGCTAGTAACTCCGCCGGGAAATACAAATAACCGCCGGATGAAGCTATACAGCAACGAGTGCAGTAGGGTGACCAAATGTACATCAACAATGCCAGAGCGGATAGTACAATGTGCTTCAGTGCTGATGGGGGTGAAGGGGTGTTGTGAGGCAGTTACCCATAACAAGGGATGATCCCGGCTATAAGAATGGCACTGTGGGAAATATGTGGATTCGATGATGGGTAGCAGCAAAAGACAGTGGGTAGATCTCGGAGAAAAGACGATTGAAAAAACGCCCTACTTAGAGCAGCCTTTGCATCAATAACAGTCTTTGGCGAGACAATCCTGCGCACTGAAGACCAAAGGTCTCAATGGGTCTAGTACTACTAAAGATGCTTGCTAGTGCTTGATAGCAAATTGACTGCAGGCTCCACTTGATGATGTTTTTGCAAGGTTAAAGTGCAGTGACGTTCTGTCTGTGGCAGCCTCGTGGACAGGGTGATGTTGAAAGTCAAGGCAGATTGGCCTGTTGCAGGGCAGAGTGCTAGCCTCGTTGAAGGGGTGACATTGGAGTGGGTCTGGCTACTCCACAGCCTCGTGTAAGCTGGAAGGCTGCTTCACGCTCCTCAAAGAAGCGTAGGATCCCTCTCAAAATGTATCAATCAAATGGAAACCCTAACCAGACGACAAAAGGCTGCAGCATCACAGACATACTGACGGAGCGAGCCGCTGCCATGCTTTGATGTGAGGTAGATGTGACACATATTGAAGGAGACATGGAGTCTCGTGCGAGGGGTATTAAGGTGGCCAAGGACAGGGGCGGATGTTCCTGGAAGGATGCTACAAGCGTAGAGCATGGAGAAGATTGATCAACGTACCTTTATGTCTCTTTTTCACAAAAACGATGGGTAGAGAGGGTAAAATAAGTTGTGCAGCCTGTCAAATTCAAGGATGTCAGCTTACTCCAGTGCAAAAGGTTGTCGACTTGTCTATTGCCCTATGCTACCCAGAAGCAGCCGGTCACTGCAAGCAAAAGGTAGGCTGGCCAATTGCCTGTAGTCGGCTCTGAACGTTTGGCGCAGAAGTGATGGTGTGCCCTGTTTGCAAACATCCCAACAGTCGGCCACTAGGACAAGCGAAACGAAGGTCATGGCAGCTGGGAGATCAAGTCCGCTCAAATCACATGGTGAGAACACCTGGTGTGAGAGAACCTGAGTTGTTGGAACTCGCAGCGCCGGCGACCTGACCCAATCCGAAGGACCGTGGAAAAGAAGACACAACAAAGCAGTTGACACTTACCAGGAAATATGATGCCACCAGTAGATTCGAGTGAGTCAACAGCTAAACGCCGGTTTGCTCCAGACAAAGATGATGTCCGATTGAAATACAGCGAATCCGGTGACGCCCACACGCCTTGATAGTAGTCAAAGAAGACTGAAAGATAAGATGATGCGGAGAATTGTGTGTCAAGGCGATGAGACCGTATTCGAGAGGCCGTCTGTTGGATCCTAAAAACTGCGTTAGTTATAACATTCCAGAGAATTTGCATCTCGTTCATTGGACAAGATAAAAGCATGCAATCAACGACGACACATTGCGCGTGCAAGACTCAGAAAGGAAACTGTGCATGAAGGGGTGTTTGAGCGATGTTGGTCATGGCAAGCTTTCCGAGAAAGTGGTCCACGTCGAGGAATCATAAACGAGAAAGTAGCAGCCAAACGATGGTATGCAAGTCGCTCAACAGCCAAGCAGTCATCGCGCATTGGAGTCCTCATCGGAGATGAACTGAATCCGGGCCCTGGCAACATTTTCTGCTCCAGCGTAACGCGTCCCCGAGGCGTATTGCAACAGTGCTAACGACAATGACTGTAGCTTGCGCAAAGAACTGGACAGTGGCCGCACAATCCCAGTATCGCGATGGGTTGGTATAGTACTGGGCATGTATATAATCCAATTCGCTGGTGACATCCGGTGCTGACGGATGGCGCAGATCCTTGACGGAGGACCACTATTCGGAGGCCTGGCATGGAGAGACCAAAAGCTGCATCGCAGACCATTCTCAGGTTGCTTCCAGATACCCAAATGCTCGGCCTGCAATGGAACGAGACGTCCGAGCTTGTGTGCCAAGAGCCGTGAGGGCATGAATCACACATCCGAGCAGTAACGGCCGGAAGTTTATGGAAGTCGAACCGCCGGACCCGGGACGGGTTGTATAATCTCGATGTCGACGCTTGACAAGTCTCTGGTGTTTGAATAATGAAGGAGCCCGGAGTCCGGCACTACGACGAACGTCCTCGAAGATATGAAGCAAAGGACTCTGGCGTTTAAGTCCGCAGCAAAGCATGGCGGCAAAATGCGTCGGTCTCGCTTACATGCGCATGTTGTCGAACTGGTTTGAAGCGTTGATTTGACCACGAGGAACCCCGAGATCCCGAAGAATGGCCAGTTGTGGGGCATTACCCGAGGGTGAGCAAAATCGTCCAGTTCCTTCTGAATACCGCCAAAGCTAGACATGATTTCGGACGCCATCGCGGGTGCGCCAGAGACGGGTTGCTCTCAATGGTGTGAAAACCTTAAACAGGCCTCAGAGCACGTTTCCTCGCCCCTTTCCGGATCATAGCAACAATGTTGTTCAAGAGCTCAGTCCTGTTTCAGCTTTTGCATCCTTGCGTCCCTCGGCTATTCGTTGTGTCTTTGATCACGTCCCGCCCCTTCGATCTCCTAGACCATATGGTCTTGCTTCGCAGACTATCACATTCCGAGCCCAAAGCAAGGCAGAGTTGCCAAGGCACCTCGCGCGGTTGTTTCTGGCCACCGGTGTGTCATGCGCAATATGCTACCGGAGGATCGGGTCGTCTTCCGTGGAGCGTCGAGCATGATATCGGTAACGTTCATGGCGGGATCCTCAATTCGCACGGATGGCGGGGACGGTTCAGATCGGGTCTCGTGTGGCTCCACAGATCCAGGGGCAATAACGAGCAAGGTTCCCAATTGCCCGGAAAGCTTTGCCATGACGCACACACAAGCAAACAAGGTGAAAACAAGAGAAAAATTACACAACGGTTTTACGCACCTTTCGAGTAAATTCAAACAAGTACTAGCACACTCCTGTTCCAGATAACTTGATTCAAGGTGCAATACGATCAGCTATCAATGCGCAAAGGCAACAGTTCAAGCTGAGGAATGCCGGGGTATGTTGGCGAGGAGCCCTCTGTGTTCTGTTGAACGAGTATTGGATCGGTCGGAGACTATGACTCTCGGATGCGAATGCGCAGGCTCGGGGCAAGCTACACTAGGGCGCCGGCGGAGGACGTGTCGCGAATGTAGTACTGGCACGGGAATGCGCAGTAGTCAAGAGAATCGCTCGCGGTCGCGGATCGCAAGTCGCAGCAGGCTGTCGCGAAAGTAGACCGTGTCTTCGTGGTGTTGCGAAAACGCTCGGGGGTTCGTCCTCTCGGTCGTAGCTTGAATCGGTCTCGAGGTCTAGACAGTGCTCCAGACAGAGTGATGAGGGTGGGTGAGCACGATAGGTGTATCGCGTCAAGGGCACAAACACAGTAAAAAAAGAAGTGGATGACGAATCGATGATTTTTGCGCCAAGAGGATACTGTCGACGACAAAAGGCACAGTACACATAAAAAATATGCTTTTGCAAGCAAGAAACGCTCAGGACGGACGCGAAGGAGTCGCAAGTAGGACAGTCTTTCACGATCGTGTTGTGTGAAGGTGGGAAGAGAGGGAGAAGAAAGAAGGAGGAGGAAGAGGGGCGACGAATAAGTTCGAGAGGGGAAATGCGCAAGTGCAAAGCGATTCAAGGGAGCGGACCGAACACGACACGACACGACACGACACAACACGACAAACTGACGGGACGGTGCAAACCCAGACCTAAGCAAGCGCAGAGACGGTACAAGATGGGGTGCACTATGTGTGGTTTTTTTCTCTTCGTGTGTGCCAGGAAGGTTCCGATGGTCAACGAGCGGGCAAGGGCAAGGGCGCAAGGGCAGGTCGACCCAGCTGCACTAAACTAAACGTAACGACGAACGGAGGACGGGGCGCTGATAGCAGGGAAGGGAAGGCACAGCTCGGCAGATGATCCCAGAAGGCAGCAGGCCGTGGCAGGAAGTGCGAAAGTACAGTAGCCGGTAGCGAAGGCACCGAAAGCAGCAAGCGTAAGGCAACGAGAAAAAGCGCACAAATCCCAATCAAGAATGACCAGTGCAAGGGCAGGATCGTCCGGAGAAGGATACCTAGTTTAAGATAGGTAGGTAGGTAGGTAGGGCAGGTAGTGATGGGTAATGGGTAATGGGTGACGGGTGTTGGATGCTGAAAGCTGGTGGGATGGTTGGATGGCTGGATCGGTGATACATAGTAGTAATTAGCAGAGTAAGCAAATCCCTTGAGCTACAAACCTGGTACCGTACCATACAGTAGTACCAAGCCGGGAATGGATGGATCGCTTCAAGATGGGTCCTCCCTCTGCCCTGCCCTGCCCTGCCCTGCCCTGCCCTGCCCTGCCCTGCCCTGCCGTCACAGCCCTGGAAGACACCCACCACTAGGGCAGCAATGTACATGCGTACAGCTTATTAAAGTACACACATGGATCTGTCTGTACCCGATCTGCAAATGTCCGCGTACAAGATACATGCAAGGGGGGGAGGGCACTGCCACACAGACCTCATCATATTACCTGAGGTACGTAGGGTAGACATGTATCTAGGTACACCTGGGCTGCCTTAGCCATACTGTGTGTACAAAGCTACAGTGCGTGAACCGGGAGGGGCAGGAGCCACCCAGTGTTCATTGCACTTCAATTGCCAGACTCGACTTTCGAGATCGCTGTCGAATCTACTGGTAAGTAGCGCCAGATGCAGGGGAGACATTAGTAAAGACCTGACTTGGGTTCTGTACCATACTTCTTCTTGATATGGAAGGATGGGCGGGATCTAATCATGAAGGACTCAAATGCTACATCGCATCAATGCCAGAATAGAAGTCAATCCAGTTAGGTAGTACCCTACGGATCGTACAGCTACTCAATTTCAGGTACCCAATGTCGCAACCGTACCACCGGGCACCCACCTACCTAAGGTACCTAGTTACCTACAAACTGCCAAGGAGGTACTCCGAGGTAGATCAAACAACAACCTTGGAACTTTCAATTCTCGATCCACACGTACCTGCGCTGCACACACGATGTACACGGCCGACGACAGCTTCCACCTCTCCGCCAAACTGTTGTTTTCATGCCAAGACAATGAATCCGACGTGAAGTTACTGTGTTCAAGTTGGCCGTCTGCATCATGCGTTGGCCTGGGCACTGCAAAGTGATCTTGCCGGTTGGACGAAGATATCGATAATGACAAGCGAAACAGATCGGACACAGCCGCAAGCAGCATGGGGCACTCGGCCGAGACACCCATCATGTCCTGACATGGAAACATGGAAACGAGACAAGCGAGCGTGCCGTCTACGGATCCGTACTGATAGATGAACCCGAAGTGAGCTCGCACCAGTTTCACCACCAGCACCACCTGGGCACTTCCACTACTACTACAGCTACAACTACGACTACAACTACTATACTAGTAAGGAAGTAGGCAAACACGAATTGCGGCTAGTTGCACCCAGCTGAGGTGGGGCTGCTGTTGCAAGACTGATGGAATCATTGAGATGAATCCGGTTGACACTTTTGCGACACACCGGAAAGGAAAGTCAACAACGCCGTCTTCCAGACCTCCTGCATTCCCCATCAACGGCCGGATTTTCCACAACTGTATTGCGAACAGCAGTGCCCGCTGTAGTGCAGACAGGGCGATTGGTAGTCGGCCAATATCTGTCGTCCAACCCCAGCCTGCGCATGCAAGTAATTGCCGTGCCTCGCCGTCGATGCTGAATCGATGCTGCTTGGTAGTTGGCACGCTGCCGGAATGCAGCCATCCTTGCTGCACCACCCCCTGACTTGACAAGCCCTTGAACACTGGCCCGTGGCGTTAGGATAACTACGAGGGGCATCTCCAGTGCAGTGCCCGTCACATATAGAAGAATTTCCTTTCGAGTACGGAATGATCATACACCCTTATGTGGCCTTGCTACTTCGTCCACTCCGCCCCGATGCCCGACCGATCCAGATCTGGCTAGTGGTATTAAATATTACCACTGCAACATAGTGTCCTCTCGCATTGTCCTTCCGCACCTTCGACATGCCCCAGCTTCTCGTATAAGTCTTCCCAACCAGTTGAACTCTGTCAATGCATTATCGATGCTGCCATTATACCACTTGACGTTCGGCCTCGAAAGAGCAATACCTTTGAGCAACAAGGTCTAAAAGATCCTTGCTCATACCATCAGCGAAGGGAGATCCATGTGATGGGAAAGATTGCAAAAGCCACAATTGGCGTTTGACCTACAGTTTTCTGGCTGTGGCTGGATGCAGTCTCCTGCCTGCCAATGAGCAGGAGGCAGGGCCGGTACTGATGGAAGAGCAAGCTATACCTAGGTACGTATCAAGTATGCTTAGCATTGGCTCACATCTGCTTCGACGCCCTCTGTAGCCGAGAGTGTCTCGTGGTCATGTCGAAAACAAGGTAGTCTACTTTATCGCCTCAGCAGAATGAAACGCAGCTTCTGTAATCTACACAACACTCTACTTTTGACAGTGGCTCAGCAACTACCTCCAGTTGCAGCACAAGGTACCCAATCAGCTCGCCGAGCTATACCCCTGATCAAGACCAGCAGCAGCTCTCTTCCTTCATCAGCAGCCAGGACCCAGCACAGTTCTACCTACACTGTCTATGGTTGCACCGGATTTTCAGACGAGTCAGCGTCTTTTGTGGTGAGGATGGCTTGGTGATCCTTACCCAACTCCCCGATATCCCGAGTCGCTTGTGATAAACAGCGTGTATCAGCCGAGGATCAGGCCAAGTCTCACAGCAGGACGTTCCATACCTGCGCAATTACTATGTATATGGTGCGGTGAATACTGGACTCCCATGACAGACGATGGCGGGGTCTACTGTGTAAGCTCCCCGCGACGCCAACTCAACGCGAGCATTTCCATTCCGGATCGACGTGAACCCCGGTCGGCAAGGTAGCGCTTAAGCCCTCCAATGACAACAGCTTCAAATTGAGCCTGAAAATATCCCCCTGCCTCTGCTCACAACGAGTAGCCGGGTAGGTAGAGGCTTGTCCAGACCCTCGGGAGCTCGATCATACAGGTTTGCGGCCCAGTCATGCGAGTCATATTGCTCAAGGGTGCTTCGCGATGATTTGCTGATGACGAGCCTCGGTCCATTTGTCACCAACGTCAAACTTTTTTCTGTTCTGCTTGCAACTGAATTCACCCGCTCCCGCATTCACGTCATATCTGAGCTGCAGGGGCCCCCTCCATGCTCCACTGATATCTCAAAACTGCGCGACTCATCTTCGATGATCCGGGTCTCTACAATGTCCTTGAGTGTGTAGTCTGTACAGTTGCAGCCAACCTGATCACTGGTAATGCTTCTTTCAATCAGGTAGTGCAGGCTTCTTCTTTGATGGCAAAGGGATGATGCTCCCGACGTACTGCCGGACACCCTCCGTTCCCGGCTTTCCGAAGGATCCGGAGGACAACCGGACCCATCCGTAGGATCGACATCGATCGGGCACATTCTCTCAACCGTCAAGGCATGGACAGCGGCCCAAGCTTTGTGCACACTGCAAGGAAGTACCTCGAACGGCACTGGACAAGGCACTGGACAACTGCCGACGGGCTTCATTCTTCATCTTAAGGTTGTTTCGCCGGCACGCTTATGGGGATCATCGGCTTCGCCAGGCATTTCCTCCGCCCAAATACCAACCAGTACAAGCAACACGTATCCTCGCATTCGGCAGTGTCAGCGTTGTACCGAGAAAGGAGTGAGTGTCTTGTTCCCGACGAGATCATTTACCCCTGCATGCTGCAATGCGGTCCCTCTACAAGTCGCCCTCGGTGGATCTCAACCTCGGGGGCATGCCCTCAGCCGCTGGCTTGGGACCTGCCACCTTTGGGCTGGGGTGCTGCGGCCGCTTGTTGGGCCACCAACGCTCTTCTCTTCCCGAACACCTCATCGGACTCGAGCAAGAAGATGAACGCTTGCGAAGGAGCACGCCGTCTCGAGCTAATGTAGATCCGATGGATAGTAGCTAGTCTGCCACGTTCTTGTCAGATGCCAGGCAGCACCTTGCAAGGACCTGCCTGGCTCTAGGACGGCCTACCAATGCTTCACGACTTTGATAAACGTGATGTTCCGAATGTCCAGCGTCTGACTCGAGATGTACACGGCCACCACGTTTGGCTGGGAAAGAGTTAGCTTACCAACATGGATCCTGAAACCCCCCAGACAGCACAGCGGCTCAGAGGGTTCTAGAGGGGGTAATTGTTGACTTATCTGGTTGCCGGTATCATGAAGACGCGGCTTGTCAGCTCGTAGGATAGGGGGTGAAGTGCACCACTTGCAAGATCTGTAGGGACTGGCGATGCCTGATTGTCTTCTCATCCGACGGGGCGGTCGGCATCTGTATCAATCGCAAGAAGTGGCGGTTGTATATTGCCCACAGTTTGTTCAGAAACTCTCGGGGCCAATGTCCATCCACATACGGTCTCCAAGGTTTGCTGTGTACCTACCTGCCGCACACGACGTACTCGGCGTATCAGAATGGGAATTGGCTGGCCTGCTTCGACAGCGGTGCTAAGACGAGCTTTCAGTCGCATCCTCAAGACTGTCCATCTTGTATCTGGGAACCATCCCCCTCCCCCCGGGCCCTAGGGAGGCAGATTCATGAACCTTATGGAGGCGGGGGCCCTGTCATGGTAAGCGATCGAACCCAGATGCTCCTGTACATGCCCTCCAGGAGTACTGAGGTGGCCGTGTCGCACACAGGAGCTTCCGATAGCCCATCCTAGCGAGATCCTCGAAGCAATAGCAAAATATCCCCTAAACCGACCTCAGTGAGACTGGTGGTGGAGATCCGGGCTGTTGATCGGTTCGAAGGGAAAAAGTCAAGTCACAGAATTAAACGGAAGCCAAATAAATCATGCTGTGTCGTTTCAGGATCTAGCTATGATTCATATGCACTGCAATGCCCCGTCTCGATGGTAACAAGCCCTTAAGTTCTGCATGCCCTCTGGCGGCCAGGAGCCAGTGTGCTACTCAATGCCACAGCTGCACTTGCACCGAGGCTGAGCGATATCAAGAGGGGAAGAAATCCCCTGGTGTGCCCACCGAAAGTAAGCGAAGCCCGCCCAAGCATGCTTTCCTTGCATATTACTGCACCTATTAGCTTGTTCCTTGGCGGCAGTAAGAGCTGCCTGGAAGTAACGATGTCCTCTCCTAAAACTAATGACCTAGAAGCCACCCAAAGGCTGCCATGACGCCCTGGAATGTAAGTACCCCGTGCCCATTAAGGTCCAGTCGCTCCCAGCAGCTCGTAAGATGGTAAGCTGAGGCGTGCCGCGGGTATTAGTAGACCGGTGATGATTTCGTATGCGTATACATGCAACCTTTCCAGATATCGGAGAGCATCCCTTGGATTTCCGGCAACAACCTCCGATACTGAGTCCAAAACTTGCCCCTTTCCTGCTTCCGGGTCAGCGTCAAGCTATCAGTTGGTGCGCTCGCACTGGCCAAGCCCATACCTTTCTTACCATGCGCATCTCAGACACATCATTCAAACGCTGTCAGGCTTTCGTTGCCCGACCTTATCTTCTGATTGTTTGGGAGCGGCTTTTCGAAGCCGCTGGGACCGCCGCTGGCCAGACTCGCTTCCCACATAGGCGTTGCTGCTCTCAACCAATACCTGGGGGTATACCGGCTGTTCGGGCATGGTAGGAAGGGATGGCTTGGAAGAACCACGGACGTGCTCTCCAAAGCTGGCATCACTCTGGGTGTCCGAGAATGTTGAAGCCGATCTGGAAGTACTACTCTCTGCCGCCGAGTGTGTTGGGGAAGACATTGCAAGAGGCTGGACCTGTTGGTAGATGCCCGTCACTGATACGTCTTCTCGCTCGATGCCTTCACGCTTCCTGCGAATATCCTCCTCCCTCTCGCGATCAGCCTTGTAGTGTCCCTCAAGCTCTTGAATGAAGAACCGCAAGTCGACGGCCCGCCTAATCTCATCCACCATTTCGAAGCTGGTCGTTTTCCCAGCCTTGGCATCCAGCTGAGGCTCAAGGTCTTGCAGCTCAGCTCGAAACTTATTGAGCTGTCTCAACATGAACACACTCGGCCTTGGCAGAGGCTCAAAACTGCCATGTGAACCCGGCATCGTCTCGAGGTTCGAAAGACCCAGTTCAACTTTTCCACTCTGACCTGGATCGTGAGCTGCGTCGCACTGTAGCTGGGCCTTGTGGAGGACCATCAATTTCTCCATGTCGATCTGCATCAGCATTATCTGAAGCTCCTTGTCCCTCTTGTCGATGCTATGCTTGTTGTGCTGCAACTTCTCCCTTGCTTCTTTCAACTTGGTCCGAAGTTCGTCGAGTTGCTTCTGGTATACCACACTATGTCGACTAATATTTGTTTGCGGACTCTGTGTCACCGATGACCCAGGATTAGAAAGCTTCGATTTCTTCGCCACAGGTTCCTGGTCCATCGTGGTTGGGCGCTTGCGCGGGGGTGCGAATGTTGTCTGGGGCGGTGCCTTGGGCCTGAGCTTGTTCCCATTGCCGCCTTTAGGGATCTCTTTGTCTGCTTGACTGCTGTCAACAGCCTGTGGGTCTGTAACTGGAAGATGCAACACCGAAGTGCTCGTGGCTGGCGCAATCTTGTAACTAGACGCAAGTGATCGTGCACCTCCTCCCAAGTTCTGTGCCTCTGATGCGGGCGCATCTTGGTCAATATGACGAGTTGCCTCAGGCTGATCTTGAATTCCATTTCCGTGATTCTCTTGGTATGGCTCTTCGATGGTATCGAAGTCGGGAAGCAAAGCTAAAGCTTTTGTTGCAACCTGCCGGAGGTAATCATTCGCAGGAGCGCTCCAGCTTGGGGAGGGCGAGGTGTTGTTGTCTTCGGCCAGCTCCATCTGATCCTCCTGGGTCAGGTCAATGATGTTTGATGAGCTTTCCGAATCTATGCCCATCACCATGGAAGGCTGCATCTGACGCATGTGGCTGTTACTGGCCGCACTTCGAGGAGGACCTTGCTCAGCATCAGCCAGCGGCGTGTGCTTTCCATGAACTCGAGGTTCGCCGATGCCCGCTGGGGATGATTCTGTTTGTCGACGTTGGATGGATGGCTCAAAGAGGGCTGCTGCCTCAGCGCCTACTATTGGACGAAGATCCAGTCGTCTGAACGAGGCTTTGTGTGTACCTGCACTGTGACTTGCGACTGGAGTGTTATACGGCTCGAGGTGGCTTTACATTGATTCAGTCACTGCGCAGAGCGGGGTACCATTGGGAACACTCACCTGCGATACTGCGAAGACCTCATGTAGCCAGATGGGTGCCTGTTTGACCAGCCATATCGTGCAGGAGTGTGTGTGGTCGCATAGGGAGGCAAATAGAGGTTTGTCCCTCTATCGCCTTCTGCTCGGTCATTCTCTCGATCCATTGCAGATCAATATTATCGCAAGGAGGTTGGCGATGTGTTGCAATGGAGCGCTTGAAAAGGAAGAGGTAAGGGATGCTAGAACCTTGGAAGTTGAGGATAATCCCAGAAACGTTGAAGTTTTGACCGAAGGATAGGTGCAATAATCTTGCAAATGGGCAAGAGAAGGAGGGAGTTCCACTTACTGGGGCTTCACAACTGAATAGATGGTCATTAGAGTCACCCCGGCCCCAAACGTTACAGTGGTATCAGTCAAATACCTCTTGGTCCTCTCGGGAGAAGACATGGTATCTGCATTAGAGTCTTGACACCTTGGTGATTCACAAGACAACCCTAGGGTAGAAGGCAAAGTCAGAGAAGACATCACCGTTTACTGGTTACTAGGTCCATACAACAACCAGGTGACTCACACCTGCCGTCTTGGAACTATAAACAACAGGCATGGAAGCATGCCCCAGGCTGAAGGGTAACAGACAGCCGTATTTGCATGTTTGTGGGACATTATTACATGGTCATGTAGTATGAAGCGTAGGGCTTGAGCTGCGCACCTGAGCCCCCCTCCCCCAAGGAAAGGTAGTTCATTAGACAGAAAGTAGACCGAGCAAGCATGGAACCTACATGCGGTCGTGACTGTACAAGTCTGACTCTCATGGCTCAGAAAACCCAAGCACAGGTCAAGTTAAATAAAGAGAGATGTTGGGCAAGAAGATTCCAGCGAGCATGATAATTGAGCACTAATTATCAAGTATTACTATATTCTCACCCATCAATTCCTAACGACATCAAACTCTAACAAGTATTACATGATTGCATTTCAGAGAAGTCAATAATAGACTGCATGAGGCTATGCTTTCATGCTAAGCTAGAGAGCAGGATTTCAGCCACATACAAAATAACCAAGTACTCGTGACGATAGTAAACATATCTTCGCCGGATGCAGTGGTGATACACCGTTGTCACGGAAATGGGCTTGTTTGATTGCTTGTCCCAAGCCGTCTTGCTGTACACGATAGTATCATTCGGAGGACCATGGGGAGAAACATCTTCAAAGTTAGCCCGAGACATAGCCCGGCAGAAGGACCGAGAGGCCTTAGAAGTCGTTCGGGGGTACGAGCGGGCCGCGTGGCATGCCTCTTGGCAAGAGCAGCCTTGGGGATAATCTCCCTGGTGAGGTAGAAAATCGATCGAACGAGAGTGGCATGGTTGGTAGGTATCCACTTGGGGTGGTGACGGACTCGGTTTGGTTGGGAGTGGCCTGAGCGGCACCTCCTCCATCAAGAGTAGCGATGGTGGAGGTATTATCAGTATTCGGCGGTACCCCTACTGTTTTACTTATTAGTTATGTGTCGGTATTCGCACTTCCCCTGGGATAGATACCTACATCCAACAGGGACCTATCAGCGAGATCAGGTTTGTTTTCCGCAGCACGGGTCGCGTTTTCAACCTGAGGGCGCCCAAAGCCTCTCTGCCCCATGGTGAGGGACAATTTCGCAAAATGATCATTGAGGGCAGCGATGTCAGGGCTCATGCGTGATGCGGTACCATCAAAGCTGTGCTGGAAAGGTGTTGTTGCACCAGACGTGGTGGCTTGAGATGTAGTCTGGACGGAAGAAGCCCAACCGTCATCGAGGCTGCCGTGCCGGGCGTGAACGGTAACCGCCGAAACATCTTGGATGGCATCGGTCTCACCCGAGCTGGCACCTGGATGGTGTGCGATGGCGGAGCCGAGCGGAAGGGGAACCGGCCCAGCAGGGTCGAGCAGTGTCCGGAAAAGCTCACAGATGCGCTGCTGGTACTGGTCTCCTTGATTGACCTGCGCGATCGACTCCATGATGTCGTCCTTGCTCGCAACATTGGGCCCGGCGACGGTAATTCTGGAAAAATCACGCTGACAGGAACCGAGGCTCCGGCTCTGAGAAAAGTTGTTCGTGGCGGCGGCCGTATTGTTGATGCAAGAACCGGCGGGCCGGGCGTGAGGAATGGGAGTCTTGGGATTCGGTCTCTATCCATGGAAGTCAGTTTTAGTAACTGATATGCGTATTCTACATCGGCGAGATGAAAAGGCGTACCAAACTGCTCGTTGTCGGAGTGTCGGGAGGAGTGGTGGCGTACAGCTCCAAATCCCGACGGCGAGCCTCCTCCGCCTCCTGCTCGGCACTCACGGGCCTGAAGAGGCAGATGGCCGTCGTCTGTTATCGATTTGTGTCAGCACTCATGTGTTTTATCGAGTGATGTACTAGGCTAGCAACGCATGGAGTAGGGAAATTACGCTGTCATGCCAAGACATGATGATGGCTTGACGGTCTGCCACGATCCGAAGAGAAAGGAAGGCTGGAGGTCCAATGTGTTAGCCATGCGTTGACCAGTGCGTTGAAGTCCGGCGCGCTTCAGATAACCCACGTTGGTTCGGAATAGATCGATGGAACCCTCGAATATATACGAAGATAGTTTGAGAGAATATGGAAGATGAGAGGTCAAAGTGATAGATGGGACAGGCAGACATGTAGCACTATGTCAAAGGACAGGTACACACAGCGAGGACAAGGGCCAGCTGTTCAACAGTTCATAGTCAAATATGGTTTAGGTTTTGCGGTATAGCTTTATGCAACAAAAGTATGTATATTCCGGCGGAAGTGGAAAGCATTGGATCATGTTCTGTATGGTATACCTAGATGAATGAGTCCAACTACAACATAAAAGAATTGCCAAAGCAGGGAATGCCCTTGACTTATAGAGTTGGTCATCTTCACTAGGCCACACAGCAGTACGAGGGCCCAACCCTTTTAGCAATGCAACTCAAAATACGTTCGTTGGGTATTGCTCCATTCAGTATTGTGGTGGAAGCGGATGCCACAATGATGGAAGAAAGCCAGACCGCCAATGTGGAAGGCCAGGCCGTTGTAGACAACCAGATCAGTAGAAGCGTTCGGTGCAATCCTCAACATATGGGCCGAGAACATCATGGGCCGAGAACATCATGGGCCGAGAATATCATGGGCCGCAGTGAAGATGTAGACTGCAGATGAACGATGATGAAGGGTATCTCTGACATTCAAAGAAGCAAAAAGCGAGTCAATATCCGATGACCGTCTAGAACGCCGAACAATGCTGAGAAAGGGAAAGCCGTGAGCGGGAAAAACAAGATACCGAGATGGTCCTCAGAACTGCGTCCGTCGTTTCCGTCCAGTGTACTTGGAGGTGGACTTGACGACCTTTCCCTTCCGCTCCATCTGCTCCTTTTTCTTGATGATCCAAGCCTTGCTTCCCTTCTTTATGTCTCCCTTTCCGGTTTTGCCATGCCTCCGCGCGTCCATGACATCCACGCCGTCCATGCCGTCCACGACACCGGTGATGTCCTGGCCAGTGCTACCAACAGTGAGCACCAGGTACACCTTGACGTTCTTGGTACCAGGGTCATCCTCCAGGATACCCGCACCAAAGCCCGCCTTGATGGCCGCCTGGGCGATCATGTGCCGCTGCGTGTCATTCTTAGGATAGAACTGACACACCGCTTTCCCGCCCCTCTTCAAGCTGGCATATAACCCGTTGAAGAACCTCGAGAGCCTTCCCTCGGGGCTCGTCTCACTGCTCTCGGCATTACACAGCCACTGGATGGCACTGATGCTGATGGCCGCGTCGAAGGTACCCGCCCGGAACGGCACACCCTGGCCTATGTCTGCCAACAGCAGATCGCCCTCGACGTCACGCTGGAGCGCGACGTCCAGCATCGACGCGGAGACGTCCATGCCGACCCATACGTGCGGCCCGCCCTCGTCTTCGGGCACGGAGGAGAGGATCTCGCCGGACAGACCGCTGCCGCAGCCGACGTCGAGGATGAAGGAGGGTTCTTGGATATCGAGGAGCTCGAGGGCCCTGCGGGTCATGGAGGCCTGGATGTTTTGGATACGGCTGCTGGTTGTGTATTTGCGTGCTTCGGTGTCATCGTAGTGGACATCGGCCGCGCTGAGAAGATAGGGGTCAGTATAAGTGGCATGGGTCAGAATGTCGGGGGCGCTCTTACAGCGTGTCTTCGGGACGAGACATGGTTGGGCAAGTGCCTGCAGAGGGGTATACGATGTCTGGTTGGGTCGAAATTGAAGATAAGCGATGTCCGCAAAAGATGGTACTAGCAGTCTCAGTAGTACAATTCACCAATGCCTCGGAGAAGTCGCCGCCGTCTCAGTGAAGATGTCTTGTCGTTGAAAATTCAGTGGGCTCTCCGTGCTTATCGTTATCGATAGTGATCGATAAAACACATCGATAAGTTCATTGGAGCCGAGGCGGGGAAAGCGGGATCTTGGGTGCCTGCAATTGATAGCTCTGCAGCTGCCCCTGGCCCGGCTTGGCTTGGCAGGGAAGGGAGCAGTTGAGAAGTGTGACGCCATTAGCCAGGGGTTTCCATTTGAGAACACGTTTGAAGGCAACAACAACAAATAGCAACTATAACGAAGAGGCACGTCTTCCGAAGCAACACCAAACAATGCGTTGTCGATAAATACTGCATCCCTCGAAACTCAAAATGTGGATTCTACCATTAGTGGGCATACTCGGCTCCATCGTGGGCTTCTGCTTCCTTACGTTGGCCATCGGTAGGTCGTCCTTGATTAGCACTCGGGGCGTCGTCGCAATACTGACCTACCCTCCTTTCGTGCAGCGTCGGGTCTCTACTACCTGTCCGAGCTCGTCGAAGAGCACACCGTCATATCAAAACGTCTCCTGTCTCGACTTATCTATGCGATTATCGTCTTGGATCTACTGCTATGCTTCGTGGACAAGTTCCCGTTCTGGCTGACCGTGTTCGGCATCGTCTCCCACATCGTCTACTTGGGCAACATGCGACGGTTCCCTTACGTGACGCTTACGGATCCTCTCTTCATTAGCTCTTGTGGTATGTTATCTTGGGCCCTATGTGAATTCGAGACAAGGCAAGGAAGCTTGAAGACTAACGGTTGCACTTCCGCAGTTTTGGTTCTGATCAACCACCTGGTTTGGTACCGACACTTCTCTGCGCGACAGAAGACTGCATACAACAATATGACATCCTACTACGACGCCCCTGACGATATACCCACCTTTACCGAGATTGCCTCATACTTCGGGATATGTGTGTGGCTGGTACCATTTGCGCTGTTCGTCAGCTTGAGCGCAAGCGACAACATTCTCCCGTACGAGAATCCGGCTGCGGCTGCAGCTGCAGATGGCGACGGAAGTAAGAGGAAGGCGCAGGGATTGGCCAAGGCGCTGGTCGATGGTGTCCGCAATACTATCAGCCAGGTGGGAGTAACAGCCGGCTGGAAGAAAAGGGACGATGGGTTTTGATCTGGTTGGGCCGGTGTTATGGTCCCACTGTCCCGGGTTTTGGATAGTCAAAGCATTGGTGAGTGACCCTCAGCTGAACTAAGGTTGATGAAGCTTCCGGCGTCTCGAGAGAACAAGAACCCGGCCCTCTTGGTGCTATCTTGCCATCCTCACAGCCCGAGCCTCTCCACAGACAAGAAATCAAGCTGATGTTTCGACCAGATAACGTTCCAATGACAGCTCCTTTTCACTTTGCCACAGGCGTTTGAACTGATGCAACTTACTAATCTGCGACAAGCATTTTGACGAACTTGGAGATCGTACTTAATGTCATGTGAATCCTTGGATCACGCCGCACGATGCTTCTCACATGGGACCAGAAATTCGGCATCGATCTAATATGATCATTGCAACGGAGCTCCTCCGCCATCATTCGAGCGCTAACTTTCTTTGGGACACAAGGCTTCTCGAAGAGCGAGACAACCTAAATCGACATGATCAACTCGGACGATGACATGAGAGTTCACCAATATATTGCGGGTCTGTAGCCCCATGTGGACAGCATCGTTTCTGTGACAGCCGAGGCTCCATGAAACATGTGGTTTTGGGAAGCTTGGCATAAGCCGAGCCGGACGGTTGCATGATCTGTGTTGCAAAGCCTGCATTCTACAGCGTCGATGGTGAGCTACGGCATTCTAGCATGTCAAGGCCCAGCAGATTGATGGCTTCCAGACCTGCCCTCACTGCTTCCGTCAGTCTCGCCAAACCCGTGGCTCTTACAGCCTGTCATGGTACTGCGGGTACGATGAGCCAAGCTTCGAATTCGAGGCAAGATCGTCTTGCATCTGGAACCATCGCGAAGAGTCCTGAGACTTTCACCTCCTTGTGGCCAACTACTTAGTAAACACCTCGAAAAGAACAAACGTATCGGCTCGGCTTATGCAAATGGTTACAATCGGGTGGGAAACCAACGCTCCGTGTCTTCGCCCAAATGTGACACCAGTCTCTCTGCAGGCCTTGTTGCCTGATTGCGGCTCATATTTGTTGGCACATTGACTCCTCAATGACAACAAACAGCGCGCGACTTACATCGGCTTCACCACGAGACAGTGTACTCGCCCATATAAACCCCTTTCAAATATCGCTGAACATGCGATCTCAGATCGGCGCAATTATCCTTCGTGGCGCAATTGGCCAGCGCGTCTGACTGTTAATCAGGAGGTTCGTGGTTCGAGCCCACGCGAAGGAGGATAAGCGTTTTTTTTTGGTGGTTGTTGTATTTCTTTTTTGCGGGTTTTGATTCTGATTCCGGGTCCAGCCCCGGAGCGGCAGAAGCGGGTCAGTACTTCGGATCGGGCCCGGGAGGACGACGAGATCTCAATGGCTCACAGCCTCACCTTGGAACACGACGTCGTGGTCAAGTTATACACCAGTTGTTTGGCTACCCCTTGCCTCTATTTCTGATCGCATGCCTAGTGGGCTAGCTGTTGGTTATATGGTGTGGGGAAACCTTGAGAATGTCGACAAGCCCTCAATTGAATCCAGAACCGATCCCCCAGGATTCGAAGCCCTGTCGAGCTCGATATGGCGGTTTGATGGCGGTCTTCCAAGAATGCCCGGCCGTGCGCCGGAACTCCGGATACCCTACCTCGAATATAGCTATCTACCGTTTCTAACCGTAGCACTTCGCGTGGAAAACCTGCTTCGGTAAGGGGCTTTGAGCAACGCTCTTGTTCAACCACGGGCGGGTGATGACAGGAGTAATCTCAATGCCTAAATCGGCTATATGTATCTGAGATCAATGTTCCGAAGTGATACATTCTCAAAATTGCCTTGTCGTGCAAGCATGGCCTCTGCCCTGCGACTAGTCGTCATGGAGACACATTGTACGCTGTGCGGTATCACGCTGCTGCTCACTCTTGGCGGACATACTACTGCAGACCTACGCGCAAAGAGAGCCCAAAAGGTCGTCTTCTTCGTCAGCCAGCCTATGCAGTGGCCGACTCGTATAACTACATAGGTATGGTAGCAGGGCTCATGCGTGGGATGCGCAGCAAGCAAGCTGTACCTAGGTAGTTAGCTGATCATCACTCTTTGCGAAGTCGCTGTTGGGACGTTTGACGATGCGAAGATGTGTTTATTCCAATGCATGAATTGGACGTCGAAACTATACTTTCCCATACTAACGCAAGTGGTTGCATGGAACAAGTGCCCCCGCCTTCTGTCGACTTGCATACATACATAGTAAGCATTGCCAATTTGCTCTCATCCCATACTTGTAACGACCATTGAATCCAACACAAAAATGGGCATGGACGGCATACCTAAGCTCCCATCAACATACAAATCATCAACAAGGAAGGATGCCAAACATATCCGCAATCACTCATCTCGCCGCGTCACCGCAAAACTAAATACAAAACCGGGGCACATTCCGTGATCCAGTGCGGGCGCCCGTCCCGCGGCATGAAAGTTTGTTCAACGAACTCTTGCCCCATGCTTCTTGCTACCTGCTGTTGCGCCTGTGTCGCTTGTTGAAGACCTGTACTTTGGCTTATAAGAACCCACATTCTCGGCAAGGTGCACCTTGTGCCACGGCGCTTCAGCCGGTCCCTCGCTCAGCCAGCGAGCTAGGGGATCGCGAACGGGGTCTTCGAGTATGATTTCTCCCTTGGAGGTCTCTGGCGCCTGAGTCTGAACAACGCCAGGATCTCGGGGTCGTGTTGGATTCCTCCTCCCTGACTTTTCTCGGTGAGATATCGACCGTATAATGTTCTGTTTGGTGGCTTTCATGATTTTGGGTACACGGACTGATTGACGATAGCAAGGAGATGGGCGGATGACTTGGGCGTCGATATTGTAGAACGATCTGTGCCAGATACCAGATGAGGCTGATATAATTGATGATCCCCAATCCTGAGACACGGACGAAGTGGCCAGAACCAGTTGGCTTTTATATCCCGCAATGCTGCAACAATGGACGCCCCCTGCTCTCAACTCTACCACCGGCCGATAGCTTCACTGCGCCGCTTGCTACATATGATGCGTCTACCCTCGAGACGACAAAGCTGGAGGTCATGCGAGTATCCTGGCTTGACATTGCAGGCTCGAACATCAGCCAGTACTCCACCCCGCTCAACAACTCGCTCACCGAAGGCCAAGATAGGAATATCGAGGAGGCGAGCTTGCTTGCGTATAGCCTATGCGGTATCGCGTTGTACGTATTCAAGAGGTTGTGCCGAGTTACAGCATACGTCGATAAGGGGTCGGGACCCGCCATACTGTAGTGTGGGATATGCTACACGAGATACGCAGGTCGACTCACAGCATGTACGCTGTTTGACAGCGGAACAATGAAGTTGCAGCCTTTCACCCGAGGCCCTTCCAGACCATCCGTTCGCAGCACTGCGAGACGTGATCAGACTGTTTGCGACGGACAACAGCAGGCTCGGGACTCAGGGTTCCCGGCTGCTGTTCACAGTTTGGTCTAGAGTAGGTCGTACGTCTCGGGCGTGCTTTACACACTGTTAAGAAGGGGAGCAGGAAGCAAAAAGAATGAAAAAGAAAAACATACAACACCGGGTATTCGCTGGTCGTCACCGACCCAACTACTAATCCAGCGGTCAGAAGCTTGTCTATGGGAGAGCGGACGGGATCCCGAATTTTCTTCTACCTATGGTCGTATGTGCTTGGTAGATGCGCCCGGGAAGCTGATATCCTGAGTCAGATGGGACATTGTACCAATGACATGGACTCAGCTACAAGACCTTGTGACTGTCAAGCTCTCCAGTCACAAATAAGTAGATTGTTTCCTTCTCCAAGTAATATCTGTGTGGGCCACATATAACACTTGAAAATCATCGTACAGGTGGGCAGGGTCTACTGTTATCAAGGTGGTCTGTAGAACAATGAAACTAGGTATCTCCAATTGAAAGGGTAAGTTTTATATACACGCAAAAGTCAATTTATTATCCCAGAATCCCTAGTGGACCCTCGTCCTTTTGTTTTCCTTCTCACTCATTTCATATCATGCTCACCCCTTACAGCTTCTTGGCGGCAGCACGCCTCCGCTTAGAAGAGCACGTGGGCTTGCTGCTGGTGGTGGCAGCGGCAGAGCTAGAGCTGGCAGTAGAGCTTCCAGACGAGGCGGCGGAGACCGCGCTGCTGCCGCTGGAGGATGAAGTTGTGGTCGAGGACGAGGTCGACGCACCAGAGGTGTCGGCCAGGATCTTCTTGGCGGCGTGCTCGGCCGCGACCATGACGATGGCCTGGGTGTTGCCGGTGGGCAGGTCGGGGTGCATGGAGGCGTCGACGACGTAGATGTTGTCCGTGCCCCAGACCTTGGTGTTGCTATCGACGACTGATGTCCCGTCGTTGGACGCGCCCATGCGCGCGGTGCCCACGAAGTGGTCGCCCGGGGACAGGTTGTCGCTGGTGATCAGGCTGGCGGCGGTGGCGTTGAGGCTGAAGGGGGAGCCGTCGCTGTTGACCATGTCCAGGAGGTTGTTCAGGAAGTTGGTGATGGCGCTCTTGTCAGAGTCGGTGTTGAGGTAGGGCTGGGTTGTCATGGTCGTGGCTCCATCGGCTGTGATCTCGAGAACACCAGTTGAGGTGATACCGTGGGTCAGGTAGGTCTTGATCTTGACCGTGTTGTTGGAAGGAGCGTTGACGGTGCCCTGGACATAGTAAGTGGAGTTGTCATCGGACTGGACGTTGGTCCAGAAGTTGATGCGCTGGCCACCCTGCGCCAGGAGACCGGCGGACTGGTCGTTGAACTCGCTAACGGTCGTGTCGTTGGGGTTGGTGAAGGCCGTCGCGGGAAGAGCACTCAGACCGTCCTTCACGGTGAGCTTGACGCTGTAGATGGGGTGGTCCTGCAGGTTCTGGCCAACAGGCAGGTCGATCCACTCGGACTCATCGGGTAGGGTGACGGATACGGAGCCGCCCTTGACGATCTCGATCTGGTCCTTGGGACCGATGCCAGAGTTGATCAACATGCGAGGAGTGGAAAGAGCACCACCGGCAAGGATGACCTTTCCACCAGACTTCAGGTTGATTACCTGGCGGTTTCCAGTGGACAGCTCAACCTCGACACCGGTGGCTGTTGAGTTGGACCGGACGACACGGACGAGCTTGGTGTTCAGGGACAGCTTAAAGTTGGACTTGGCCTGGGCCAGGGGCAGGTAGGAGCGGATAGGGCCACCACGAAGACCGTCCTCGATCAGCCAAGGCGGGTGGGAGTACACGTTGGACTTTGCGTTGGGGTTCTCAAGTGCATTGGTCTGAGACCAGCCCTGCTTGTCAAGGAAGTCGGACATGACGCTCCAAGCACCTTGGTCCACACCGGTGCCGTTGGCGAGAATGTAACCAGGGGAGCGCTCGTAGAAGGCATCGGCGGACGAAGCAACATCGGACCATTTCCAGCCGGTGGGCCACTTGTCGTCGAAGTCATGCTCAGCAGGCTTGACGAACATCAGAGCGTTGACCATGGTGGAGCCGCCAAGCAAGCAACCTGCCTGAGAGGCGGTGTCGAGGCAGTACTCGGAGGTCTCATCGGCCGTGGTCAGGTAGTAAGCCATGCCAGGAACATCGTACTGGGTTATTGTGTCGTTGTAGCTCACGACGGCATCGCCGCCAGTAGAGTAGGTGGACGCCCCGCCACGCTCGAGAAGGAGGACGGACGCGCCAGACTCGACGAGACGCGCGGCAACGACCAGGCCGGCGGCACCACCACCGGCCACAATGTAGTCGTAGGTGCTGTTGCTCGTCGTGGTCGTGACGTTTTGAGAAGAGCTTGTTGTGGAAGTGGTAGAGTTGCTAATAACAGAGCTCGACGAAGTGGTGGAGGCCAGGGCAGCCCAAGTGGAGTAGTCGGACGACTTAGCATCAGCCAGGCTAACAGCGTACTCTCCGTAGGCTCCACTGTGGAAGTTGAGGGTAGCATCGGAGGAGGTGGTATCGTCCAGGGCAGTAGTAGACAGGGCATAACCCATAACGTCAACATCCTCATCGACCGTGAAGGACGCAGCGTCACCAGTGATACATCCCTTGCAAAGGAAGGTGTATGACCACCCAGTAGAGTTGACGGAAGTACCTGTGGAGATCTCGTACAGGCCCATGGACGAGTTGGTCACTTCTGTGGGATTCGTGTATCCGGTGGTCTCACGTAGGGAGCCAACGACCCCATCACCATTTGCCCATGCACAAACCAGCAGGGAGTTCAACATAGTGCCACCGAGAGAGATGGCAGCATAACCGTCGATAGTATCAGCGGCCAGGTAACCGATGAAGTCGCCTCCTGTCGTTGGTTCCTCTGGCAGGGCAATACCGAAAGCCCAGCCCTTCGTCTCATAGTAGGAGAACTTGATACCGGAGTTGGTGTCTGTAAAGTTGACTGTCGACTGACCTAGGGCACCAGCGGCCAAAGCGGCCGTGGCCAAGAGACTTGATCGAACCATTGTCGTCTATGGCTATTTTCGATAGCTTGGATGATTTTACCGTCCCTCTCTGATTTTTCTGGATATTCTTTTGTTCTGATTTCCGAAGCTTCAAGCTTTTCGGGGTATCGCCAGGATGAGAAAGGAGTAAGTGAACGAATGGATGAATGAATGAATGAATGAACGGTGGCTCTGCCACAGAAAGAAAGAAAGTCCAAGAAGAAAAAAGAGTGACTTCGAGGGAAGGGATGTGATGGTTCAACCAAGCATACCACAAAACCAAGAAAAGATATCGACAGGTCGTCGTGGACTGCCACCCTTATATGTTCTTTCTGTTGCTCCGGAATCCTCGATTCCACTACCCCCTGATCCGTAATGCCGGGTCCGGATCCCAGTGTCGGGGTGCATCATGGGTCGGAAGGAGACGAGCCTCCAAAAGCGGCCCCGGGGTGCTTCACCATAATTCGGAAACGGGCTACGGTGGTCCACTACATCAACCCTTGACGCAATTTGATGAGCCCGCCGTGTTGCCGACGACACCCTTGACCTTGTCGCCCATCATCAATGATCGACAGGACCATGTTCTGGTCCGTGTCTTCGAGAACAACCAGTGCCGGTGGAGATGTCGTCTCAGAAGCAAAAAGAAGTCAACCAGTTTTGTCCAATGGCGTGTTATTGTTCAAGGAGGGCTGTCCAGATGCGGCAAGTTGGCATTGACGATGATCCACATTGATCGAGGCCTCGGCCCCGAATTCGAGTGATCTCGGGAGCCCCCTCCTGGAAACGTGTTCCCCACGGTAGTCGGACGTTGAGCCCCACGACTGGTCGGTCAAAATCCGAATCGTAATCGTGCCTCACCTATTGGTCCCGCGGGATTTCGTCGAACTAGGAGAGCTCCCCCAATCCAAAAGTACGCGGCTTAACGTTGGAGGTAAATTGCACACGGGTCGTCTGTTTCAGGTATACAACAACCAGGTCTCTCCCTTATTCTCCGCCAGATTCTTGGTCGCATTCGGAGATGAATATGCATGTATACTCAAACAAAAATCCCCGATGTTTACTTGATAAATTGTTTCGAAACTTGTTGAGGCTGCGAAGTGGAGTGCAGTGAAACCAGAAACGCACCTCAAGTTGACCCCGGACTACCCTAGGGTACGAAAAAGGGGTGTCAGAGACGCGGGGATATCCTTACTTTGACTTCAACCTGCATCCTCTGCTTCTTGAGATTGATCACTAGATGAGACGAGAAAATGCCAATTCAGTCGAAAGGCATCACTTGGGCATCATATTCAATCTCTTCTGCCGGGAGACCAACCCCGTGGACTGGAATTACAACCGGACACAAGTCAGCCTTGCAGTAATTGTATACTGAACGAGTGCCACCCTGTCTACGAGCCCTACAGTGCCTACTTATATCCTTAACTGTTATTTGCGACATACCCTGGTGGCACTACTAAGCCTCACAGAATGGATCTGGTTTCAGCCCACTTCAGAGTGCCCTGGCTTCTGCTTCCGTCCTTTCGCGCTGGATCGGGTCATCGTCACTGCTATCGTGTGTCTCCATGGGTGTCGTATGCGATAGCCATGAACCGACAATTATCCGGTACTGGTCCACTATACACCAGCCCCTGAAATCACACCAACACCGCTGCCGCCGAAAGTGTCGTAGTCATCACTGTGGTCTCTTTTTCATCTCGGATTCGACATTGCGGTATGGCCTCTAGGCTTTATACATATGTAGCAGCTTGTTGCCCCCGCCGGCGTCTAAAACGGGGACTTCATCGTTACAAGACCTGAACCCTCTGTGCGCGATGTCGAATAGGCCGGGGCCAATGAGTCGACTCGCGGATCGTTGGTGCAACAACTACTGGGGCCACTATGAGGGAGATATCTATACAAGTAGAGATTGTGTCTGTGATGGTTTGCCCGCTCCGTCTGCCCCGATGTCTTTCGGCAAACTGACGGACAGCAATTGACACATATATTACAACACAACCATCCAAACCAGACCTCTCCAACAGTGAGATCAACATGGGCCTGTACGATTCTCCGGAACCCTGCGGTCAGGCTGCTTTTTACGGCGGTAGCTAAATCACAGTGCAGTTCGGTGGAGACCAGGAACACTGTTCCTTGCTATGCAGAAATGGCATGGGAGCCCCGTGGTATCCAACTGCTGTCCTTGATGCCATAGTTGCTGCCCTCCCAAATACTGTCCAACATGCCTAGGGTCCAGAACATGCCTTCGATCATGGAGTCACTTGTCTTCAACAACCCAATAGCGCAGTTGTCTCTATAACACAAGGGTACGAGCATATTATCACGTGTCAGGGGTATGCAGGCCCACTATTACCAAACTCCTTTTCAGTATATAAGATCGCTTCGTACGCCTTATCTTAGATTAGCTCAGAATAGTACCTATGTACTTCAGCTGATCTATCCGATATACCACGCTAGAGATCATGATATATCTTGTGCACTGCCACTATCAATCTGTTCAAATTGGAAACGCCTTATAAGCATACTATACAGTCAGGCTTTGAATGCAGACTTGGGTGCCCATTTCAAAGACAAGCATCAGCCCTCTGCCTACTAGGAGCTCCCAAAACCGTCTTCTCCATACGAGCAATCCTATGGCACGTTGATCGGCGTTCTAGGCTTCTCAGGCTTGTCAGGATACTGCAGCTTCGCTCTCATCCGCCTGTAGTCCTCCTGCGTGACCGGCGGGTACTTGGCGGGATTGTTTGTGCTGGAGCAGACGGGAAGGCATTCGATAACCGACTCTGGGTCGGGGCTGACGAAGTACGGAATGGAGTATCGAGCTCTTGTTATTGACTTTCCTTCAACTGACTGCTCCGCGGCCACTGGGGGTACGGTTACCCGGTGGAGTGTCGACTTGAAATAATCTTAACAGCCGTGTCAGTTGTGATAAGCCCGGGTGTCCGCGTCCTAGGTATCCCAAGACTCACCATTGCTCCATCGCATGAGCAGATCGCCGACGTTCATAACCAATGCGTCCTTGATGGGCGTCGCATCAACAAATTCTCCGGGCTTCTTCGAATCTTCAACCTGCAGCCCACCACAGTCATCCTGGAATAACATGGTGATGGAACCCCAGTCCGAGTGCGCAGGCATCCTCGCCAACGCATTTGCCGATAGCTTCTCCGTCTCAACCGGAGGATAGTGCAAAAGGCGCAACTGGTTGTTCTCGCCGCTGTGATAACGCAGCAGATAATCAGGGTCGTCCAGACCGACGCCCATCGCCACAGCCCGCAGCAGCTCTTGGGCGGCATCGAAGCAGGACCAGTAGAAGCCCGTCATAAACTTCCTGAAACCCGGAAGGACCTCCTCGGGCAGCCACTGATTCGGCTGCTGGGCCAGGGTCTCGCTGCCGATTTCGTAGGATTCCTTGCAATCCTGAATTTGGCGCAATCTGGAGCCCTCATCGTCCGCGTCTGCGCCATCTTGGTGGATGTACTGCGACACCTTCTCTAGGCCGGGCCAGGAGTATCCGCGGTGGACATTTGGACCTACTTGCCAGTCAACACCTGGGCACCTGGGCACCTACCTCCTATTTGACGCGGGTGCATGGGAGTAGGATACTCACCCGGGGGATGCGGCGCGAGCATCTTTTTCTCCTCAGGCAGGTCAAACAGTTTCTTGGACCAACCGAAGGCTTCTTCTAGAAGCTCGGGAGAGACGCCATGGTTGATGATGTAGACAAAGCCTACTGATCGGCATGCCTCGGCGAGGTCCTCGGCAACTTTCCTCCTCACCTCTGGTGACCCCTGATACCACCTACTGAAGTCTATTATGGGCAGCGATGTAGCCATCTTTGCTAAACTGAACGGAGACTGCCTGTATAATCACAATGTTGAAGGTGTTTGGAACCCGAAGAAGTCAAGTGCTGATGCAGCTGCTGTTCTCCTCATCTGCTGTTGCGTGAAAGGATGTAAACAGGCTGCGTTATCTCCACCACTGATAGTTGACGTCTTACATTGACGCGATAGGGCGTGGGGGTTGTCGATTGATTGCCACGAGACCTAAGCAAAGCTTCACTCTGTGTTGCCAACTCTCGGGCTTGGCTATTGCCAACCTTAAGAGGGTCTAAGATAAACAGACTCGTCTGTTTTCAGTTGAAACCTGCCAACCAGCCATGCTATCCCAGCTAAGTGTTGAAACGGGGCGGAGATGAAGTCGCCTGACCGATACTCATATTGATAGCAGGGTTCGGGTCGGGGGTTAGGGTAATCCCTAATTCTATGAATCATGAAAATCTCTCACAAGGATACAAGGACACCTCTCAAGATCGATAATACACGTCGCCATCACATTCAACCACTGATTCCGGAGCCTAAGCAAGTATATCAGGCCAGGACACATCACTTTTACACACCGGTATCACCAAACAAACCCTCCGCGGGGGATAATAACAACGCTCAAGTCACTGCTATCACAATGTCGGGCATAGACGCCAAAGTCGCCTCCCTGCTTGATCGGAAGCCGAACCCTAGCGAGGAGGAGGACGAGGATGCGTTGATCGCGGCCCTGGAAGAGGATGACAACGACACCCACGTGATTGATGCCTTCCGGGAGCAACGGCTGCAGCAGCTTCACAGCGAGTTCACGAGGGCCAAATCACAACGCGAGCACGGCTTTGGCACATATACCGAGCTGAAGGATGAAAAGGCCGTTATGGACTCAACGACCTCGACCAAGCTCTCCCTCGTCCACTTCATGAAGCCTGATTTCACACGATGTCGGATCATGGATCAGAAGCTCGAAGCCCTTGCGCCGAAGCACTTTGACACACGCTTCATCAGCATCAATGTCGAGAATGCGCCCTTCCTCGTCAATAAGCTCAAGATCAAGGTCTTGCCCTGTGTTATTGCCTTCATCAACGGGTTGGAGGTCGACAGGATCATCGGCTTCGAGGCCCTCGGGGCCAAACCAGACTCCTTCACGCTTCAGGAGCTCGAGGCGAGACTGCTAGCGTCCGGTGTCGTGTTGAGGTCGAAGATGACGGAGGATGACGAGGAACTCGCAAGGCGGAGAAGGCTGCAGCAGGCCGAGGAGGAGGAGGCCGATGATGACTGGGAATGAGAGGCCTACTACGGGGTCCTGTAGCTAATGCTATAAAGGGGGTATCGGCAATGTGGGTTTGGGCAGCCCCGAGTGGCGCCTCCACTGTGTATGTCATCCATTCACATCATGTGGGTGGGAGTCGATGGACGGATGTGGTTTGACTGCCACGACCGGGAAGATAAGGTATCATATGAGATGCGGATCGTGAAGCAGCGGATTTGAATTTTGGCGAACTCGTATAGATGGAGGCCGTGACGAAGCTACAGGAGTACTTTTGGGAGAACTTGACGGGCATGGCCCTTGCCAATCAAGCTGCACAGACTCGATTCTGGGCACGCTCATTTAGGATACGCATCGTCGCCAGGGAACTGGTTAGGAGGCTTTTTGAAGGAGAAGATTGGCCAGGCGCGCGATTGGACAGGCGCATCGCTGCCAGACGCCAGTAGTCCAAATTGGTCCCCACCGCTCACAATTATTGGTCCACGAGGATTTTGGCTGAGTACTGATCATGAAGGGCGCAGTTGATCAAGCCTATAAATGTGAGGTAGCAACAAAAACCTCAGCTTGCGGCCAGGTCTTTCTTTGTGTAATTTGAGGATGGCTCTGGCAGCGCCGTTCTGGCAGGAGGCTCGGACCGGGCAGCCAGGTATCGGCTTCGGTCGCTCGGGCGGTGTCTGCTTGAGTTGTAGACTACTTAAGTACCTACCTACCTAAGTAGGAAGGGGCCCCGAGTGCATTACGGTCACTTCAAGACTTACAGGCGTCAGAAAAGCAGCCAGTATCAACCTTGGAAGGTGGTAATTGAACCTTGAGCCCGATTAGAAGTGGAGGAGTGACAAGCCAGGTAGCCCCAAGCATTTGGGAATGCCCAGGTGCTCAACACTGCGTGCCCCCTTCCAAGGTTCCTTCCCTGCAGTCGTTCTAGCCTTGACTTCCAAGACCGAAATTGCTGGAGTGCAGGTCAAGGTGCCTACCTAATTGACCCATGGACGTGCCTACTATCTTCGAGGTCAAAAGGAAAGGGAGACTACTGAAGTACCCTCAATATATTCCAGGCAACAATTTCCCCAAGCCGTCCGGAATCTCCTTCCTCTCTTGTATCCTCTCGCTCATCGCAAACATTCTGATCTCTTTATCTCTCTCTTTTACTTCGTCCATCTCCGATCTTGCCTTCTAAGCTCCAACTCCAGATCCGCCCTGACTCCAGCTTCAGCGCCCTTCCTCTGACCGATCAACCCCATCTCAGAGCCCCGTTTCGAGAATTTATGAAAACTACAACCACAATGCCTCGCAACGTATACCAAGAGTTCCGTGACGGCCTCGGGTCCCGATTTCAAGACCTTGTGTGTCCGGGATGCGTGCGACGAAAGTGGCATTTAGGCCATGAGCTTCTCCGCGAGCAACCAGAATTGTGGTTCCGCGGCGAGCCCGCCGACGACAGAGATGTTGCCCTCATCAACGCCGTTCCAATGCCCTGGGTGGATATTGGACCACAATCTTACTTGAAGCATATTGTTAGTAGACTACTTCCCCTAGACGGGCATGCCCAAGCCCCTACAAACCACTAACTACGGCTTCAGCACCACAAGATCAAGGACCAGCCAATCAAGACGGTATGAATGCTTCCGAACTTGGAATTACACACTCCGGGAAAACTGATCTCCATGTCAGACCATGTGGACCGTCGAGAACGACGGCATTTGTCGGAGCATGATTGCTCAGGCTGGCTGTCGTTTGTCCGGCTTTGCCAAGCCTACCCTTCCTGCCCCAGAGTGGGAACATATGATGAGTTGGCATCCCAGCTGATCTGACATCACAGATGCTTTCGTCATAATCACTAACAAGTCTCGATTGAAGTCAATGTCAGCATCGCTGGTAACATCAGTCCATGGTGCGATTGGGGAATGCTCTCCGGAAGATCCATCAAGACCCACCTCCTGGCTGGACCTCCTTCAATCTGTCCCACGCATCCTTGGGATATTATGTTGCTCCATGACTTTCATACGAACCTCGCAACTATGGACGCCATCGAGTCCATTTCCTCTAGGAAGTACGACGTTCTTCTCATGAAGATGTGCGAGGACTTTGACGGTAAGTCGTTGTATCTTCGATTCCTCAAGTTCAGCTCCGGCTAAGCTCAAGCTGTAGAACCCTGGCTTGTCCTGGCCGTCAAGGATTCTGGTCCTTACTACGAGCCCCCGCCTCCTACTGATGGAACATTTAATTGTCTGGGACTCTGAACATCCGACCTTCGGCATGAAGTCACGCACGACACTGCAGCACCCAGAAGAGGTCGGGGCATGTCATTGAAATGCTAGGCCACGGAATGAACTAAGAGGGGTTCGAGACTCACACAGCAATTTATTGTAACGTATCCACATTCTCAGCCCGTTTTATTCTCACTTATTTGTATTTGGCACGATTGGCCACTTGTCAGCGGCTTGGAGGTGCCGTAAGAAGCTTGGAAGCTTGCACGACTTGAAGTGAGAAATCACAAATGGCTCGGGGCTGACTGGCTCCCCGTCGTTTTTCGAACGTTAGGTGCTGACCGCAGCGTTGATAATGTGCAGGCTAGACAAAGCTATCACTGATGAGACGAGCAATGTGCCCTTTTACACATGGGAAATACACCTGCTATGCCCGCCTAACCACATTTCAGCACAAGTGTATCAGAAAGTTGATTTGCATTCTTCAAGCCGACCCATTTCTGTTGCAGCTGACATACTTAGTGTATCAAAACTCTTCCCTTACGATGACCCTACCGTCTGTCTCTGACCTTTTCACCCCTTGTTCTCCTTCGCACCGTGCCGTTCCCGTTTCCTTGTGCAAGATATATGCAAGCCGGCTATCCCGAGTGGCATCGACAATAACAGTGCTCTTCCCAGTGTCGTCCGCCTTATTGCCAATCCTTGACTCGTCCATCCTTCATCCTCGAGGGTCCTCAACATAATGTGTGATATATCTCCCTTGTACCTCCTTTGGCTTCCCCACTCGCATACATCATTCAAAGTGCTGCTTATGGTTATGGCATTATAATGCGGTTACCCTGGACTCGAGCCCGCAGGTGTCGTTTGTCAGCGGGAAACTCCAGGGCTGCAACTGTCAAGTCACACCTGGGCATAGACTGAATTACAGAGTGGCTGTAGCTTTCTGTATCCATAGCCTGCTGCTCGCGAAAACATATATGGTACTTGGGCGCCTGTGGTTCCAGCTCTTGTGCAGCCTTTTCAACGTCCCGCCGCATTATTTGCTCTGAACTTTAATGGCATAGTACATGTAGCCACCGACACCGAATATGATGGTCAGTACTATGCACCGTGGTGAGTGAGTATGGACTTGTAAGTATCTGAACTGGCGGAAGTAGTTGTGAGACTTACCCACTGCTAGCGTTTCTAGTACGCGATGATCTACTGATCTCGCCACCAGGACGTTGAGGTGCTCACCCACCTCCTGGCTGATGAGGTGGGTGTTGAGAACAGGCATGATAGATAATGATTAGGTTGAGTTCAAATTTGTTGGATTGACAAAGAAAGTACAATCTATTGGGTCGTGAGTAGCGATGGAGAATGTAGCCCCAAATTGACGACTGCGGGAGTTGGGATTTATCGTCTACATGATGATCGAGATTAGCTGTGGTAATATATGCTATCGATTCCATATCGGTGTCTCATACGTCGACCCATAGTCGGTCGAGTACAAATCACTCTGTGTCTGAGAAAGTTTCCAACACGGTGCCTGAGCAAAGGAATTGTAGCCATATCGAGCCATATCGGTTTCGCGATACAAGTGCATATGTTTCGTGTTCCCCATGACCCACATATCTGCGACGAAAGCGAGCTCTGGATATGGTTACAAGCGCCCTAGGTGCTTCCCCTGCTTCCTTCAGAATCTTCGAATCACAAACCAAACTCATTGGTAGCGCAGGGTGAGTTGGTCCCCAGGGGTACTAACGAGCTGTCTATATCTGGTGGATGATATGTTTGTTGGCCGAACCTGAGGAGCTTTGAGTCTTTCGAGGCTACCAGAATCTCGAAACAAGCAACGCTGGGGGAATATGGTTTGGTTCTTCCCAGGATAGACTGAGACGATCTGAGCTTGTGTAGGCGATGTCCGGAAGCAGTGGTAGCTGAGGAAGCCAGGTGATTACTTGGGTGTGTATCATATATGTGTCCAGCCCGAAATATTGAACACTGACTATTCCGTCTTGGTGGCCTCATGAGATCGAGAAACGCCTCATTTTCAGACATCATCTCCTTGGGAGGAATCGGGGAACGCCCACGATTGTGAATACCTTATAGATAATACTACTTCCAATCTGGCCCCTCTGGAATTCCCAAGTCACGGCGTCCCAAGTCACGGCGTTCCAGGCGCCACAGCGATGTCGGCACAAGTCGGCTTCAGCAATATGGTGGGGCATAAGAGGCGCAGCAATTGACGTTGGGCTGGTTGGTTCACCAAAGCTGTGGAGACGCACATCACATGCAGGTTTCTACATAAATCCACATGTTGAGAGCGGCAGAGACTGGACCACTTACTAGACACTAATAAGATACTCAACGAATGCAATTGGTACCTCGTGCCAAGCTGAAAGCGACCCCTCATCTCCAACCTATATAACGAAGTGTGATCTTGTTGGCAGGATGGGAAAGCAAGTAGATGATGCGACCAACGATTATAAGGCGGGGTCGTTTCGAGAACAAGAAGGCTAGCACCGCCTCTTTCTCTCTTTTCATCCTCGAATCTCATCTATACCTTCTGCGATACACCTGAGTTGTGACTAGTAAAGCTATTTGGCCATCACTACACGTTGCACACCCGCCATGACGCTCACAGCACCCCCTGCTCAAGTGGCCATTATAGGGGCAGGTTTTGCAGTAAGTGGCCTGCACCCCTTCAAGCGTTTGTGGCATTAGACGTGCTGACCTAGCTTGTTGTAGGGCTTGACGCTCGCTCTCGCGCTGCATGATTTGAACGTCCCCTCCACCGTCTATGAGTCCCGCTCCGCGGACTTCGACCAAGGCGGTGGTGTGATGCTGTCTCCCAACGCCCTGCGTGTCCTCGACAGTGTCGGCGTCTACAAGCGCATCCGCGACAAGTCCCTGCAGTTCGACGTACTCACCTTCAAGGACGGCCAGGACCAGACCACCGATGAGTATTACTTTGGCTCAGAGAAGCTCTATGGCTATGATGCCATCCGCATCATGCGCAAGGAGCTTTTGGATGAGCTGAGGGCCTTGTTGCGAGAGCGCCAGATCCCAATCCACTACGACAGCAAGCTCACTGCCATTACCTCTGATGGCCCTGATGTCGTGGAGTTCGCTTTTGCCAATGGCCAGGTCGGATCCGCCCCCCTCGTGATCGGGGCCGACGGCATCAACTCGACTGTGCGCGGGACGTTCCTGCCGCAGGTGAAGCCGATCTACGCGGGCTTCATGGGTATCAACAGCGTCGTGCAGAGGTCTCGGCTCCGCATATCCGAAGGCTACAAGCTACCGGCAACCGTTATGGCCAAGCCGGGCGCGTTCCTGCTCGTCCCCCAGAAGCCAGACGGATCCGAGCTCTTCATAGGGTCGCAGCGGAGGTTCCCCGCGCTGGACGCCGCCGGCTGGGAGGCGCTGAGGAAGGACAAGCAGAAGCTATACGAAATGCTGCAGGAGAACAAGGCCGACTGGCCGGACGTGGTGCAGTCGGCCCTGGAGGCGACCCCGGTCGACCGGATGGGCTTCTGGGCGTTCCACGGCATCCCGCCGCTGCCGTCGTGGCTGTCCGAGTCCAAGAGGATCATACTCGTGGGAGACGCAGCGCACGCGATCCCCCCGACAGCCGGCCAGGGTGCCAACCAGGCCTTCGAGGATGTCCGGGCCCTGGCCACCCTCCTCTCCGAGCTGTCACCGGAGGTGCCGCTCGACAAGGCGGCCGTGAAGTGGCAGGCCTACCGCCAGGAGCGCATCAAGAAGGTCCTCGACCTGACCCAGCAGATGAACGCGAAGCGGCTGCCGGAATCGGAGCGGGCCAAGCTGCCGCCGGGGGCGATCTGGTCGGACACCTCTCTTACCCGTGGAGATGGGGGCGAGTTGCGTTGGTTGTATGAGCCGGATCTGGCGCAGGAGGCGAAGAAGTGGGTGCAGGAGATCAAAGAGGCTGCTTCCTAAGAGAATTGATCACTGCGGATGACGGATACTCGCCCGGTGGGCTTCTAATAGTTGAATTTGTACCATGACCCCTTCATAAGATGCTGTACTGCCCACCAATGCTCTTATACCTCGTGAGCATTCCTTGAAGTGTTTCTTCTTGGTGCACATGTGAATACTGTTCGATGATATTAATTCTTCTTGGCTAATAACTGAAGAATAAGTCGGTTCCACAGCCCAAGGCGATAGTTGTTACGAGGCTGTATAATCGCAAATTTTGCAGTTCCTCATCTCTAAGGTCTTGTAGGTATTCTTGCTCGTGACCCGACATCAACACTCGCTTAGATCCATTATCTGATTGAATGGGTAACATGGTGATTGGCATATTACCGTCTTGAATTCCATCCGAGAATGGTGTCACTGCGCTGCTTTCAGCAGGGAGTAATTCGGATACGCGTAAGTCGCCAAGCATGTAGTGGCTGGTTGTGAAGTGATTGTATGGTACGCCACATCGGCTCTCCTCCACCGACGCTACCGCTGGAGCATTCGGCTCCTCGACCACTCTTGGCTGTCCCCGATGTCTCGGACGTCATATACAGTCGAGCGGGGGGGGTTATGTGCCAAGCTTACTATGTACCTAGGTAGGCTCGGACATAAACTTCTTTCGCCATCTTGACATTAGGACTCCAGTGAAGTACTCCACACCTTCTAATTCTGATATCATTGCATTCTTCAACCAGTGTCACTGAGCAATATGACATCTGACGGGTCAACACTGTCATGGTGGGAGACGGTATCGCTTGCATGGCGTGTACCCCTTATCCGTCAGTATTATCAAAACCCACCCCCAGGCAACAAGAAAGACACTGAGACCTCATCAGATGCCAAAGCGCTCAAGGGCTTGTTCGCCACAGTGGTTTGGAGCAACCCATGGCCTGCCCTTGCTTGGCAGCAGAGGTTTGCCATCAGCTTCCTCAGGGTGATCAACCTTGACTCCCCGTTATCGCAGAATCAGTCCGCATGGAATATGGGCTCAGCAACAACGGGGAAATCGGTCGAGGGATACAGTCGCAAGGCAAGATTGGCCTACACCAGGAAGGAGATAGAAACGACAAGCCGTGATACTCCCCCAGCCGGATTACACTACATCACGCCTCCTTCGGCTCCCGAGAATGGTCCCACGTTGTTCTATATCCATGGCGGTGGTTACCGAAATCCCATTATCCGAGACATCCACATTCCTCTGGTACTTAAACTGGCGAAGGCCTGTAGAGCGAGACAGGTCATCTTTCTAGAGTATGGCCTCACGCCCAGGTATAAGTATCCGACGCAACTGGTACAGGCGGCCGCTGCCCTACATCACCTACTGGAGGTTGAGGGTTTGCCGGCGTCTGAGATGATTATCGGAGGAGACAGTGCAGGGGGTGGTATCGTGGCATCGTTGCTTGTGCATCTGATCAAGCCCTATCCTCATGCAGCTCCGGTGGATCTCAAGGGCGATCGCTTCAAAGGAGTTCTCTTCATCTCCCCGTGGGTGGTGATGAGCACCGACCAGCCGTCGTATGTAGAGAATGTCAGTCAGGACTGGATGCCTCGAGGGCTGGCACATGAAAACACCAGGATCTGGGCACCGGATGTGGGCGAGGTATGGGCTATGATGTGCGAGGCTGAGGATGCGGCAGAAGTATGGAATGTGGCTTTTCCTGAATCTGGACAGAGTACGGTGGCCACCAAGGTTTTGGTCACTGCGGGCATGGGCGAGCTATTACATGATGGTATTTTGCGTTTTGCGACTGATCTTATCAAGGCTAAGACCATCCTCGCTGACGTTGAGACGGATATCAGTATCGTAGGAGAAGAGTCTAAAGTCCTCATCAGGGCACCTGATGAAACGCATGTTCAGCCTGGGGTTGACCTTGTTATGAAATTTGAGAAGGGACGTTCGATGCGGGCCATTCTAAGATGGTTGGAAAGGATGTAACGTACTCGGTTCGGAGCAGATACTCGCAGATTCAGTTTGGCTTATTGTGTCGAGGCCATGGACTTTGATCTGGAACCCGGGCTTACAGGTGGTCACCCCGGGGCACTGGTGGGTTCACCAAAGCAGGGTGGGACTTCTTAATTAGTCCGCATTTGATATTTCGGATCTCAGTAATGACATAAGGACCATGTTATCGTACTATGCAATGGCTATTTTCCTGGGGATTTGCTCCGGACAAAGTCGCAACAACACTTCAATATCAATTGTAACCTTCGCATGTACTTCCGCATCTCCATATCGAGTCTAGTCCGCCCCTCTACCTTCCACATTCATGCCTCCAGGAGCACTGCTCCGAATTTCTACTTCAGGACTACATGGCCCACATTAGCTGTTTCAAAGAGAAGAAAATGGAGATAGGGGAGAGTTGCTCCGATCTGGAAACGATTGTTGAGTACTTGTGTAATATTGCAAGGGAAGGGTTTCGCCCCCTTCGCCTGCTTAAATAGCGAGAACTCCTGCCAGATTCTCGTCAACTTGGTGAACAATAACAATGAAACTATATGATTCTTGAGAGTACACGATGCTATCAAGGTCAGCACAAGCGTTCGCTGCGACGACATTCGCGTTGGCACTCTTTGAGCTTGCAGCAGCTCAACAACCCGGAAATGTGACTCTTGAAGTTCACCCTCAGTTGACAACATTCAAATGCACAACATCCTTGGGCTGCGTCGCGCAAGACACATCGGTTGTGCTCGACTGGAACTATCGCTGGATCCACACTGCCGACTATGCCTCATGTACCACCTCCAGCGGTGTCAACTCCACGTTGTGCCCGGACGAGGCGACGTGCGCGCAGAACTGCTTGATCGAGGGCGCCAACTACACCGCCGCAGGAGTCACCACCTCCGGCTCGTCGCTGACCATGAACCAGTTCATGCCCTCCACTAGCGGCGTGTCCAGCGTATCTCCCCGCATTTACCTCCTCGACAACCAGAGCGGTGACTACGTTCTGTTTCAACTCCTGGGTCAGGAGCTCACCTTCGACGTGGACCTGTCAACGCTTCCGTGTGGTGAGAACGGCGCACTGTATCTCGCTGAGATGGACGCCTCTGGTGGGCGCAACGAGTACAACACAGGCGGTGCGAACTACGGGTCTGGGTACTGCGATGCTCAGTGTCCGGTGTCGACTTGGAAGAACGGCACTCTGAACACGGACGACTCCGGGTACTGCTGCAACGAGATGGACATACTCGAGTCCAACAATGCCGCCGCTGCCTTCACGCCGCATCCGTGCAAAGACGACGGTTCAGCCTGTGACAGTGGCGGATGTGGCTTCAACCCTTATGGCCTGGGCTATCATGACTACTGGGGGCTGGGCGACACTGTCGACACTAGCAAGCCTTTCAGGGTGATCACGCAGTTCATCACCGATGATGGGACGACGAGTGGAACGCTGAGTGAGATCCGCCGGATCTACCAACAAGGCAATGCAACCCTGCCCAGTGCCATCTCTTCCGCGGATGGTGACTCTATCAACTCAACGTGGTGCTCTTCCGCGGACACAAGCGTGGATGAGTACGGGAATATCGAGACCATGGGTGAGGCTCTCGGCCGTGGTATGGTGCTGGCCTTCAGTATCTGGAATGATAATAGCGGGAATATGTCATGGCTTGACAGTGGGAGCAGCGGGCCGTGCAACAGTACCGAGGATACCCCGACTCTCATTCAGGAGAACTACCCAGGCGCTCATGTCGTCTTCTCGAATATCAAGTGGGGTGACATCGGCTCGACCTACATTGATTCGTCGCCGCCCGGAAATTACACGAAACTTTGAAGCGATGATGGACACAAACGTGAAGAATCTTGAGACTCCGAGAATATCGAGGTTGACGCTGTGCCCCACCGGTGGATTTGTTGAAAAGGCTCTGTCATCTTCCATTGGTACAAGTTTCTTGAAACATCTATATACATGTAAAGACATAACGTCGTACAATACAAATTCTCTCTATTAGAGCGTTGCAAGCGCAACCACGTCTGCCAGTAATTTACTTGCCCTGGAATGCCCAAGCCCTCGCCCTCTGGTTCTGACCTGTGTCAATACTACTCTAATTTCCACTCCAATTGTGGATGGCTGGTTTCTAGATCGATACCACAAGGTCCCAAGCCTCTGAACGGTTTCTGTGAAGAATTGTGGCAGCGACGGCGAAGCTCATTATGCTACATATACATACATACACTGTGCAAGTAGCCCGAGGGTCTCCCGCGAACAAGTGTACAGGAACATAATCACGACTAAGTCCCAGGCAATATATCTTTGCCTGGACGGCTTGGGTGAGAGGAGCAGGAGACCTAATAAGAGCTGTAAGAAGAGAGCAATGTTGTGTCGAGCTTGGCTTCCAGGCTTCCCGCAGGGGTATGCAGAATGTTTCCAAGTCGTTGATTATTCCAGTCAGCCTGAGAAGACAGTGGTCTCATATATTGCCTCGGCTCATGTGGTGAAATACACAACCACTGATGGGAAACCATTGCTTCCCGTGGTCATGACCTGATCCCATGTCCTCTCCTGAATGATCAGCTCCTGGATTTCCATGGTCCTTCTTGACACAAACAAACCAGCTAGATTGCTAGGACTTCTGGATCATCAGAAGAACAGGAGCATCTGCAATAAAATCCGGGTTACTCCGAGCCTCCAGGATTATCCCTTGCCCACCGATCCATAGGGCTGAAATATGGGGACAGTCAATGGCATGGGTCGATACTTGCTCAGCGATGTGCGTTCTGAGACGGGCAAAGGGTACACAAGACGAAGATCGTTATCATCTCCTTCGTGAAAACCAGGTATGGCACGTCGCATCTCCGTCCTGTTGGCCGGTTCATTGCTCACGACAGGTTCGCATACATAACATACACTGGATGCTATTGCGACCGACTTCATGCGTGCTATACATAGTGTTGTGATATGTCTTCGTCCCCATCAGTTCCCCAGTGTTTGAGGGGTTTGACAGGAGAATCCAGGAGAATTTTCAAGGTTCTAGTTATGCAACGTCGATCCGTGGGGAAGCGCCGCCCCTGGAAACGAACCCACCATGACGCATGTGGGTGTTCTTACAAGACGAGGACTTGAAAGTTCAGCCAGATGGTGTGCTACCATGCTTCATTAATTGCATACTTAAGTAGATATGGAGCCTCGCGGCTTGGCCGCTTTATAGGTCTAGAGCACTGTCGCACTGTCCATACTTCGGACGCATTTTAGAAGTGCTACCGCACTTCCGGAAGTCTATAACCGTGGCAAATTACTTATCGCTGTGAAACAACATTCGATGCATCTCTCCGTCTCAATCGGAATGGGATGTTGAAGCCATGTGTATATGGAGACGGTATTGTGGCAGCATGAGCTAAATGGATTGCCAACTGCAAACGTATATACGTCTAATGTAATATGTACATTTCCGCGAGTGAAAGAATATGTGACCGGGAGGCGAAACTCGACATTTGGCACCGAAGCTCGGATGTTTCAACCACTCGCACCGTCAGTGCATGTGATACCAAGGCTACTAGGTGTGTTGGCACATAGGTTCTCAGCCGACCCACTTGGTGCCTTGACAGTCCAGCTACTAATCGTGATATCACAGGTGCCATCTTCAGGGCAGTCGATGTTTGCCACTACCGGCTCGTACTTGTCACTCGTTGTACCAGAGAACCCCTTGACCACGATATCTGTGAGGGTCGCCGTGCTGGGGTACTCCTCACAGTAGTCGTCATCCTCGCCATAGCAGCTCTGCACCTGGAAAGCGTAGTCTGAACCCTCGACGACAAAGTCTTCGAACGTCACGTTAGACACTACCGCGGTGCCATGGTCCGAGCCACCGGGGTAAGTCTTGATACCGGCTGCCTTGGTGGAGTCGATCATCGTCGCGCCGCTGATGATGATGTTCTTGACCGTGTCGGTGTTGGTCTTGCCCAGACTGCCGATGCTGATGCCGTGGCTGCCGTTGCAAGAGATATCGTACACCTCGACGTAGTTCGCGCCGGGCTTGATGGCTACGCAGTCGTCGTCGTTGACTACTGTGGCGCCGTTGATGGTGACATGCGTTGATTGACCGATGTCCCAGCCATCGGTGTTCTTGGCAGGAGCGTCACTCTTGCTCGTGGCACTCAGCTTGATGTTGGTGTAGGCAATGTTACTCGAACCTCCAGTGCTCGAGTGGAAGACGTTCGGGGGGTTCTTGAACTTCAGGTCGCTGATCTTGACGTTGCTTGACCCATCAATGTAAAAGAGTGTCGGCCGGGAGTACGAGCTGTTCTTGTAGAAGTAATCGTACGAGGCTTGACCATTCCCATCAAAGACACCCGAGCCAGTAGTAGAGGTCACGGTCAAGCCGTCAATGTCCTTAGCCAGGAAAATGGCCCTCTTGCCGTCCCAGTAGTCGGTGTCGTCGGATGCCTTCAGGAGACCTTCCACCTGGAATGTGCAACCCGAACAGCCGTCAAAGCTCAGCTCCGAGTTGACGTAGTACGTTGTTGACGCGGGGATGACGATCGTCCCGGATGGGCAGTCGGCAATGGCGGACTCGATGGCCGGGGTATCATCAATAGAGCTGCTCCCTCCAGCCGTAGGGGTGCATGTCGAGGCCCTGGGGACCACCCTGGACGGAGATGCATGCACAACTGCCGCACCAGCAGCAACAACAAGTGCGAATGACTTCATTTTGACTAATATCAATATGAAACGTTCAGCCGCGTGGCAGGTTTTTGGTACCTGGTTGAAGAAATGATGGTAGCGAAGTAGGTTAGTTCTGTCAATCACCAGGAGCAACTCACCTAGGCTTTAAGTGTTTATGCTTGTTTCGTCCTTCACCATGCCTCGGAACAAATACCTACAAGGTTAGAAGTGGAAGGGGGGCTGCTGGATAACGGCGTGATCCACCCCGGCTTCATATCAAACCTCCTCATTGGTCCCTCTCATTCAAACCTCACCCTCATGTTTCGGGCCAGGAGGCACTGTAACGATGTCAAGACGGTGCATGTCGCAATTGGTTGAAAAACCTCAGCTTTGTTGCCTCCTATGTATGTATAATCGCTCCTGTCATCTCCGGGGAGTATAGCCACAATTTCTCCTTGGGGGTCGGATCAACACGTCTTATGGGTCTGCTCAGCGAACAACCTCAGATCTTGATTTGTGGGTTTCACATGTCCCGGGGCACGCAGAAAGAAATTCTCCGTGACGGCAGCGTCACGGCAGTACGATACCGTAAGATACTACTCAAGTACCTCTGTACGTGTGTCTCTGTCAACAGCTTCAGCGGCATGGTTCATGATGGGATGAAGTCACGGGCTTCATTGCCCCCGATTGCCGTGTAGTACAGTGGATAAGGTACCTAGGTACCCAGTAGAATACCTGGTTACGTGAACCAACTGGCTGCCAGCTGTCGGCCCAGCATCGCCGACACTTGGTCGCCACTTGGTAACAACTGGCTTTGACTTCACCTCTCCCTTGCACACCGCATCAATTCCTTCACTGCCCGTGCACATCGATAGCTGCATAGTATGCTTTCGTATTCATCGTCAGGAGATCCAAGTCTTACTTTGAATCATGCCAATATACTTTTCACCTATGACGAGTACACTCTTCCTTGATAGCCACGGCCGTCCCTGCAACTCGACACGGGATTCCAGCCCGTTTACTCTGCCTCAAGGCGTATGTGTCTCCTTATGGTCGACCAACGCTGGCGAGGCAGTCGAACAAACATCATTTTCGCTCGACATATCTCCACCACTGTACGCCGTGTGACCGACTGAAGCAGTCGTCATTCGATTGCTGGCCCTGAACGTTATGTTTTGGTTGCTTCTTTTTCTTGGGAGTTGGGAGGGGGGGGGGGTCATCTTGAGGATCAAGCACCGCCCCACTTCTTCGTTGTTTATATCCGGAATTCACAAGGATTTATGACAGCAGCATACCCGCTGTCAAGCGGACACCACAACGCTGTCAGCTAACCTCTTGCCCTTCGGGACTGGGTCGTCGATCAAGTATTATCCCCCTGGCATTGTTTAACTTTTCCAATGGCTACCCCCCGACAATCTTGAATATGCAATATATTGTGTTTGCAAAAGGCCGAATATTACGATAACGTCTCATCACCGCCGGTTGCGGATCACGACGTTCCATGGATTCCTTCTTTCCGGTCCCACACGATAAGAAGATCGCTACCTTGTCCGTGCTGTAGCAATGGCGATCGGGGTCGCAGCAGCCACACTGGCCACACCGGCTTGGCTTTGAACCATGGTAGAGCACTATGAGCCCCATCTCAACAACCCAAGTACGCCATCCAGAGGGCTGGGACCTTACAACGCAGCCCATTTTCCTAAGCTCGAGGCACTTTTCAAAGGCAACTATGCAACCAGTCAATCATCTGGACATGTGCTTAGCCAGCCCAACCAAATCATCCCCCTTGTCAACGTGCTCAAATAGCGCAGTTAGTGGCAGTACGGCCCGCTCGGGCGGGCCCTGCCGGCGAACCTAACCATTCTAATCTCTGGCCTTTCACTGCCGTATATCCAGTGGTATGGGCGCCAGCAGACACTTTAGCAGGTTGGCTGTGGAGGTTCCACAAGCCTTGGTGGACCCTACCTAAAAACTACGCTCGACACCAACAGTCCGACACGCTCGTTATCCACGAGAACCAATCTATCTATCACACTACTTTCGAGCAAAAGGTCCTTGCACGGTCCTCACCATAACCTTAAAGGATGACAGGATGCTCCTGCCAAGTCGACACTCTGTTCCAAACATCGGAGAGTCCGCTAATTCTACCTGTTGACACCCCTCTAACAGTTTTACAGCCAGCCCCTGGGTCAAGTCCAAGAAGAATAGAGAATAGTCTGGTTTGATATAAAGCAGCCCTTCCGTGCGCCCATATACTCGTCGGCTTCTACCAGGGCGTCAAGCATGATCCTGACTTGGCGGGTTTCGAGTAAAGAGCCAGGACTCGCCGGCCACGAGCTCACCAGGTGCCGTCCATAGCTGCTGTTGGTGCAATAAGTGTGCACTGCATCGCAATGGACATCGCAAGGACTATGGTAGTAGCACTAGTAAACCTTGTCCCCCACGTTGAATCGACGCCGTGGTCTTATCTTGGAGATACATGGTCCTTGCAGCATGCAGAGGTACCCTCCCAGCAGACCCGGGGCCATGGCCTGACCATGTAGCCTTAGTAACCCCTGATCATCCGGCCGAATCTAGACCACGGCACTTAGTCGGCAGTCCCCTCCAACAATGCGACATAGCTCTTCACTGACTGATAGTATGCACAACTGGGGAACCGTTGAGTGCCGATCCGCCTCCACGCGACACTTCATCGATGCCGGGTCTAATCCGCAAAGATCCAAGTGCCGCTGTCAACTGCAGCCCCGGGCTGTTAACGAATAGCCCAGTGGATGTGACTCGGGAAGCACCTTGCCATGGCATTGGCTATTATTTCTTGCATCATTGCCATAGCCCGGGCACCGGCCTTCCGCTCGCGGTAGTGGCCAGGGCATTATCTTCAGGAACCCAAACGTCATTATAACACCGCCAATATGAAGAGGCAACGCTTCCGCGAGGTTACAGTACACCGGCACACTCTTCCAGCTAGGAAGGACCTTATGCAGCATAGGTTAGCGTGGATGGGGCATCGACGTTGGTCCCCTGAGCCTCCTTCTGATATGGAACATCTTGATATCATGGATTCTGGCCGTATGCGGTAATGTGATCCGTGTCTAGAAAAATAGACAAGATTGCTCCATGTATACACCCCCCTCCCCACCTGTTCCCAGCCTCAACAAGTCGTCGTTGCAGTGCTCCGTGGCGAATGCTGCTTCTATTCATGTAGGTGTTATCTCCTTTGATTATTGGGTCATTGATAGAAACTATCAATGGTAGGACCCCCCTCCCCCGTCCTGAGTTGAACAGTGCTACCGATAGGGATCGACGCCAGAAGGGGGACCATACAAATAGGTATATGTCTTCACCGGTGCTCCTGAACTTCCCTATGAGTAATTCTTTCTTCCTGTCCCAGTCTTCCTTTCCTCCGTGGGTACCCAACCATGGATCGTCTTGTTTTCTGTTTACTCACCTTGGTGCTGTGGCTCGCGGTGAAGATCGAAGCCTTCCCCTACGAGGCCTCGCTCGTGGACTGGAACTTGAACCAGAACCCGGAAGCCAGCCAACCTCTCGACTATTGGGGAGAATGGGACAATCACACGTACACCCCGTCCCCGGAAAACTGGCGCATGCCCACCTACACAGTGGCACTTGATCGCTATGCCAATGGCGATCCCTCCAATGATGATGCCAATGGAACACTCTTCGAGCATGACTGGATGAGCAACCAGTTCCGATTCGGCGGAGACGCTAGGGGCCTCATCAATGACTTGGACTACATCCAGGGCATGGGAATCCGAACGATATATATTATGGGAAGCCCCTTCATCAACCAACCTTGGCAGTCTGATAGTTATTCCCCTCTTGATCTTACTCTGCTCGACCAACACCATGGCCGCATCCAGGATTGGAGGGATCTCATCGATGCCATCCACCAGCGTGGGATGTATGTCCTCCTTGACAACACCATGGCCACCTTGGGGGATCTCCTCGCATTCAAAGGTTCCATGAATGAGTCTGCAGCTTTCACATGGGATGAATACGACTATGAGTGGAAGTCCGACAGGAGATATGTCGACTTCCAGCCCGGAGATGCTGTCGTTGATTGCACCTACCCACGCATGTGGGATGATGATGGCTGGCCCTTGACCATCAACCAGACCACATGCCGCGACAGCGAGTTCGACCAATATGGAGATTCCTCAAACATCGGAACGGTCCCGGTATACGAGAACGAGCTCAGCAAATACGGATCTGTCCAGGACCGGCTTCGAGACTGGCGCAGTGACGTCCTCGGAAAGATCAACCGTTTCTCGTGCATGCAGATTGCCATGCTAGACATCGATGGCTTCCGGATGGACAAAGCTATTCAGACGACCATCGACTCCATGGCAGAGTTCGCCGATTATCAGCGACAATGCGCCAGGAAGTATGGCAAAGAGAACTTCTACATCGTTGGTGAGGTTGTCGGCACGGACGGACAGGCTGCCGTCTACATTGGTCGCGGAAAGCAGCCCGACATGTACTTCAACAACGCCACCGAGGCAGCCATGGCTACAAATACGACAGATGCCTCCACTTACATCCGGAACTCGAGCCTTTCTGCATTGGATGGAGCTGGGTTCCAGTATATCATCTACGGCGCAATGACAAGGTTCCTTGGGTAAGCATTAACGGACCCTCTGCCAACTCGATAGTATAGCCGCTGACTGTTCCCAGGCTTTCTGGAGACACTGGTCTGCAGGGAGTCGACTTCGTCAAACTTTGGGAGACCATAGTACTTGAAAACGATCTTGTCAACGCCAACACTGGAGAGTTCGACCCACGCCACATCATTGGCATGACCAGTCAAGACGTCTTCCGCTGGACAGCTCTGAAGAATGGCACAGAGAGACAACTTCTCGGCCAGTTCATTACCACCTTGGAGATCCCTGGCACCCCCGCGCTCTACTGGGGTGAAGAGCAGAGCTTGTATATCATCGACAGCACAGCATCCAATTATCTCTACGGGAGACAGCCGATGAGCAGCAACCGTGGTTGGCAGCTACATGGTTGTTACCATCTCGGAGATGCTGCGCTATATGGAGAGGTCCCTGATGGTCCAGGCCTGACAGGGTGCCACGATGACAGCGTTAGCCTTGACCACAAAGATCCTTCGCATCCTGTTCGAAACATTGTCAAGAGGATGTACGAGCTGAGGCAGCAGTACCCTGTCCTGAATGACGGTTATCATCTCGAGGCACTCTCAAACCAGACCCAGGATACATATCTACCTGGCAGTGGGGGCCTTGCATCACCCTTCGGGCTATGGAGTGTTTGGCGCTCCCAGCTTCAGGGTGTGCAGAACCTCGAGGACGTGGATGCCAACGGCAATCACGGTGTGTGGCTTGTCTTATCAAACCTCAACCACACGAACAACTTCACCTTCGACTGTCAAGACGAGAGTGCGGCTCTGATCTCTCCTTTTGCCGTCGGAACTACGGTGAAGAATTTGTTTTACCCCTACGAAGAGCATGTCTTGGAGAACTCTACGGCCGCACTCGACAAGAACGGTGTCACTAGCCTCACCGGATGTCTCTCCAATCTCAGCGTGGACGCTTGGGGATACAAGGCATTTGTCCCCAAGGCGAAGTTTGTGAATCCTGCCCCATCTATCACAAAAGTTGTGCCTTCTCACGATGAGAGGATCACATCGAGTGTCACTCTGGGGGAGCAGCAAACCGTCCCGATCGAGATTCATTTCTCCCAGCATATGGGCTGCGACTCTATCACCAGCGGACTGACCGTGAACTCCACAACAGATGACGGGCAAGCGGCTCGGATCAACAATGGATCTATCACGTGCGCTGCCATTGATGCAGTGACAGATGTCAGATATGTGGGCCAGCCTGCAACCTTATGGAAATTCACCGCCGAGCTGGAGAATGTGTCACACGGGATCCACACCCTGACGATCACCAATGCGTCGAGTACCAATGGCACCTACACCAATTCCGTTGACCGCTTCATGTTCCGGCTCGGTACCAGCGACAACCCTGTGATCTTCCCCCAGACGGGGAACTACTCCTCCAGGCTCCTCCATCGCATTGACTCCTCCGGCGATCTGTATATCTCCCATCGCGCTCCCGGTGCCGACAAATTTCGATATTCACTCACCTGGGGCTCGAGCTGGAGCGACTGGGAGGATTACAACGGCGGCAATGTCACCATCCAAGACCAACCATGGTCGGGCACCGCGACGCAGGCATGGGATGGCGAGCATGTCATCGTGCAATACTGGAGCCAGATGGCTGGCAGTAGCGACCATATCCAGCATGGCGACCTCATTACTTCGTCCACTCAAAAGCCGCGCCGCTGGCCACATGCCTTCGTTTTCGGCTCGTGGAACACATGGGGTTACGATAATGGCCTGGACAACTCCATGCGCTTGACCTCACCGTCCACTGAGGACGGCAACATAAGTGGCAGCAATTGGGTTTTCGACCTTGCGGCCGAGTGGCCAACCCACATTCAGGTCAATATCTGGGGCATGAATCCCGATGGTCTGCCTGACAAGACGATGGAGTTCGGTGATGTTGACGGCGACGGCGTGCTGGACTGGTTGCACCCTGACACTCTGGCTAACAATGTCATCAACATCACAAATGGTCCTGGGATGCCATACGTTGGTTGGCGGTTGCATGTGAACGATGGAAACTACAATTACCGCCTCGTGCCAACCGGGTCCGGATATAACCAGCTTGCGCTGTCCTTCCTACTGGCGCTGGTGCCGCTTCTGACTGCCTGCCTCGCTGTGTGGGCGTTCAAGCTATCGTACTACCAGGTCAAGTTCAACCAGGTAGGAATTGCCGATGGCAGCGGCGTCTGGGACAGGATATGGGCTGTACTCGGCTTCCTCAAGCCCGCGAATAAAAGCGCTGACACGCAGGAGAAGAAGCCGGGGGCCCTCGTTGCCGCGGCCTCCGGAACAACACCACGCACTGTGCTCATCGCGACCATGGAATATGAGATTGACGACTGGAAGATCAAGATCAAGATCGGTGGTCTCGGAAAGATGGCCTCCTTGATGGGAAGCTCTGCACTCGCCCATCAGAATCTGATCTGGGTCGTGCCCTGTGTCGGCGGCATCGACTACCCTACCGATTGCGTCGCGGAGCCCATGGTTGTTACTATTAACAATGCGCAGTACGTCGTCAATGTGCAGTACCATATGCTGCGCAACATCACCTTTGTCCTGCTGGATGCGCCTATCTTCAGGGCGCAGACAGTAGCAGACCCCTACCCTGCGAGGATGGACGATATCGAGTCAGCTATCTACTACAGCGCCTGGAATGCCTGCATCGCCGAGACTATCAAGCGTTTCCCCGTGGATATTTACCATATAAACGACTACCACGGTGCCCTTGCTCCGCTCTATCTTCTGCCGGGTACTGTTCCTATTGCTCTGTCACTGCATAATGCAGAGTTCCAGGGCATGTGGTCACTCCGCACTAAAGGTGAGATGGCTGAGATCGCTGCCGTGTTCAATCTTTCCAAGGAAACCATCAAGACATATGTCCAATTCGACAAAGTGTTCAACATGCTCTATGCGGCTGCGAGCTACATCCGTCAGCACCAGGGTGGGTATGGTGCCGTTGGAGTCTCTAAGAAGTACGGGACGAGGGCCTACAAACGATACCCCATCTTCTGGGGTCTGAGCGAGATTGGCTCCTTGCCGAATCCTGACCCAGATGATATGGCGGAGTTGGATGCTTCTGGTGCGGACAAGGAAGTCGGAACGATGGATGTGGCTATCGATGAGGAAGCGGAAGAGAAGAGGGGGGAACTGAGGATGCAGGCGCAGAAGTGGGCCGGACTTGATGTCAATCCGAATGTGAGTTATGGCGAGACCCCATTGCGAGGCCCCTACGATGATTCCTCGCAAACAGAGTACTGACACAAGTGGCAACAGGCTCAACTATTCGTGTTCGTGGGTCGTTGGTCGGTCCAAAAGGGTATTGACCTCATCGCCGATGTGTTTCCAGGGATCATGGACAAGCACAAAGACGTCCAGCTCATCTGCATCGGTCCTACTATTGATAACCACGGGAAATTCGCAGCTCTCAAACTGCAAAAGATCATGGAACGATATCCCGGCCGGGTGTACTCCAAGCCGGAGTTCACGCAAATCCCTGCCTACGTTTTCAGTGGGGCCGAGTTCGCCTTGATGCCTTCTCGCGATGAGCCATTTGGGCTTGTCGCGGTAGAGTTCGGTAGGAAGGGGGCTCTTTGTGTTGGCTCCAGGGTCGGTGGGCTAGGCCAGATGCCTGGCTGGTGGTTCACCATCGAGTCCACTGAGACCAAGCACCTGCTCCGCCAGTTTAAGTCCACCATCAAGTCCGCTCTGGCATCTTCACAAGAGACAAGGCGGTTGATGAGAGCGAGATCACTTGTGCAGCGCTTCCCCGTGCTGCAGTGGGTGCAGGACACAGACATCCTCCAGAGCCGGGCCATTGAAGCTCACGAGAGTGTCAGGCGAGGCTCGTCGTTCAACCTGCTCATGTCCGGATCACGGGCGCCTTCTGGCACAGCCACACCGGTAGCACCGCCTCTACCAGTCGGAACGCTGCCCAATACCCCTTATGGAACAGTGCCACCATCACCAATGGCCACCGCTCCCAACACAGCTCCTTCTTCGGCTTTCCCTAGTAGACGAGGAAGTCGAGCTCCAAGTCCGACACGAGGGTACCTACGGAGAGAGCCATCTTCCTTGTCAATCCAATCCCAGGGTGCTACAGATGTTGAATCTGGAACTGCTACCCCAAGGGTCGCCTACATTCCCCGGAACAAATCTTCATCTGGCCTTGGCAAGCTCCTTACCAGCAGGCTGAGCGCCCTTGGGGAGCTTGACCGGACGACATCCCAGATGGAGCGAGGGGAGGCCGAGTCTCCCGTACAGGAGAGATCGTCAGGTGATAACCAGCAGTCATTGACCCCCGGCATCGCAACGGCCAACCAGTCTGTGCTGACCCTCGACACTATTGTTGGTGGGCGCAGCGATTTCAAGTTGCAGAATGTCGAACCCTTCTTCAACGACCCCAAGGGCGAGTACTACAATGCTTTCGCACAGTTGCTTGACTCGCACAAGGGCACCCTGTCTTCCGACAAGCTCTGTGTCGAAGAATACATCCGTGTCTCGGAGAAAAACTGGTTCGCGCGTTTCCATGATGCGAAGCTGGGAAAAACTCCAAAGGTCACTGTCTCCGCGATGGAATTCGCCGCAGGGCAGAGCGACGACGGGAACAACACCGACGGGAACAACACCGACGGAGTCGCGAACGAGTTCAATCTCAGCCCGGACTACAAGCCCCCAACGGGTATCAAGAAGCTCTTGCTGTTTAAGATTGGCGACTGGCCGCTCTATGCTTTCCTCCTGGCGCTCGGCCAGATCATCGCAGCCAACTCGTACCAGATCACCCTCTTGACGGGCCAGAACGGCCAGAGCGCCGAGCAGGTATACATCACCTCGGGCGTGTACCTCGGGGCCTCGATATTCTGGTGGATCGTGTTCCGCCACTTCAAGCTCTTCATCTCGCTCTCCCTCGCCTTTGTCTTCTACGGCGCCTCCTTCTTCGTCCTCGGCATGATCCCCTTCGCCCGGTCATCACTAAACGTCACCGCCCTGCAGTACTTCGCGACAGCCCTGTACGCCGTAGCATCGGCCAGCGGGTTCCTCTTCTTCACGCAGAACTTCCTCACCGAGGGCGGCAACCCCGTGCGGTCCTGGATGTTCCGCGCCTGCACCATCCAGGGCACCCAGCAGATCTACATCGCGGCCCTGTGGTTCTGGGGCTCGTACGCCAGCAAGGTCCAGAACGACGGCGGCAAGCTCATCCCCTCGACCTCGCGCACCGTCACCTGCGTCACCGTCCCCATCGCAGTGGTCCTGTGGGCCATCGCCGTGGTGCTCTTCGTCGGCCTGCCTGATGCCTACCGCAGCAAGCCGGGCTACGTGTCTGCCTTCTACCGCTCCCTCCTGAGGCGCAAGATCGTCGTCTGGTTCCTCGTCGTCGCCGTCATCCAGAACTACTTCCTCTCCGCGCCCTACGGCCGCAGCTGGAGTTACCTCTGGGGGAGCTCCGTGGCGCCGGCGTGGGCCGTCGCCTTGCTGGTGATCCTCTTCTTCGTGGGCATCTGGGCTGTCATCCTCGCGATCATGGCCCACCTGTCCAGCGAGCACTCATGGGCCCTACCCCTCTTCGCCATCGGCCTCGGCGCGCCGAGGTGGGCGCAGATGCTGTGGGGCACGTCGAGCATCGCGCTGTATCTCCCCTGGGCCGGCAGTGACCTCTCCGGCGCGCTCCTGGGGAGGGTTCTGTGGCTCTGGCTCGGTGTGTTGGATGCGCTCCAGGGCGTCGGGTTTGGAATGATCCTGCTGCAGACGCTGGGAAGGTTTCACGTCACCTGGACGGTGTTCGGGGCGCAGGTCATCGGCAGCGCGGCTACGATTGCTGCTAGGGCGAGCGCCCCGGATAAGATTGGGCCGGGGAGGGTGTTCCCTAACTTGGCGATGGATTTGTGGGAGGGTGTGAATAATGTGTGGCTCTGGGTGCCTCTCCTGCTTCAGCTCCTTGTCTGTGTTGGCTTTTTCATGTTCTTCAGGAAGGAGCAGTTGTTTAAGCCTTGAAAGGCGGTTTTGTAGTTGGTCATCTGTGGCTTATTTTGCTATTTTTCTATTCGATACCACTGTGCGATATTAGAACTTAGAGATTATAGATACGAGGTATATGGTATATATGTTGTTATGCATGATCCCAAATATACTTATTAACCGGTATCCCATCTTTCAATCACGCGTTGATCATGGCGAAGTAGTCTACCCCGTGTTGTATGTCAGCTCCATCACCCTGACCCGATGTTAATTGGCCCGACTGATATGTCCCGACACTCGCCCTAAAAGCCATGTCTAACATTGTTGCCGATTCGGTTGTGATCGTCAGCGCCACGGTATAATTAGGTCTTAGAATCTGTGTCATCTCCTGTGCCCACTCCCAGGGTTCTGCGGTGCCACCGGGGTCAGAGTTGAAGTACTCCCAACCCATGATACCACCTATCAGTCCGTACTCGTCCACTAACTCTATGACAGTCTGGTTCAGGTTTGGAATAGTAGTATAGCCGTACCCGTCGTCCGGGGATGTCAGCTGGCCGGCCACGATCTGCGACGGGTCCCAGCCGTTGGCGATGATTCTATCATAAGTAGCCGTTGAGGACATGCTTCCAAACCCGCTGCTGAGATCGCCCCACACGAATTAGCTATGTTACAGGGAGTGAGCCTCTAGAGACGGGAGACAACGGAGTGCTAGGATTGAGGAACCGTGAAGGAGGATTGCCACGGGAGTGAATAATAGCAGGCCCTGGGGGGAACCAGCGAAGGGGCCAACAGAAACCTCGCTCACTAGAACTGTGCATTATAGAAACTAATCTCATCGACTCCGGAAGTCGCCAAAGTAGAAGTATCAAGGTCTTCGTAGTTGAATCCGGAGAGGTTGCTGCCATCATACAACGCCGAGGCCACCGGGGCCAGGGTGATGATGAAGTCGTCGCCAAAGTCCGCATAGAGACGCGTCACCAACCGCGTGATGCCAACCTGAGACATCGACTGTTCGACATCCAGATCCATACCTTGGAGGCCGTACTGCGCAATCAAATCATGGAGCTGTCCGTAATAGTGCTCGAACGTGGCATCGTCTGTGCTGTCGAGAGTGGAGGAGGTGAAAGACCCCGATGCGGCACCGCCTACCATCCCCATCACTTGAACGCCGGCTTCCTTCATTACGACTGTCTCGTTCCAGAGCGTGTAGAATAGTGGATTGTCAGGGGGGTAGTCATTGAGGTGGATCTCGCCATTGAGGTTGATGTGAAAGGAGCAGACGATGAGGTGTGTCAGGGCGATGTTCTGCTCGGTGACCAAGGGGAGCATAGAGATCGGACTCCCCGAGCTATCATGGGTAGTCTGGAAATATATCACCAGCCGCGGAAGTGCTGGTGATATGGCTTTGGTGGTGGCTGCATCTCTTACAGATAGGGATGGTAGGGAGAAGCAGAGGGTGGCGTACAGTATTGCGAAGCTCAGGGTGGTAGTAAACATCATGTTGTGCCAAAATAGTGTCTGTCTTGACCCGGAGGCAGAAGATATGCATGGAAAACTGTGCCAGATCATCTCTTGGTCCGGGGGTCACTTTATATCTATTTACTTGCCCACCTGGGCAGCCATCCTCGGAGTTGGCGAAAGGGGATATACCTCCAAGCCTCTCCCATCGGTGCTGTATTGTACCTACCACATCGGTCAAAGATGATACTGATTTAGTAACAATTTGTGGTACGAAGAAGGTTGCAAGCTCCATACCGGATGGAGTACCTGGTCCAGATGTCGTATATGTTGTGGCTGCCCCGCTGCAGATGATGTGGTCATAGCCGAAATGGATTGATGAGAGTCGCATCTGGGCTGTTCCCGTCGGTCCGATATTGAATAGAATCAGCAATAGTTTCAAAGCAATGGTGGCCTGAGTTCTGTATGTTTTCAAGTGTCGTGGATGCCACACTGGAACAATCTAGAGGTTGCCATGTCTGAAGCCTGCAGCCTGGGTCCCCATTTATATCGGTACCTAGGTGCTCTTTTAAACCTTGTAACGTTGCCATCATCCCAGGAGGACTTTGGGTAAGCCACAGTCTCTGCTGTTGGTGTGTGAAGTGTAGATAACTAGATCTGCTGATTTTGGCGTTGAAACATTGAAGAACGCCGGGTTGGGAGAGATATGCTCTGTCCTGCCCCGGCATATTGTATCATGCGAATCATGAATCGCAAAACTGTGTCCGAGATTGGGATACGGGATCCGACCCGCCCCCTGCAGGACGTATGCCCGTATTCGGATTCTGCAGTCGCATCTGGTGATATGCCTCAACAACTTTGGTTGTATTAGATGACCAAAGTGGAAGGACGAAAACTCTGCACCGACAGTCAACCTTGGTTGGGGTAGCCCTTGGCGCTCGAAGGCTTGGAACTTGATAAGCCCCCAGGCTGGCTGCATGCAGCACAAGGACCATGTGATTCCGGCCAAGAATCAGAATGTCAGCCTGACAAATCATCACGGACTTTCGCAACTGCAGTCTCGATCCGGATGTGGTCGATACGGCATTACAAAAGTTGTGACGGTCAGGGGTGAATGCATGTGCCAGGTGGTGCCCCATCGTGGCTATCAAAAGGTGATTACAGGGAGCCTCAACGTTAGTCACTTCAGATATGAAGTATGTGATGTATGTAGGAAGGCCATAAAGAACCTATGTGGCTTGGAGTCTTGATACCGACTCATGGAATTGATGACAGTGCCGGCGATCAATATGTCAAGCCTAGCCATCTAATACTCGACCGGTTTCTCTCTCCGTTTGTCTAGCATGTTGCAGTCGTCTGAAGACAGATTTCCAAAGGAGAAGAAAAGAGTACAGCAACGAAACCCTGCGGAGACATACAGATACAAGGAAGTCAATATGACAAGGCGGAAAGGGCTATGCAAACTTGTTAGAGAGATAATGTCAAGCTTGACCTGTCCTTCATCGCTTGACACTAACCCACGTTGTAGCAGGTTTTCAGGTTCTCGTAGCTTCTTGCGTCCATGATACCTCGCTCCTCGCTCTGATTACATGGACGGCTTCACTAAGTGATATACATTGATATTGATGGCGCTACAAGTCCATTGGAAAGCTCCAGGGTTTGCTCTGCGAAAGAGCTAGCACAAGTTGACGAACAAAGTTGCGAAGAGGTCTACCACATCATCATTCCAGTCCGCGTACCTAAACTGTGTGCATGAGATACGCAAACGCGTACCTTGAAAATAATCTATCATGATTATGAGGTTACGGAACCAAAGTCCGAACGCAGTTAATCCGCATCAAGTCTTATGCCCCAGAAACTCAGGCGGCTTGGCTGAGTCGAAGCACTTGAGCTTCGTGGGACTAAACCAGAATGCATCTATTGCCATTTCCAAACTCTTTCCAATCGTGTACTGCATATTAGAGGATTGCGTTGCCAAGGTGAGTAATTAGTACATCAAGATATCAACACTAACCCACAATTAATCACACTCATCTGCATGGGCCGCATGGGCTCGGAAGTCACCCTTTTGCGCGTACCTTCTAGTCTACCAGCGGCACAATGATTCGAGGGAACTTGGACTTTGTCGGTATCTACCTAGGTAGGTATTCGACTTAACCTTTCCAGAAATAATTGATGTACCTCACGTGGTGGGCTTCTTGAGATGTGGCCCGAGCTCCGTTGCCTTGACCTTGGCCACCCGTGGACCATCCAATGTTGCAGTGGACCGTCCATGTGCAGCATAGCGCACAGCTGGAGGTGGAGCTTCTGATGGATGTAGTTGCGCTGGCGGCGATGCGAGGTTCAGACGAAGCTTTAGCCATATCTAGGTGCCCGCCCGACTTCTCCAGCTAATACCGCTTATTACTGTTCAAGCTACTACTATGCACGCTTGAAAGTTAGAACGTGCCCAGCCAGCCAAGAGATACGAGTCCACAGCCTTGTGGGTTCCAAGGTTTAGGGAAGGTCGAGGTTGGTCAATGGTCAACGGTCGGTCGTGATTGCAGTTTGCCGCTCGACTGGTGACAATTCACAGTTTCGGTGCCTAAGCCTGCACTGCAGCTTTGTTCCTTCCTAATTAACCTCGAACTAAACCGAACCGTACCTATACGCTATCAACCACATTGACAACCACACTGACCCTCTACAAAACCGTCTACTTTTCCTGATTTGAGCTCTGGATTCTACAAATTACAAACCACACCCACCCACACACCCAATAAATCGGCGAAACATTTCACAGCCACAATCATGCCTCGCTATCCTAGGCGTAAGCGCAGCAACATCTCGTACGCCGTTGATGACGCCGTTGACAACAGCGACGAGGGTGCGTCAACGGTGTACGAGGGTGAGGTTGATGAGAATTGGAGACCAAGAAAGAAGAAGGTTTGTTGATATTGACCAGGTTGACAATTATTGCTGGTATCGAAATCTTGGGAATACGTCGAGAACAATTCTGACGCGAAAATTGAATCCAGGCACGAAAGTCATCCACGGCCAAGATGCGCCGAAGCCGCCCAAAGAAGAATTACTTCCCCTTCATGTGAGCAGTACCCTACCTAAACACCCAAGACATCACGCCACATACACAATGAAACATCCTCGTGCTGACCAGGCAACCCAGGGAACTCCCCGGAGAGCTCCGCAACAAGGTCTACGAGCACCTTCTCTGCCTCCCTGACAATCAGGTATACATCGGCGACCAGTGGTCCAAAGAGGCATCCCGCAAGCAGGCCATCTACGGCTGCAAGAAGCACGCCTGGTACACCTCGGGCGACTTCTCGCTCACCACGTACCGACAGCACCTCCGCACCACCGTCACCAACTTCGGCGTCCTCCGGACCTGCAAGACGGTCCACGCCGAGGCCGTGGGAATCCTCTACGGCCAGAAGTTCCGCTTCGGCGACATCGACGCCATGCAGACCTTCCTCCTCCGCCTGAGCCCCTCCACCATCGCCCGCCTGCGCCACGTCGACTGCTTCCGCTTCATCGTCCAGACCGCCTGGAAGTACGCACCGGCCATCTTCAGCCTGCTCCGACCCGCTACCGGGCTCGAGTACCTCCGTGTGGAGGGCATTAGTAAGTTCCGAGGCCACTTCGATGAGAAGGTGGGCACGGAGCCTCACGGCCACAACATGAGCGTCCAAGGTTGGGACATCCTTGTCGCGCGCAATATGGCCAGAGAGGTCTACACCCACATGTACCCATACATGCAAGTCGCGGTCAAAGAGAAAGGCGCTGCGGGTATCATGAAGATCCTCCACGTCTTTGGTAAGTCCCTTGATGAGGGACCCACACGCGGTAATTACGGTACCGATTCCCTGGGATACTCGGAGGCCCAGTTACACGCTCCAAGCAATCGAATATATACCGCGTCGTGGACACCTGCCCGCGCGTCAGCCATGCGAGCGGCCATGGGAGAGGAACTTGCACGACTGGCGACGCGCGATGCGATCTGAGCCAATGTGGCCAGGTCTTATGCGGCTCATTGTATTGGAGGAATTGCCCCGGGGAAGAGGCTGTAATATCGATAAGGCCTCCATGATTGTGAGAGTATGCGATGCCTTTTGCGGCCAAACAAGTAGCATCAGACCAATGGGATCAATCAGTCTGCATTCTTAGTGCTAACGATATCGTTCAAGGAAAACAAGTTGGCAATATGCTAAGGGGGTATTTACAAGCCAAGAACAAAGAAAAAGCGATCAAGACGCTGTATGCTCCCTGACCTCCACGATCTCGTGACACAGCTTAAGAAATCTCTCCCTGTACTCATCTGGCGTGGTGGTGATGCTCATGGGTCCATGGTGATGTATCAGCTTGTTATAGGCATTGATGAGGAAGGTCATCAATTTCGGCTGGACCTTGTGCTTGGCCCAGAAGAAGTCGAGGATGGCAGCCCGGTATACATATTTCCCATCCGCGCTCGGCACGCCCGTTCTCCAGGATGGCGGGGCCGGTGGCGCTGCGGGCGGGTCTTTGAGCACCGCGTACGCACTCTCCTGCTGTGCGGCGGCGGAGGACGGATCAAGTAGGTCCTGGGAAGGTTCGTCGGTCGGGATGCGTACCAAGAACAAGGAGTAGTCGACGGCATTGTAGTATGCAAGCAGGCGGGTGTCCTGCTCCAGGTTGCGCCAGAACTCGTCGGCCTGGTCCCTCGTGATGACGATCTTGTCGTGGAACTCGTCCGCCAGATGGTCCTTGGTCGCCTCGCTCGTCAGCCTCCCATCGGCTATATCCCTCTCCGGGTAGAAGTAGCTCGTCGGCTTGAGGTCCCAGTGCTCCCAGGCCGGCTTCCTCGCCCTGTCGGCCTGCTCCTTCCCGTGCATGATGTTCTCCATGATGATGTGGTGGCTCGGGGCCAGGGCCAGCCGGTGCCCGATGGCGAGGCCGGAGCTGGCGAGGAAGTCACAGATGCGGACGAGGAGGGACCTCGGGTGGCTGGCCATGTGGATCGCATAGGGGTCGAGGAGGTCATCGCGGAAGAACGTGTGCTCGTGGTAGCGTGATACGGACTTCACGAGGTACTTCTGGTCGGCGGTCACGAAGAAGGTCTGTATGCAGCATTAGTCAGAGCTTGAAGTCGGGTTGGGTGAGTGTCTCTGGGCCACCTACAGATCCGGAGAAGCCCAGGTCTCCCATGGTTTGCAATACGGCCTCGGGCCCCTCGCCCTCGTCTGGCAGAAACGAGGATACATATTCCTCGTCGGACAGCTGCCAGTAGTCCTGGCATAGCTCAGTGAATACCTCGGGCCTGTGTCTATGGAGATGAAGCTCGTAGAACGAAAATATAGTGGAGAAAAGGCGGATGATCAACGCGATGGGGGAGTGTGACCTCTTCTTGGGGCCGTTGACGATGGTCCGCACGATGGAACGTGCTATAGCTTCTAGACGGCCCATTGTAGCGCATCGGCTATCGGTCGTCGTGACTGTATTGTTTCGTGAAGGGAATATGTGGTTGATAGCACTGCATTCTTCACGGATGGATTTGTCCGATTCAATTGAGACTGCCTGCTTTCGCCTGCTTGTTTGTCCGTGTTTCGTGTTTCGTCCTGAGAAGTGTCACTGACGTCATCGTCGTTCAACCGGAACTTTCGCCCCGCCTGGGCAATGGCCCCAAGCTCCTTGCAGATGTCACATGCAACAACGGAACGGCAGGAACGGAGGGGACCCATCAATTTGTGGAGCACGTGAGAAGGCCACAATCAATTGGTTCCTCCAACGACCGCTGAGGTATTACTGTACCTGCCATTGACGACCGGGATATCCAAGTGCTCACTTTTCATCGGTCATGGTCTGTCCCTGGAGCATCATCGTGTTCATATTCCGTAACAATTCGTTCAACCATCTCTAATCCCTCATGTCCCTCATATTCTCGCCCTCGATCTTGGCTCTGTTGTTTCCCTGTCGATGAAATGGATCGTCTCCTTCATATACTGGAGTTGAGGAGCTGCGATATTGCATACATCCAATGGCTTTTATCATGGTCCCCGTTTCTACCGTCCTTCGAGTTGTCGGCCGTGGCTCAGACAACGCGCTTAGCTCCACTATTCCGAAGGGCGCATGTTACTCTCGTGTACGGGCGGGGCTCCGGGGCAGCTGCTTTCATTCGTTGGGTAGCCGGCAAGTGGCGGAGGCATCGGTCGTTGTCAATGCTCTGGGTTTCTTATATCTCTCCCACCACTTCTTCCATCAGGTGTTGTCCTTGCAGTCGCCCAGGTCAGGCTTCACCTGAATGCGTGGGGATGGAAGCGACGGTGATAGGGCCAGTCCGATTAGCATGGTGTCCTCGATCCGTCGATCTTGATCATCGTCAATGATCAGTGATGACCACTCATCATCATGGTCTGTATTGTACAGAAAAGGGCTGTTAGGCATGCTGAACAGTGGCATGGGCGGCGATTGAATCTCTTGAGTGTATCCGGCGCACTCCTCGCTGACCAGCGAACTGCTGTCCTCGGACTTGGCGAAGTCGTAGGAGAAAGGCGCGATGGGCTCATCGATCGGCGACGTTGTCGTCGAATCATCTTCATCGGCCTCTTCCGGCCACCCGTCGCTCAGATCTATGCTGAAGGTGAAGTCGTCAGCTTGGCCCAGTTGCCTCTTCTGGTGGAAATCGTCTCGGTGCCAAGCATCACCACTACCATGCCGGGTGACCAGATGTCGTTCGGAATGCGTGCAATGTAGTCTCTTGGGGTAAGCGAACTCGCTGGGTTGACTTTGCAGTGTGCCTCGAGAAGCTCCGTCTTCGTGAATAGCATGGTGGCCGCTGATCCTAACAAGTCTGGGCTTGCCAAGGTTCACAATCTGAGCCGCCACGGCATGCTCTTGAACAATGCTTGCTTCCTCATACGAGCTGCCAGTGGTCTCGTCAAGACCCACCGACACCTTGTCTTCCACTTGTGCCTCTGTGTTCAAGTTACGCTCTTCCTCGCTCACGCCAATCTGGGCTGCCGAGGATCCTCGTTTCGTCCGCATGCCATCAATATCCGAAGGCGCCATATCACGGCCAGCCCTTATCATCTGCAATGATGGGGCCCAATCTGGTCCAGTCGTCCTCGGCCGCTGCCCTTGTTTCTCTTGCTTGTGCGGGCGTTGACTGTCTTCAGGTTTCTCCGACGGGAATAGTGCACTGAAAATTATGCCCTGCCTCCGACGGCGGCGTCGCTCGACGTCAGCTTCTACCCGTGCTTTGATATCGCTGTCGAATCTGGCCATGAGCTTCTGGATACGCTCTGATGGCGGTGATACGCCTTCAGATTTGCGTGTAGCTACATTCTTTGCGGTGTCGACGATGGCCCGCTGGAGCTGGGGACTAGCAGCCAGCTTTTCAGAGTTCGACATTCTGTGACTGCAATGACGCTGAGGAGCGAGGTCATCTCCATGCTTTGTGTCATCTTGGTTATTTACCCTAAGCAGCCCCGCGCTATGAGCCTTGGTGACTTCTTTCGCGTCATTTCGAACGACCGTGCCCATGGGCTCTGCGCTGGCGGCTCGTCGGCCTACTGAGAAACCCCGCTCTGGCTTCCTCCCGTCCTCTTCTGACGTTGCTTCAACGTCGACCTCAGGGACTGTCGAATTTCTGAGTCCGGCCTCCTTTCCAGTACCTGCCTCGGCCATGGTCTTCGAAGCACCCTCGGCTGAACGGTTTGTAAGCTGCGCCATGCCATTTGGCCGCTCTTGTTTAAGCTCGTCTCCCTTGTGCGCATCTGAGATGCTGGGAACGGGTGTCTGTATATCGCTGTGATTCTCGTATCCAGTTATTGTTCCAAAACGGCTCCCGCGCTCGGGAATGGCGACCTCAGAGAGCACTCTGTGATATTGAGGGCTGGATTCCAGATACAAGGCGGACAAGGTGCCCATGAAATGTTGGTGTCGGAGACGTGGCACCCTGTTGGCTGTGGATGTGTCGGTTTTGGACCTGGTGAGATGCCTCATGCTTGGGATGGAGGTCTGTCTGCTGACGTCTACGGCCTCCGACTCTTCCGCAGGGTCATGGTGGTGGACATCATCACAGGCCCCATTGATCTCACGATGTGCGAAATGGGTGCCCATGCTCAATATTTCTCATTGTTGATAGGTGCGGTGTGCGACTGAGTTTGAGAACCTAACAAGAGTTTCAGAATAAAGGTTGATCAACGGCGGATGCTTCCGGGTACTCAAGACTCAACGGCCAGCGGCGCGGGAAGCCGGATTGTCGGTATATGAAGACAATGGGATGCGTACGCAATACTCGCCTCGTGGAACCTCTACCTCTCTCAAGAGATCCCGGATTGTTCGGCGTAGGTTGCCTCCTGATAGGTTGAACCTGAGCACTTGTACCTGGCACGGCACTTTAAAGCCTTCGGGGGTCGGAATTTGTGGGCCCGCGGCAACGTGGGCAACACGTTGACCTCGGGAGCTTGGGTTTAGCGTAAGTTGGGTTTATCCAAAAGAAATTTTCTGGAAGAAAACTCTTGTTAGAAGAAGCAAATCAGGATATTTCTCACATCGTATTTGTGCTGACGAATTCCGGGGGAAGGGCCTTGGAAAACCAAGAATCCAAGGTTTTGAGATTCAACGATCATCCCGGTGTTTATCCGTGGCAGTGTCTTTTTACTTATTCGGGATGTTCCTTGCTATTATCATCTGGACCGCACTGGACTGTAGGTAGATCTGGAAGTACTACACACCAGTCTAGGAGTGCCTTCTCCGGAAACATCCGGTTTCTTTGTCTAGAGATGCTATATCTCAATAATACGTAGCATTTCTTGGACTGCGCATTGGCAATGCCAGGGCGTTACAAAGACCTGGGTAGAATTGAAAATGAAAAGGATGATACAGGTGCCGGAGAATGCGAGTGCTTATATTTCGTACGAACGAGTCTAATATAAAGAAAGAAATAACGATAACCTTGATCTTAACCTGGACACTGGACGGCTTGCAAGAAACATATGTATGATTACTTTGTCGATGATTACTATCTTGGAGTTTATTGCTCCTCTAAACATTAAGCTCTACCGCATTGATAGTATTACATCGAAAATATTCCGCTTTCTTTCCAATTCCATAATATGATATGCAGTCTTCCCATAATCAATGATTAACGCAGAGTGCGCGGTGAGAAATGCTCCCTGCGTTGCCGTGGCCTAATATTGAGAAATACTCTTTGTTTCACACTTGTCTTCGTGGCCATATCTGCAAACACACAGGTTAGCACCCCGTATAGAGTCCCGGTATAGGGTGTTCGGGTTTGCATTCAGGGCCAAGGTCCTGGGGCTATTTGTACTATACTATGTATATGTCCTCAAGGCCGTGCCGCCCCGATGCCCAGTGCCAGACACTAGCTGGGCTATCATCCATCTCTGGATCTGTCCATGTCAACCCGTATTTCCTAATCTGAAACACCTCCATCAAGTTCGTCAGAAAATCGAATGATGGATCCATTGGCCCAGAAGTTTGGATATAGCCACATCGCACCCAGACTCTGGGTCCGTTACCATTCAACACGTCATCCAGTGGCCGTAGTAAGGTCCCACTCATATAAGGGAAGCTGCCGATATGAAGGTCCAAGGGAAGAATCCGCGCGTAATCCTTGGATCTCGACTCAGTAGCCCGTCGGAGCTCCTCTTCGTTGTCCCACATGACCCCTACATCTAATTCTGGGTGATTGTTGATTTGGACGGAGTCCCATTCCCCGAATTCAGTTTTCTTGAGAAGTCCGTAGGTTATATCCACCCCAGTAAGCACACCGCGAACATGCAAAGTGCAATGAGCGTTCTCTGTAGCACGCCCAAAGTTGTCCATACTCAAGCTTTCCATAGATACAAACTCGAAAGGGTGCGGGGATCGACAGGGTTGGTAGCTGATTTATCCAGGAAAGCTCATTGGGGACCATGAGGGTATAGGGTGGTCAGCTGAGTATCGGCGGGCCGGGAATGATGCACGTAAGCGTCGCCATAATAGTTGTTCTTGCAGGCCCCTTTCGAAAGCCGTGATCCATAACCCAGAATTGTATCCGGTAACCTTGAGCTCATTGGGGAATCTTGCCCTGAATAAATTAGCAACTCCCGCAATTGCAACGAGCCGGTCGCTGTCGACTGTTACTGATGTCCTGCTATAGGACTCGATGACTCTTTCCCAAGCCTCCAAGGACCGCTCATCACTGCTCAGTTCCTGTCTGTGGAAGTGCTCTTTTCTCCTTCTGAAACTGTCCTTGATGAAAGAAACACCATCCCTCGTTCTGGGAAGGAACTCGAAGTCCCGATCACTCAACATATCTGCAAATTCATTTGACACCTCACCCTCGCGCACAACTCTTTCGGGGAATGTTTGGGAATAGGTATAGCAACACGACCACCACATCTCATCAGGGGTGCAGATGAGATTAGAAGGTGTGAAAAAGAGCTCCTGAAGTACCCATCCACGGGAGAGGAGCTCTGAACAACCAACGTCTCGTTCAAACTTGTCTTCAGGGGCTTCCCATAGGAGAATAGCTTCCCGAGGATATTCCCGAGCAGAGTCCCCTATCGTTGGAACCGCTTGGCGACGCCGTTTGGGCCACGCTCCCGTTGTCTCCCAAGGACGTACAACCGGTGTCACAAGACCGCGCCGTGTGGGAAAGAGGTCTGATTCCGAGTTTTGAGCATGTGTGGCGGCTATATTGAAGACCCCACCAGCGTATACATCGGCCATCTTCCTTGCCTCCTCCTCCCAATCCAGATTCCGACCCTCAGGATCCTTATCCTGGAGGATACATAAGCAGTCGATCCAGATATACTGTAGCCCACAGTGCCTGACTACCTGAATAGCTTCTTGGAAAAGTCGCTGAAGTGCCGAGATAGCGATACCTGCCTCAAAGGCCTGGATAGAGATATGGCCCTGACAGGTCTTGTGCTTGGAGAGCTTCGTTGGTTCGGGAGTGCCCCATTTGTGACTGAGTGTAGCGTATCGATAAGCTTGTTCATTGGCTACTGTAACGAGCTTGATATGATCTGGCTGGTCTTGGTCAAGGAAAAGAAGCCGGGCCGGTTTCTTTAGACTAGGTCGACCTGAGCCTTGTCTGTTATGCTGGCATTCGTTGTGACTGAGAGACCTATTCAACCAGCTCGCTGCGATCGTCATGCATTGCTCTGGCTGGGCTTGGAGCTGAAACTGGTGGTTTACGTATATTTTCATCTTGGAAGCTGTTACGCCCATGGTCACTTAGTTTCGCATGCTGAGGGAGCGATGATATCCTGAATCATGCGTACATACATCTGGCAAATCTAAAGTGAAGTATTATATCAATACTATCCTGCCGCCCCGCGTCGCGCGGTCCAAATCCCAACTCAACATCTGTACCCCTGGTATCCACGTAGATTGAGACGTTTTCTGGGAGTTGAGTTCGCGGGATAGAACGAGGCGTCTCAGACGATATCAAATAGCGCTGCCATCGTTCGTATAGCATTATACAGATGGCACACCCTGCTTCAACTGACTGGCGCAAAGTTTCGCAAGATGCATGGTGCCGATCGACTTCTTGACCAATACTGTACGTATCAAATCCGTTGTGGGGGTCGAATATAGAACGACATGTCGCACATAGCTTTGTGGCGCGAACAAACTCCTCCTCCAAGTCGAGGCTGGCAGGACTTTGCTGTAAGGAGTCGCACGACGGACCAAAATCCGTTAGCTGTTCAGTCATCTCACTTAGTTGGGCTCCAAGGTCATTCCAATAGTGAAACGGTGATGAAGCCAGTAGGCCGAGGCAGTATGATAGAGCACGAAGAGGAAGGGTAGAAAAGAGGGGTTGGCCGGAGTATCAACACTCCTACGTCCGTACGCACGACGAGTCCCCACCCGGGAAATGGACCTCAACTCCGCTTCGTGTATGCAGGTCTAATCACATAGGTAGTGTGCCTTGAGTGAACGACTACATCAGGCTTATACGATTCCAAGAAAGTATACCGTAATAAGGCTAAATACTACCATATAAATCAAAAAGAAATACTTTCAAGTATATATCACCGGGTCTGGGTCCTCGTTCCATTGTAATCCATTGTGTCCTTCTTATCTTATCATCACGTGAGCCTTGCTGCGCATAGTATTTCGTATTCTTCCCCTGTCAGGTCTCCTTGGCCCTTCCTTATGCTGCATGCCTCCCAGGTAACCTAATGTCAGCTTGTAGCAATTTCCAGGAAGTTGAACAAATATATAATTCAGCGACCGGGTTACTATTATGACACCTGAAATCATTCTCGGAATCATATAAAAACCTCCCAGGGGCTTACATGCTCATTAGAACCCTGGGAAGCTATTACAGCTGCGACATCAAACACTGTAACTCTAGCAATTCGAGGAGCTATATGCTTACTTAATCATTCGGCGCCAAACCCTTTTGAACAACCCTGGGGTTTCACGACCTCCATATCATCTCGCTTTTGCTGTTTCAACATCCAAAGTCCTGTTCTTTCATGTTTGGGTAACTGGCACATTCCTTCTTTACTAGCAGTTATTTTTACTGACTGCACCTCCCGAGTTCAAGGTATTTCTCCTCTTCCAAGCCTGACTCCTTATCATCCCCACTTTCAAGGTTACCCGACCAACACCTGACGGAAGGCCACCTTGCAATCTACGTCACTGTCAAGATTGTTTCAGCATCAAGGGAGGCAGGGCAAAGAGCACTTGAGCAATCAGCCAAAAAGAAGCAAACACAGAGCTGCAAATAACGATTGTGGCCTGGTAGTTGCCCGATACGTCAACCTCATTGGCACCAGTGCTTCCACGGCAAGATGTCCTCTGGAACGGGGGAGGGTACCGCAGGTGCAGAAGCCCAGGACCGAGAACACATAATAACACTCCTCCGCCACGGCCATGCCTGGAACAACATGATATCAGGCTTTCCATGCCGAGACCCCATCCTGACGGAGAGGGGCCAGGCGCAGGCTGCCGCGGTCCGGCTCTCACGCCCGCCAGATCTCATCGTCGTCTCACCACTCACGCGCACCCTCGAGACGGCCATCATCGCCTTCGGCCATCTGTTCCGCAACCCCAACGCACCCAACGCGGTACCCGTCCAGATCTGGCCCGATCTGCGCGAGTGCGGCGACAGGCCATACAACCAGGGCCGGACGCGGGCGCAGCTGCAGGCCCGGTACCCCTTCCTTGATTTCGCGGAGTGTAGCCCGTCGGGTGTCTACGACAACTACAACGAGCGGAGGGGCTACAGGCGGGCTCGTCGCGTGCGGAGGCGATTGATGGAGATGTCGCGGACGTACAGCCACATCGTGGTTGTGAGTCACCAGGGTTTCATCCACCGGCTGAACGGGGGCTCGGCGAGGTACCGTAACTGCGAGTGTTGGAGCTACCGGGTCGGCGTGGACTTCAGCATCACGGAGGATGGGGAGCTTGCGCCGCCGCGGGGCTCGGGTGGTCCAACTCAGGTGGCTGCTGGCGAGGAGAGCGAGGTGGATGAGTCGAGCTGAGAGACGAGCTGTCGGCAGCTTGGGCATGGTCCCTGGCAGACAACTATAGTTGGGACCGAGTGGCGTTTTGCTGGAAGGGATCCGATGTCGCGAGCCAATTGAGGGTCTCGTCAGCAGTTGTGGCCATCGAGGATCTAATCACTCAAGGAGACCTGTACACCATTGTCGGAATGGCTTCCCACATAGATTGCGAGAGAGTATGGCCGGGGCCGGAAGTGATGACAGATATTTCGAGAGATACCATCGTCTACGTGTATGAGTGGGGTTCACACATTGACGGCGGAAGCAAACTTTCTTTCCAGCATTTATGGCTGCGTAGCGATTTTATAATATGAAGTTATGAACGCATAGTATGACGAGTCACGATTGTTGCCGTGGGTTTTGATGTGAAGTGCATGCTTTCCCACGCTGTGGTTGACACGAGTTCATAGTTTGAGGAAGGCTGCATGATACACGTAGATATTTCCAGTTGACAGGTCGAGCCCATGGATCGTACCCGGCATTGCTTTTGTAATTTGTTTTGGCACGAAACTGTCATTTGGGTGACGAGCTACCAAGTCCCCATGACGCTCACCGTCTCAGAGCTGGTGGATGGCTATTGGCGCCTCGGAGATGCTGGCTTGGGGTTGGTTGGGTTTCGCCCAATGATGTGTGTATCAATGTACTTGACCAAAGGTTCCCTAATACTCCCAGATAACACCCATATTTCTTGCAAGCATATGTCCTGGTCGTTCAGATCCATGGCAAACAACACCGGGACACTACCGAGCCCTCTCCAGGTCAAGGCGCCCAACGCTTCAACTATTCCGCAACTTGTTGGAACCAAATTATGTTACTGGCCCATCCACACGCGCTTCAAGAATCGGCGATGTAATGACAATCAGGCGGCTTCAATGCATTTATACATTTTATCTGCGCTGTAAGACGGGTTGACGTGTAAACCAACGACTGGAGCCACATTGGTCGAACAACCTCCAAGCATCACATGGATTTGATGTTAGCTCCTCATAACAGCATCATACTGACAACGAATGTGGCTTTTTGTACATATAATCTGTGGTGCTATAGATTCATTGTTCAAACTATAAAACATGTTTACCAGATCGTGTGTCCTCCATCAATGACCATATTTGATCCATTCGTGAACCCGCTCGCTCGGCTCAGGAGGTACAAAACAGCGCCCTTGAAATCACTCGGCTGCGCCAGCCTTCCCAGCGGATTCTCGCTCTCCCAAAACGCCTTCAGCTCTGGCGTCTCGTCAAAATGCTTCTGCACCATGGGCGTCACTATATGACCTGGGCTGATACAGTTCACACGGATACCCCCCGCGCCGGTCTCCTTATCTATGGGGCTCCACTCCATAGCCAGGTTCCTCGCGAGCTGGATGACGGCAGCCTTGGAGGAGTTGTAGACCGAAGAAGGGAGGCCCTTGTTGGCGATCAGTCCACTCATCGACGCGATGAAGACCATCGAGCCATGGGACTTATATTTGAGCATCTGTCTAGCCGACGCCGCGGCCGTGAGGAAGACACCCGTAAAATTCACCCTCAACACCCGCTCGATGTCCGCCACTTTGAAATCCACCGCGGGACACAGGTGCTGGATACCCGCCGCCGCGACCACGCCGTCCAGGCGCTGGTGCTCGTCCGCGATCGCCGCAATGGTCCGGTCCAGAGTGACCTCGTCTGTGACGTCCTGCTGCCTGTAGTCGAGGCTGCCCCCCCACTCGGGCACAACACGCGCCAGAGCCTCGTTGTACTCGGCAGTAGGCTTGTCGGCCCGGTCGAGGCAGTACACTTTGCCTCCTGCCTCAACGAGGCCCTCCGCTAGTGCGAGGCCGAGACCCTGCGCGCCCCCCGTGACCACGAAGACCCGGCCCTTGAGGTCGAAGTCTGCGAAGCGGTTTCGGCCCACGTTCTCATCGCGGTGGACGGTGGCTGGGTGAGGTGGGCGTTTTCCTGTTTCGTTGATTTGGATTGGTGATGCTTGTGATGAGGGTGATGTGTGCATGAACTGAGCCCTCTGCACAGTTGGTAGTGCCACACTTGGCCTTGGTGAGATTTGATAGCGGCATGACCTGACTTGGGATTCTGCTATACCGGAGCCGACATTGTAACATCGGCGAATCGGTGAGACGAAGGTATAAGGTCGGACTACAGGCATGGTGTGTGATGTTCGTGAAAGTCTGAAACAAGTAGAGGGCTAGCGTACCTATGCATATGACTTACCGCCAGGATTTACGTTCCGAAACCTTGGTTCTTTTATACCCATAGACGTCCCTAGGCGATTGACGCAAGGGGTCTCGCGTCGTCTACTCCAGGTGGACGGCTGACTGCGACCCCCTGCCACGGTCTCTTTCACCCCCGTGTCATGGATGAGCTCAGGAGGCTAGACTATAGGTGTACGTACTGTCCCGGGAAATAGTCTACTTTATTCAAGTGCGATGCTGGAGAAGCCCTCGGGATTGTAACGGGCCACTGGATAATTAGCTTCCTAGTGCTCGGATCGAGCACTCTTTTCTTAGACCTGGCCTTTACCCCATGTTAAGTACTCGGGGGGATACCTACCTAGAACCCCGTATCCCCCACTATACCTTTTACCATACTAAGTCGCATCAAGTCACTCAGCTCGAGCTTCAATCAGAACATAATTTATAACCTAAATTATGCCATCCACCTGGAGTTCAAGGGCTTAAAATACCTCGGAAACTAGACATTGAACGATATACGCGACTGGGAATAGGAGCGGTAAAGGGTACGGGAACCCAGCTTCGACGCAATATATCAACCCTGACCTTAACCGCTACCCATGGCGAGGTGCTAAGTGAACCTACCTTAGGGTATGTAGTAGGTCGAACGGGCTTTGTGGCCCTGATGGCGGAAGGTTCGATCTCTAGGATCATATCTAGGTGAAATCAAGCACCATGTGGGCAGGGCAATAGCTGGCCAGAGCGAAGTAAGAAGTCCATCATGAATGTATATCTGGGTCCATATCTGGATTCCGTCCACATGGATCCAGATGTCTCCAAGCCTAATCGGGGTGAGATTCGGCCCCGTTGCAGTAATTGATTATCGGGTGACAACCACCCTAGTTCCCCTTTCGTACTCATGACGTCTCGCCGCCACCGGGCCGGTACATGCGCGAACCTTCCGAGCAATACATACGGGCTTCTTTGTTGGCATTACCGAGTTGCCGGTCTAGTGTTCGCGAACACGCTGGAACGGTTGAGTTACACCTTTCTAGGTATGGTAGCGGGTCTCGTGCGGCTGAACGCGCGAGGATTAGCAAGGCCAATGTGACATCCGACCAAATCTTGGAATTTAGATTTCGGTTGACCCCCAGTAACCATGCCCAGGTGGGCAATCACACCCCCGTGCCCGAGCGCATATGTACCTACAATCCCGGGCAATGAGCTGCAGGTGAGCTTCGCGATTGGACCCACCTAGGCACGAAGTACTGCGCTCTTCACGACTGCCACCGAACTTACGAGAAGCAGCACCTATGTACATGACAGGCCCCACATGTCGGTCTAGAAATAATCTTTATTACCGCAGGTAGAGTGAAGTCCGGGGCATTCTCCCCGAAATAAGTAATACTATGACGCATGGTCCAGCCACTTACACGGCAAGTATGCAAGGTTGTATATTGATTTATCGTGAAGCCGATGGAACACACCGATGGGGAACTCATCTGAAGCGCTCTATCATGTGAGGCCGCATCGCTTGTCTGCTTATAAGTCTTACATGGGGATATGTACTCTGCCCAGGTATGTACGGTAGTGGTGTGACGAATAAACGTCATCATGAAATGCTACTCTGGGGTGTGCCACAGTTACAAAACTGTTTCCTAGAAACTTGATTGCGTGTTTCAATCACACATATTGTTTGGGAAGAGAGATAACGCTGAAGCTTTGAATTAGATTGTGGTTCTCATTTCCAGCGGGGTTCTTCCTATGTAGATATGTAGATCCGTTACCGCTGGTTTCTCTGTAGCTCTCTTCTCACATCTGTGCACAGCACTTAAGGCTGATTATATTTTCCCTTGTTGTTGTGACGCCGACTATGCTCTACTTTTTGGTAGTATGACGAAGCGCTGGAAGCTTGACATCAAGAATTCGATCTTCCTCCTTCTTTCTCTCACCGTATTGTCCCAGGGCGTTGGATCATTTCCAACACCTCTTGCCGGCGGTCCTCAGGTGCTCGATGAGCTGTCTGGCCAGGTACCATCATGAAGGCCATCCACCCTCGTCTCATTGTATTTTTGTGAGGACGACCATGAACTGACCATCGGTTGAAGCTGCGCAAACCCATGGGCTAGACTTTGCTCAGGCCAACAGGTGGCAACGCGCCTAATGTCCACACCTGACTACACAGAGTATTCCTGTATAGGCATGTCCGCAAATTCCCACACGTATGTCGAAAACCCATAAGGCTATCTTGATATACTCCTTGGTCTGGGCACTGAGTGGACAGAAGATGAGCTCGAGTTCGTGGCGCGAAGTCCTAGGCTCGTTGGAGGCGCGCACGTGATCAAACGCAAGACCATTCTTAAGTCCAACGGAAGACCTATGAGGCCCTTGGCGATGAGATCGCTTGAGACTCGCTTAGTCTGTAGGAGGAGATGACGGCGGGCTCTCATGCATCGAGTCGTGGGTTGAGTCGTCATCTTGTTCCATATGAGGCCAGAATATCTCGCCATCAGGGGTCGTGACTGTCACCATCGGCTTGTCGACATCCTCAGTACCCGGTACGTCATCCTCTGGGTACGGCCGCAAGACGCACCCTTCCTTCAGGAGCACCGTTCCAGCGTGGGCGTAGTACATGCGCTCGGTCTGGATCCTCTGCTCCCTTTGGTCCACCAGCCACTCGTGGCAGAAACAGCGGTCCTCGTAGTCAAAGTGTGGTCCGAAACGGTGTTCGAGGTAAGCCATGAGGCCTGGGCGAATTTCAAAGTCTTCTCGCCTGCTGTTGTGGCCCTGATGTGACGTCGTTTGGCAGGCCGCGGTGTCGTCGTCGTCGTCATCCTGGCGGCTGCGCGATGAAAATCGCCGCATTATCGGATCCTCGCCCATTGTCTCCACCGCGCTGAAGTATTCCTCGTCGTCCTCGCTCACGATGGCGCTCTCATCCTCCTGGCCATGTTTGTTGTTGTAGAACAGCACTTCGCGTCCTTGCGCGACTGCTGTGCGTGATTTTCTCCGTCTGGGTCCCAGGGTTTTGCCCTCTTGGGCGCCCAGGCCGCGACCCTTGGCCTCGTCGCCTTCGTCCTTCTCCCTGTCCTTGTCGACTTCCTCGTCCCAATCCAGACTCCCCTCCGTGGTATCCCAGCCGCATTCCCTATCCAGCTCGGCGAGCTGGTCCTTCCACTCCTTCCTCGCGGCTCCCTTTCCCGCGTCCATTCTCGTTCTCTTCTGAGGCGAGACGGGTAAAGGCGGACACCTGGATCCACCCAGTGGAGAAGAACGTTGAGAAGTAAATTAGAGCGATTTACATTTGATCTTGATTGGATTCTGTCAAACGCGAAAGTTTGGCGGAGCCTTATTACGCGATTCTCCAGGGCCCAGACTCCAGAGATCGCTGATCGAGAGGGATCAAATTCTCCAACGCTGCACCGAGAAGAATAGATGGGACTGCACACATATTGGGAAACGGCTCTCTACTCTAGCAGGCTACTTTCCGGATAAATTATGTTTTCCTCCAATTTCTCTGGTAAGCACGGACCTGGGCTATCAGCAAGCAAAGAATCTGGCCGCCGTCTAGCATAATTAGTTCCGTTGATATTCATTAGACGACTACCGGTCGATTCAAGTTCCAACCTAAACGTACTCTGAAGAGGAGAACAGGGATGTAGAGCGTGCCTAACGATATTTCGACGAAAAATCCGAGTACGGACGGTTGGCACTATTGCCAAAGCTTGAGGCTGACGAGATGGTTCCTACCTAGATCGGCAAGGATTGTACATGTATATGCACACACTCACCATGTAGATATTTAGGTACCCATGTAGGCAGCAACACACCAATCCCACGGCCGTCGCGCTTGCTGAGCTTCTCTTCAAGATACTTGTATGCCCTACGGCGGTTGCCTTTTCCAATGGACACATAATGGGTACGTAATTCCTCCTTCTTGTTGTGCAACCTGGTCGCTCGGTTTCGAGTGTCAACTCAGCCATACAGATTGTGCGAACTGGTGCTGTTCCCGGTCTCTCCTGATCCGGTGCAGTAGGCCCCTTCCCTGCCCAGATGACCACTCTTGGTCTTGGACTTAGCATTTCTCCCAGTGGTCGGAACACAGGCCGGCAACACATGCCCCAGGATATCCACAAAGCCGGTTGGCTGGCCCATCAAATTGGTGGTTTCCCTAGATTTTGCCCAGTTATAATTTGTATTTGGTGAAGTGCTCACCAGCCTGCAAGAGATCGCCATTCATCTTCTGCGTAGAGGCTTCGAGTGACCTCGGAAACCTCCCACTCCTTGGTACCCCTGCACTGGGTACGGACGTTACATAGATCTATAAGGTTAGCGTCTTAGGGTCACCGTCTATTGTCAGGCATGGGAACTTGATCCTACATCTGATGATGATTATGGTACCAGTGGCGGGACACTTTCGATATCGTTGGGCCGCCTGGATACACGAACATGAGATAGAGCATACAGAGGACTACGTCAAACTTATAGTAAGTTCGAATCGGCGATCATGAGGATCTTGAATTCACTTCAGTCGAATATGGTGATTGAACTACAATCGAATCGTCGCAAGAAGCAATGAGCAGCGTGGAGCACGAAGTGCCGAAGCCAATGTCGCCGTATTTATCCCATGCCACTGTGCAAATCCGAAAATACCTTAGTAGCCCCGTCCGTGCCTCCTGGGGTCTTGTTCACTAGGAAAGCCACCATTCCCCCCTAAACCCGTGTCCTACACATTGAATAAAGTCGTTGAAGGCTCAAAGCGGGAACGCGGCGAGGGTTGCGGCGCTACTCGTCAGCGGGATTGAGGTCTCGGATCATCATCCGATCGGGTTTGGGTTGGTAGCACGGGACACACTCAAAACCAACGCCGTCAACGTCGTCATCATCCAGGACCTTGATACCCTCAAAGCTCAGGTACGCCTCTGGCATCAACGGTCGCTGATACATAGGCAGACTTTCGATCCCACGCAGACCGGAGTGAGAATACCAGGCGGTAGTGAAGAGGTCCCACTTGTCAGCCTCTTTGGGTCTGACACCACCTAAATCTTTCCAGGTCGTGAACACCAAGCACCTGCCAACGTCGGGGACATCACACGCCGATATATCGAAGTTGGTGGGACACTTCCTGCACCGGCTGACCTTTCCGCCGGGCGTATGCGGTTGGTCGCAAGACAGATCATGCTTGAGGAGACACACAAGTTCGTGTGGAATCGTTCCATGCTTCAGGTTGTCTGGTATGACTCTGTCATCGTAGCAGCTGGGACGGTGGTTGTCTCGAGCTCCGAGACCCCCAAAGCAACGCGACTTTACGCAATTTGTCGCGGCTTTCGTCTTCAGGAGATAGTCTCCCAGCTCCTTGGTGATAGTGACCTTCTTCTCCCAGGTGTGATGGGCGCATATTTCGTCAAGATCGCTGGGAAAGCTAGTCCAATCTTGGATTCGAAGCACTAGTTCGAGGAGCGAGCGGTGGGTGAGTTGGCCCTTGTGGAATGGCTGGATGTAAGTCTCAGTCTTGACCAACAGGTTACCGTCAACCATTCGTGGGGTGACCTGTTTAACGACTTTGATGTATGCCGTCATCTTCTTCCTGGTCATGAAAGCCCACGTGAGGTACTCCTGACAAGACCGTGGATCTTCCAGATGCTTCCGTCCGATCAGTCTGACGAGACTCGGGGTCAAGGAGTCAGGCACATTAAAGCTCGTAACAGACCAGTTTATGTTGGTACAGTCGAAACGGCTGTCAAAACGACCGAACGTAGGTCGGTGCAGCTTGAGGCAGACTCCGCAGGCGAACGATGCCTGGCGCTCCGATTCGAGCATCAGGAGGAGCTTCCAAAGGGAATTCTTGGTCGGCAGTCTGCAGTACTGGCTTCCCAGAACCATGTACATGCGCTTGCTGGAAAGTGCAAAGCAGGCGGCCGACTCGGGGCGGAGGCGCTTCGCGACCATGTGTAGCAGTTCGTGAGGGAGGCGATAGATCGGAAAGAAGGGGCCTGCAGGAGTGGCCTCGTTGTGGCGAGGATGGTATCGTGCAAGCGTTCGCCAGGGATTTCTCCTCTCCAGCTGCCGGGAGAGGGGCTCGTTCTTGACAACAGCAACACGTGCCTGAGCCTCGAATATCTGATCCTTGTGGTGGTCCACTACCTCTCCCTTCTCCACGATATCCTCACTCGGTCGGCTCTGCGAGAGGCGAGTGGTCAGTGGTAACAGGCTATTCGTTGTTTGTGCTGAAACACTTACGGAAGGAACAATACGTGGCAAGAGAGCGACGCTATCCAATAGAGCTGAGAAGCTCTCCTCGCCTTCTAGATCGGGCTGCTCAGGTGCAGTGGTGAGGCCGTCACCGCTCAAATCTTCCTCCAGGAGGGAGTATTGAATGTCGCCAGCCATGTCGTCAAGGTTGTAGGCGACAGGCATGAAGAGGAGCACTGCTTTGGTTGTCGAGCTTTGGTATTTACTGAAAGATCGGCGGTCGCCACGAGGTTTGAAGGGAACTTCAGATCTGTTCCAAACTAACCCGCGGGGGAAGTCGATGGGGAAGTTAGTTTTCTGAACACCAAGTTTGCCGTGGTACCTTCCAAGGTTCCTAGGTAGGTACTATGTACCTAGGTATCTAGGGTTTCGAGGTACCGAGGTAGCTGTTAACGGGGCGCACGAGACTCACCGGCAGTGAGGCTTTCAAAGGAAAAGTCGAGTTGGGGGTCCAACTTCATGAGCATTTAGTCACTATATACGATTCACAGCTTGTCCATTAGGTGGGTACGGTGCTATTGTATTGGCATACAACAAAAGAAGCCGACCAATGGCACCATCGACGGACACATTCTATACAGGCAAGACTCATTCTATGTAGAAAACAATACGATAAAGAAGATTACACGGTAAGTTCAGACGACGGGGAGACTGTCGAGCTGGAGGTACCCGCGATCCCTGAGATCTAATCGGTGAAGCATTCCAGAGCTACAGAACAGTGTACCTAATGATAATCTAACCTAATACCACCGGTCCGGTCGATTCCGTCTCGCCGGTGTTTTATAAGAGGCACTAGAGCGAAAAGACTTGGAGACGAAGCTTACTGCAAATTTTGGAAGGTTCGAATTTTCTGAGTTGCAGCGGAGACCCTATGGTCCCGAACTGGATATTGGCGTTGTTCCAATATATTCCCTTCCAAGATGAAGAGACCAAACTAGAAGCCCACTCCGCCGTTGGGGAATCTGCTATCTACATGTCAGTGGCTTATTCCAAATTCAAGGCCGATAACATGTCCATATCCGCGTTATCCTGCTTCTTCTCTCGTCCTGACAGTTCCATCCATCTATCTAGAGCCTTGACCAACGTCCTGTCGCTGCCTACCAGCGACTCTCCCTCAACCTGGGCGTTGTCCTCGAGATCACCCTCTGAGCTGCTATCAACGAGACCGTTGTACTCCTCATCGGAAGAGTCCACGTCTAGCTGTCTCTGTACGTCTCCATGTGCTTTGAATGGTGTTAGGCGGCCATTACAACTTGCCAGGTGAGTTCCGCCATGGTTGTAGGGCGCTGCTACGCCGGTGGAGTTGATGTCGCCGAGGTATCGGGCGCGCGCATGCGTAAAGTGAAGGACCAGAGAACGAAGGGTCATTGCATCACAGTAATGAGGTCTTCGGAGCTGCTTGGCGTATGCGATCTCCTGTAACCATTCCCGAGCTCGTCAGTAATTGTGAGAACCCGGCCAGGAGTAAGATGATACAGGATGAGTGCGGGAAAATGAACCCGGGGGTGAAGAAGTGGCTTGGGGAATGGCATATGTGTGCCCAGGTGTGGGAGAGGGGCATGGTTAACCACAAGCGGCCCTACCTCGTCAAGTTCAGGGTGCCTTCCAGCGGTCTCCATAGCTTCGTTGAAGGCTTCCCGAAACTCCTGCTTGGCCCCTTTTCCATGTTTCTCCTTGAGCCTCTTCCCAACAATTCCTCGCATCCACTTCAGACACCACTTGTCTTGGTGTGACTGAGCCAGTGTAATCCATGTGGATATCACATTGCAATCCAACGTGTTCCCCAGCTCATCTCTGATTCGTTTGTACATCCTCAAGACGTCCTGAACAAACTTCTTCACCAGAATTCCAGCATCCGCAGTCAGAATAGCCTTACCTTGCCGGGCAAGGGCTATCTGGTAGTGCTCCAAGGCCTGAGTGAGATCTTTCAACTCGTCGAAGTTGTTGAAAGGGTTATATGGGCCCTGGGAATTGTGACTAACAGGGAAGGTAAGTCCTGGAGTATGCTCGGTCACGGCTTGCAGTACAATCTCCTCCGTAATCCTCTGAAGGTGTTCGTCGTCCTGTACCATGGCAGAATGATCATCACTGTGCAAATCAGCTTTGATGAGGTAGCTTCCGTCAGTCATGGCGTCCCTGATCTGCCGCAGCCGCTTTCGTTCGGACACGGTGGTGGCGTGCCTACGGCTTCGCTTCTTCTTTTGCACACCATTCTCGGCTAGACTGAGCTTCTTATGGAGCCGGGGCTTCTGGTACTCGTTCCTCGCGGCGGGCTTGACGATGGCGCGACCGTTTCGCAAGGGGTAGTGCCCAGGCGAGTTGTCAATCAGACTCTGGTCGGCAGTAGCGATGACGAATTCGTCACCATCCAACTCTGGCGCTTCGTCAAAATCCATTGTGTCATCAGCCATCTTGCCAGTTGTCGGAAGTCAGTATGGTCGGCGAACTTGTAAGAGGATGTGGGAAGGACGGTGGATTGGTGAAGTTTGTTCCTGCATGAGGTTGATCTGTGCCCTGGTCAAATCGGTGGCGGTACCTATGTACATAGGTAGCTACAGTGGGGCAATAACGTGTTGCGACAACAAAGCTGTGCTGACTTTGGTCTAAACCTCGTCTCACGATAGCCTTGAAAACAAAGGCTTGTCAAAGAAGGTGCGCCGAACGACTGTATTGTTTTTCTATCTCATGGATCATGGCTTCTGAAATCGGCTTTCGATGGTAGTTGCTGCTTTGGTTACCTATGTACTTTTGCCGACGTATAGGCAGCCTACTGACATATTACTTGGCTCTGCTCAGATCCGGCCCTGGAGGTATTACTGTACCTGCATATAGAATCATTGGATCGAGTCTCATGCTTGAGATCTTGTACTATTCCACCGGTAACCATGGTACTTGGTATGTTTGTACTCAATTAGGCAGGATTGGTCCAAAAACGCGCCCCCTGAGCCTCGGGGTTAGGGTCAAGCAAGCCCACATCAACATCATCGATGACGTCCAGGCTGGAGCATGTTGCCAGCCCTGAAGAATCACGTTGAAATGTCCGGGACATGTGACACGAGGATCAATTTAATAGCTATCGGATTCTTCCTCGAGTCATCATGTACTTTCTTAGTATTCAAACAGCCTCCGAAACCGATATGAGAGAGAGATCAGATAGATGTACGGGTCACCGGGTCCTTCGCCTTCTATATCATAACGTGTCGTGGCAAAGAGAATGTGATCATACCGGGGCAGTCCTCATATTACATATTCAGGGATCTGTAACATCCTCGTCGTATCCGAAAACGACTCTTCATATCGTGCCTTGGTATACTAGATATCATCCGCGCCCGCACTATCTTCCCACTCCATTGACTGATTGTGACCTCCTCGAGCCGCTGCAGCCTTAAAAAGATCTGAAATATCAGCCTGCCACTGGGAGACATGAGCACGTTGTACCCGGCGGTCATACGTAAGTAGGCCATTGACCTCTCCTTCAACATCCGTGGTCTGCGTCCAGACCCCCGCGCTGCAGTGAAACCGTTCGACTTGCTGCCGGAGCTCCTCCAAGAGCGCATGAGAACGATAATTGAACGAGTAGAAGTCCATGTTAAGCTCATAAGTCTCATTTATCAAGTCTATCGCTTCCTGGACATTCCATAGGCTGGAACTTCCTTGTGAGCGAGTGAATCCACCATCGCTGATCTCCGTATGGAAAGGTACCACTTACTTCTCAATGGAGACGTTCATTCCTAGACCACCGAATTCTCCCTGGATGGCAATCCGGGTCTTGTCGTATGGACTCGAATCGGCGGAATAGAATGGTGTACCGCATTGTGCGCCAGCATAATGGTGATTGTCAGAAAAGTCACCGGCACCATTGTCGTACCATCCTGACGTAGCGTCGATGAGCCTCGTACTATCGATGCGCCTGATGCGATCGACAATGTCAAACTCGGCGTAAGGTGGTGTAGGTCTCTGCCCCCAGCCCTCGTTGTAGATCACCTAGTTTATGGTGTCAGTGACTGTACCATTGCCTTGCAACTCTAATATACGAATTATATATAATCTCTTGGTTCGACTGAAGCTTACCCAAGTTACGATACTGGTATAGCTCAGATGTTCGTCGACAAGAACCTCGATCTGCCGCTCGAACTCAGCCTGTTGGTCGGCATCTGGCAACGGAACCCGGAGGGACATTGATGGCATATCCTGTATGACCATGAGGCCCATCATGTCGCAGGCCCAATAAAACAAGTCCGGTTCGAATTTGACCTGCCTGGAAGTTAGCCACCTTCTCAACAGCACCAGTATCAACATAGGGCGCCCACATTACTCACATGCTTGCGTATCGCATTGAAACCAAGGTTCTTCACAGCCTGCAAGTCGAAGACCAAGGCCTCGTATGTTGGTGCGAGATATATGCCGTCAGGCCAGTAACCTTGGTCCAACACAGCGAGGTGGAACACGAACTCATCGTTCAACAATGGCCGCTGTATGCCGCCAATTTCCCCTTTGCCCACTGTCCTGAAGCCGGTGTAGCTCGAAACATGATCGTCACCCATAGTCACCGTGATATTGTACAGAGTTGGAGATTCTGGGAGCCATGCCTGCACAGATGGTACAGAGAACGTGAAGGCAGCACCGGTGGTTCCATTTCCTGTAATTAGGATACCGCCGTCTTGATGATATACAGTGACTTCGACCGGTACACTGGCGCTCCCATTGGAAACATGGACATTGGTCGAGACTGATCCATTGCCGAGAGCCCCAATGTCGAGCTTGCTGATATAATCCGCAGGAACGCTCTCGAGCCACACAGTCTGCCATATGCCACTGCAGGACCTGTAATATATGTGTCCACTGCTTTTACTTTGCTTTCCGATCGGGATCACGTATCCATCCTCATCTGTTGGGTCAAAAACAAACACCTGCCTGGAAGTTGCGATACTTAGCGGTCAGAAAATTGTAGCCTCGTTGAAATGTAACTTCTTAATTTTACTCCTTATCTTTTCCTCAATGTATGTGGTCAGGATCGGATCATGGAAATATCTTACAATACGTTCTTCTTATTCATATGTAATACGTCCGTCAAGTCGACAGTGTTCCTAGAGTAGCCTCCTCGGTGGAAGCTCATCTGTTTGCCATTGACAAATATCGTCGACTCATAATCCACTGCCTCGAAGTTCACCAACACATTCTGGTCACGCCAGTTCGATGGGATTTCGAAGGTGGTGGCAAACCACATAGAAGTGGTATTGAGCTCTTGAAGCCCCGAGATGGCACTCTCGATACAACTCGGAATAAGGGTCTCATACTTTAGTGGCGCCTTGGGAATGTCGTCCTCGGTCACGTTGGTTGCGTTTCCGGCTGACTGATACGTCCAAATCCCGTTGAGTGACATCCACTTCTCCCGCTTGAGTTGCGGCCGTGGGTGTTCTGGCCATGGATCTAGGCCGACCTTCTCTGTCCAAGGAGTGTCGAGTGGGGGAACCTGGAGCTTGTATGGCACCGCCTTGTGTGACTTTCTGCGTATACTGTCTCCTAATGAGGCCGTGGACGTTGCGAGAGCAGGATTCACTATGGCAATAAGTGGCCAGAGGGTCTGAAGGCGCAGGGGATGCATTTTTATGGCTGGTGATGACAGTAAATCTCCGGCTCATGCTGCCAGGATATAAAATCAATTAACGAGACATAAGGAACATCTTGTAAAGCTCAAGGGGATAATTTGCTTCAAACATCAGTGAAATAAAGAGAAGACGGAGGTCGAGGCTCCGTAAACAGCAACATGCAAAGGTCGACAGGTTCGAAAAGAAACGTTGCGACCTTCCGGTAGGACTGATGGACTTTATTCTATGACCTATTGGTGTGCGAATATGATATAGAGCACTGTATAACCGCAAACCGCCGTTCCCGATGCGTGAGTTTAAATATACACTGTGCCAATCCAGTGGCGGGAGTAAATCGAAGTGCCTTTATGAGTTGACGGGAAGCTCTGGAGCTTGGATGAGCCGGGAGCGACCGCTCGCCTAACATGAAGAAACACCTGCGTAGAAGGAATGAGAGCTCGGCAATATGACCAGAGCCAATCATCACATAGCAAGGAGCTTTCCCTACGCGCCTGGCGGGGAATGGTAGGGGGGGCAGTTCCTCTTAGCGATAGGTATGCGGCATGCTGTGTAGGCCTAAAAAGTTTGGATGATTCATGTCGGTATAGCTCCTTTGCCTAATGACTTGGACGTCGACTTTGGCGGCACGGCGGGTAGGTATGTATGACGGTAAGGCAGCTTGGCCATAATGAGTAGCGTCGTCTTTAGCCCCGGTATGCACGCTCTGCAAGGGCGCATAACTAGATATCTAGCTGGATAAGCTTGGAATAACACCAAATTGTATATTGGAATCGTAAGTGGAGGTGTTACAGTGCAAAAGAGGTAAAAGCTTCTGAAGTGTTGAACAAGTGGGTTGTATGCTTCTGGTGTCCCCCGGGATTGCACTTTTTGTGGACCATCATCCTATAGAAATGCGTTGATGCGCGGCCGAACTTTCTTCGTGAAGAAAGGGAGCAAAGATTGACCACGTACGTGAAGATTGATCAGCATATACTGTTTACCACACATACGCTCATCAGGGGAAAGTTCTACGTAGGAGCCTGTGCAGGTCTTTCGGGCTGTGCGATCGTTCTTTGCATCTAATAAAACCATTTACATGTAGGGAACAATCGTGAAGAGATATAGGCGTATCCGGCACCAACCAAATATTATTCGAACAAATCGACTTCTTCATGGCCCGGTTCTCCTCCCAACTAAATGGACGTGTTCTTCATCAAGACGGTGTAAGTTGACCTATCGATAAGAAGATCAAGGAACAGTATGGTCATCAGTTATGAAGGCCCTAGGTTCTAGCCGCAACGCTGTCTTGACCAAACAATTCAGCAGTAGGAAGTCTAGAGAGACATTCGAAAGTTGTACTCATCACTTGGTGCATACCATTGATAGGTGTCTCAAACTACGAAGGCCACACCGTTAGAGGATGGGGTCTCGGCGGACACGTGACGTGGCTCTCGCCAGCTCAACATAAGCTCATCATGGTATAATAATACCGGGACTGAGCGTGAACGGAGCTCCAACTATACCCAAGAAATCCTTGAGTGTGATCCAAGAAGAGATTAGATTTGGATGCGGAGTAGCCTTGCACATACACAATCATGAATACCTCTGAAATACACCTGGTATGTAACCTAGAGGGACGCGACAGCATTATACATTGCGCGAATGCCATGATCTGATGTCTCTGTCAACACGTGGGCATGGTTAACTCCTATCAACCTTGGATTCGACATTGATGTCCAAACTGGAAATATGTAGAGGATTGATTTATTATGAGAGATTTATCAGTAGTTTCTCGCTGGATTAAATTTCTCATACTGTTGAACTTCTCTAAGACTTGAAACGTCGTCATCCTCGAAACGCAATGCCCGTGGTCCGGCCTTACGCCTCAGCCAGCCCTTATTCTTATATATGATGATCAGAATTCCAATGATAACTAGGCCCCCAACAGGTGCGGCAACAGCAATTGCAATGGTCGCAGTCCTCGATAGCCCGCTGGGGCTTGTACTGCTCTTTTCGTTTGCTGTGTTGATAATGGCGGTGGGTGACGGTGTGGCCTCCTCGGCACTTGATTGTGGTGCAGTACTGAGGCTCGTTGTAGCGAATGTGGTAGGGAGGCTTGTTTCGGTTCCAGATTCAGGTGACTGCGAAGCTGAGTCCACGAGAAGAGAAGACGGGGACTGGGTGGATGCGGTAGCGGTTGTCGATAATATTGAGGTGCCAGTAGGAGATATTAGGGACGAAATCGATTCGAGAAGAGAGCTTGTGGCCGAAGTAGCCAGCACTGTCGGACCTGAAGCTGATAGAGAGACTCCTGGCGTCATATCGGTCCCGGTAGCAGTTAAGGTGGCAGCTGCTGTCTCAGGGCTCGTCGAACTGATGTCCCCGGAAGATGTTGCTGTGGGAGACATCGTCTGAGCAGGCGAGGATGGCGTGGTAGTACTTTCGTCATCTCCCAATAAACCAGAAACACCATCTCCCAATGCTCCGAGAAGTCCGCCATCTCTCTGCCTTGACATGATGACCAACACCTGACAGGCACACTGGGTTTCAAGTCTGATGATAACTGATTGGTGATGGAGGAAGCAGACCTGCTGCAGAAGGCGTTGGCCCCAATACATACAAAGAAGTTGACATATATGCAAACAAACTTGGGAACGAACCTCAAGGTTTACAGAAAAGCGCGAACCGAGCTATATCCCAAAGCAGACCAAGCTGGTTTGGCTCCATACTCTGGTCATCCCAGGGCCGAGTACAGCGGCTAAGTTTTGGTCGTCGAAGCAACCAATGTGGATTTGTTTGATTGCCCACATGATACATCCCCTGATTATGCGACTGGAACCACCACCCCACATTGTTGTCCCAAACTCGTGATTGTGCCGTTGCCAATCAATTATATCGAACCGTTCGGATGGAGACGCTGTGAGGTCTCTGGTCTCGTGCGATGAATTGCAAATCCCAGAGATCTGGCTCAGACGTCAAGCTAGCTTCAACACAACCTCAAGAGTCATAGCCGCCCGGAGTCTAGATGAAGATCATTGTGCGTTTGCGGACGGACAAGTGTGGAGCACATACTGACGATCCCTCAGGGACAGATGGTCAATACGCAGCTATTGGACGGCCCGAAACGTTGCATGTCGAACGGGGTGAATCTGAAACATTCGCATCAGACAAGTGACCCAGCGGCAAATATTCCATCCTGTTATAGGCAATCGTTAATTCAGATCATATGAGTGAAGCTTTGGTCACCATTACTGTGAGCTTGCATCTAGGTAATTATGTCCGTATAGGATGTTATGCCCATTGAGTTTCCAAGGGTTAACATCAAATTCTGGAACTGTGCATATTGGGCAACATCATATCTGGAAACGCAATCAAGGTCAGAAGCAATGAGATTCGGTCTCTGACCAGAATGGAGGAACGGGATCAGATGTGCGGACGATTACCGCGTGAAGTCGAAGACGGTAACTTGAACATTACGCGATCACACCTGGGATCAACATTACGAAAATATGTCCCTATAACAAGGAGAGAGCTTAGCACCTGGGATACTACTATTCATCATACACAATGATGATACGTTCCAACGTTGTTGATACTCAAAGAGTATCCTGATGATCATAATGCCGAGGTAAGCGTACTCTGGATATGCTTCCTTCTTTTCGAGGGCGTCAAATATTCGGAAGGCTGTCAGGTTCTAGTCAGGGCTGAGCCTGATCTAGACCAGCGCAGATCTGCCTATCTTATACTTATACCCTATGGTCTAGAATGATATTATTGGCGGGATCTTCACCTTTGGCAAGGGAGGTGCGGCAGCGCTTTTTGGTGATTAGGGTCTCGGGACACAGTCATCAGATGCAGTATTCGCCGCACAGGGAATTGGCAAGTTGGGAGAAGACTACATAAATCCAAGAACCCCTAAGACGCAGCCGTCCCAACAGATCGCCGTTGTCGATCCAACAACTAAATACCTAGGTACCAACCGGCTGGAATATAAACTTTGCTGCCGCTACCTAGGTATTCTGATGGCCTGGATCCTCTCCAATACGACTTAGGTCCCGTCAAGACTGGCCGAAGATGACGTTCTCCGCAAGCCCCTCGGTTAAACTTGTCAATCATTTCACTCCTGACCAGGTATGTTGAAATAAATTCAGATAATTGCGATTGGACAGGGACCAATTCAGGATGCTTTGTAGTTGCTCACAGCATTCCAGCTGATATAGATCTCACCGAGCACAACGCAAACCGCCTTGTCTCGTTGTCTTGCTCCCAATCATTGGCATTCCTCTCGGGGCACCGCGATACCAGCGCCCGAAGTCAAATCGCGAGATAAAACACCTTGAGGCTCAATGTGAGAGAACCTTCGGAAAACTGCTGCCATGTTCCGGCCGCGCTTCGAATTACGCTTTTGAGCATTCGCTTCCTATGTAGGGCGACTGGATCCAGCATTCACGGGGAACGGCAGAAACTCGGAGGACTGACTGCAGATATTATATTTCAGCTGAACTTCTTTCTGTATGATCACAAACGTCTTCCTGTCAGACGGAGGATGACCACGGTACTACGCTGGAATGTCAAGAGCATCTCAATGAGACATGGGGCTAAGACATGAGGAAACAGCTGAACGGGCCAGGAACAGAAGTCATAGCCGAATTGACAAAGTCCCTGCATCTATGTCTCGCAAGGTTCGACTACTGCTTCAGTCTCTCTAAGTTCACGGTACCTGACGATTTTGGTCAACAGGCATCCCTCATGATTATTGTATCCAAATCAAGGGCTATAGGTTTGGTAAACCAAAATATTCTTTGGTCATGCTACATCATCTTTCAGCCACAGTTCTTGAGTAGAAAGCCTGCTGAATTATAAGCATGCCTGCTCAGAACAACGATATGATTTAGAGAAGAAGGATCAGTACCCCCTTCGAGGTCGTCTCCGAATTCTCCTTGCGGACTCTGGAATGTAAGAACCTGACATCGCCCTTAGTAAGTAGGTAGCGCAGCGTCTGGGATGTCGAGGCACCCTTCGTATGTGGAAACAAGGGCGCAGTTTCATAGAGCCCAAAGCCCCATATCACGGAATGATGACTCCGGTGTTCAAGATGCTACCATATGGCAACTCCCTCCCAGTTTCAATTGGAATGCATATCGACCAGATACCCCGGAGATATGTTATAAAGTGATGAGCTGGCACTTGTGGCCAAGGTGACATTGGCAAGAAAGTAACGCCACATCGTGCTTCCACTTTCTTCACATCCACAACAAGTGGTAGGCAAATATCTCCTTCACTCGTTGATATCTCATACAGCTACGCCAAGACGCGTTGGCTGCACTGGTTGACATGCTGCGTGTTCCCACGACGCTGCTCGCGGCTTGTTTGTTCTTGTTCTTCTCCCTTCTCCCCACGACGACCGAAGCGCAATCTTCGGCGCCATGTTGCCAGGATGATTGCCGGACAGCGGCGATAAATATACTGGGCATGCTCTTGTGCCCCTTGTACACACTCGGCCAGTATGTGGGCACCAGACCAGTTCTGCTAGATGCAGCATGCACCCGAGGTGCAGCTCAGATATCCAGTGCTTGCACCTGCGTCGTATCCTCGTCGTCGTACTGCAGGTTCTTATCCAGCTCGAGCGCTGCCGCCGCCGCCGCCGCCAGAAGTTCCAGTTTGGGAGCAACTACTACTCCCTCGTTGCCGCAGACAACATCGACACGCTCAACACCGCCGCAAGCTGGGAGTGGTAGTGGACCCAGCGCGTTGCCATCTAGCACAGCCTTGCCCGCCTCGAGCTCGGCGGTTGGTGCTGGACCCTCGAGTCCCGTAACCACCGCGCCTACTGTTACCGTTACCACTATTGTCGCCGCTCCAGGTTCCAATGCACAAGGTAGCTCCTCCGGTGCGGCTCCTGCCCCAGCCTCGAACGGACAGAGTGGTGCCTCCGGTGCGGCTCCTGCCCCAGCCTCGAACGGACAGAGTGGTGCCTCCGGTGCCGTTCCTGCCCCAGCCTCCAACGGACAGAGTGGTGCCTCCGGTGCTGTCCCTGCCCCAGCTTCTAATGCCCAAAGTAGCTCACTCGGCGATGTCACGGTTACCACAACCACAGTTGTCGGTGCGCCAGCTTCTAATGCTGCAGCTTCTAATGCTCCAGCATCCAACGCACAGGGTAGCCAGTCCGGCGTCGTCACAGCCCCACCCTCCAACGCTGGAGGTAGCGCGTCCGCCGTTGTAGCGTCGAGTCAAACTTCGCCTGTAGGAATTGGGTCTTCACTGCTACCATTCCTTAGCTCCTTGCTGTCTGGCCTACTTGGCGGCCCGGCCCCCGCAACGACCGCTGCTGGACAGGCGGGGGCATCCAGTGCTAGCGGCGCGTCCTCTCCTGGTCAGGCCGCCGGTGACCTTGGGCCTGGTGCCACCTCACTGGTACCGCTTTTGAGCTCTTTGGTCTCCTCTATAAACGGCGCAGCCCAATCTAGCAGTACAGACACTGCAGGACAGGGAGGTGCCTCCGGTGCTGGCGCCGCATCTTCGGGTCAGGGCGTGGGGGGCCTTGGCCCTGATGCAACTGCGTTGGTCCCTCTTCTGAGTTCTCTGGCCTCCTCGATAAACGGTGCCAGCCAATCCAGCAGCGCCAGTGCTGGTGGACAAGTTGGAGGTGGAGGTGGAGGTGGAAGTGTAAGTGGAGGTGCACAGGGCAGTGGTGCTGCAGCTACCACTGCTGCAAATTCCGCCGGCGCTGGCGGCGGGGCGGGTCAGGTCCAGACAATCACAACCACAGCGTACAGTACTGATGCTGCCGGCGGAAGTTCTCCTGTGGTTCAGACAATCACCACGACAGTGGGGAACGCTGTTTCATCCAGTAGCATCCAGTCTGGTCAGAGTTCAGTAGGTGTCGGATCGACACTACTGCCCTTCCTTAGCTCCTTGATCTCTTCGTTGCTTGGCCCAGGACCGGAGCAAGCCAGTACTACAAGCAGCATAGGTGGAGGAGGAGGAGGAGTACAGCCAACCACTGCGGCGACATCAGCGGCGGCGTCTGCCACAGTCGCTGTGACAAGTGCAGCAACCCCAACCGCGGGCGCCACTTCACCAATTGCGAGTTCAGCTATCCAAGGAAATGGGCCACCAAGTACAGAGCTTGCAGGACAACCTTCGCCTGCTACGGCTCAAGGCGGAGCCACGCCTGCGTCGCCCACCACGGTCATTGTTTCTAGCTCGGCCTCGCAGGAGAACGTCGTGGGCTCCACGAGCGGCGCTGTCCAGGGGTCGACCATTGCTACTCTGGCATCGAGTATACCACCAGCCTCGTCAATTGATGTTGGCGCCTCATCAAATGGCCTTGGTGCCTCCTCTCAAGCCGCGAGCAATGCGGCATCGACAGGTGTTGTGGCAAGCAGCGGCCAGGGTCAAGGCGCTGCGTCAGGGGGTGCCGCGAGTGCTGGTGGAGCAACCGGCCTGTCAGCCGGATCATCAGGAGCCGCCAGTGCTTCACTTTCTGTTGCCTCCTCGCAGGGGCAAGGAGGGTCATCGGTACTTGTCGGCTCAGAGACATTGCTTCAGTCCACTGTAGCTTCACAAGCAGGATCTTCGGCCATATCCGGTCCAAATACAGTGTCTGAGACGGTTACGATTACATCAGGAGGGTCAACGGTTTCCTTCAGTCAGTCTACCTTCACCCAGACGGTTGTCGTTACTCAGACGGGGTCATCTCTGGTTTTCAGTTCAACAGTATTGTCCCAAACGGTTACTTCTTCAGTCGTTGCTTCAAGCCCTATCGGAGGCGCGGTCTCGCCAAGTTCTTCTGGAGTCGCTGCTGGTGCATCCTCTCAGGCTATTGCAACTTCTCAGGGAATTTCCTCCTCGGTGGTCTTCGGCTCAGCAACAATTTCAACTACAGTGACAGGTTCGTCGCTGGTCTTCAGCTCTGAGGTATTATCTCAGACGGTCACATCTTCTGGTGTTGCTCCAAGCTCCAGTGGAGGCGCTGTCCAGTCGGGATCTTCGGGAATACTCATCGGTACGACATCTCAAACGATAGCGACCTCACCCGTTTCAGCGTCAGCGTCAGGGGCAGTAGCTCAGTCTCAGGCGACTGCAAGCTCGGTTATCGCTTCAAGCTCCAACGGCGGCATCGTTCAGTCAAGCACCCAGGTAATAGTTTCCGGTTCGGCATCTCAATTGCAGTCAGCATCAATTGGCTCCAGTCAGATCTCTGCTGCCAATTCCTTGAGCTCCAACCAGGCTCTCAACCCATCATCCCCTACTGCCTCCACAGCCATCGCCGGATCCGGTGCAGCCTCTGCTACTGGTAGCAGCATTATTTCATCGCCATTGGCCAGCCCGTCGTCACCCGCTGCAGCAATCAGTACCGCGGTCGCCAGTGGACCAGTATCATCATCGATAGGTGCATCAAGTCAGACAACGTTGTCTTCGGAAGGGTCTCTTCTGGCTGCCGGGAGTACTACATCCGGAGGGGCTGTGGCCCCTTCACAGTCGCTGGCTGCGTCCAGTGCTGGTCTTCAAGGCCCCGGAACTACGACCACTTCAGGCGTGGGTGGAGCTACGACTCCAGCACCCCCTCCCTCTAGCGCAGGCACTCCTGTAAGCCCCGGAAACACTACACCTGGCGCGACTGTAGCCGCTTCGCAATCCCTTGCAGCTTCTAGTGCAAGCTCTGCTCTGGGCTCCGGAAATACTACACCCGGTGGTGCAATAGCTTCATCATCCGGTGCAGTTACTGTTCAACAGTCCGATATCACTACGTCTGGTGGTGCTGTAGCTTCGTCACAGTTAGTTGCTTCGTCTTCCGGCGCAGCATCTGTTCAACAGTCCGCGATAACCACATCCGCGGGGGCCGGGGCGACGAGTCCTGCTGCCTCCACTTCTCTGGGCTCTGGGATTACTACACCCGGCGGAGCAGCGGTCTCGTCACAATCGTTGGCTTTGTCCAGTACGGCCTCTGCTTCTACGGCAACCTTGCTCGGCAGTGGCGTTAGCGCAAATACGGCAGGAGGTTCAGCCAGCAGTCTCTCATCCGGAGTTCCCCTGGCATCGAGCTCCAGTACGTCAGCCTTGGTATCAGGTCAGGGAGCACAGTCGTCCGGACTCAGTGCTGTTTCTGGGCAGGGTACGACCGTGGTTGGAACATCCGCATTGCAAGTCAGCTCAAGTGCACTGGCGAGCGGAAGTGGTGCATCGAGTACTGGTGTCGTAGGGTCCCCTGCCGCCAGCAACGCGATCGGTGCATCTCCAGCAACCACCGGCACTCAAGCGACACAAGGAAGCAGCGGCCAGATCTCTGCATCCGGTTCTGCCACGCTTATCGCGGCGACAAGTGGTAGCATTGTGGCCGGAGGTACATCAGGTACTATATCTGCCTCAGGGCAAGCAACAGTGATAGCGTCCTCTTCGGCTACAACGGGAAGCAATGCACAACTCATTGGAGGCTCTTCGGGGCAAGGACCATCAACGATAAGCTCTTCGTTGGTTCAGTCACAAGTTTCGACAGGAGGCTCTGCAGGAGGTTCGGCTGCCACGGGTATCAGCAGCACTGCGTCTGGAACTTTCATATCAAGCCCGACGCAGGCAAACACACCAGCAATTGTGGCTACTTCCAGCACCATTGGGACATCCAGTATTCCTCTAGGCCCGGTGAGTAGCTCGGCGGGATCCTCAGCCTTAACGAGCATTGGTAGCTCAACGGCGGGCAATGCTGTCTCAAGCCCAAGCCAACCGGCTACACCTACTCCTTTGGTGAGTTCGGGTACAGTTGGGGCATCTAGCATCGTACAAGGCACAGCGGGAGCCTCAACAGGAGCTTCAATCGTTGCCAGCGTCAGTAGCCCGTCTGGTAACCCCGTCTCTAGCACAGCCCAAGCAGTCTCACCATCTCCCTTTGTCTCATCTTCCGCAAGTGGAACATCTAGCGTTCTGCAAAGCTCGGCGGGTGGCTCTTTTGCTACGGGTATCAGTGTTTCCACGCCTGGTACTTTCGGATCAACTCCGACACAAGCCTATACACCTGCTGCTGTGGTATCTTCCAATACGGTAGCAACATCTAGCCTCGGCCAAGGGTCAACTCTTACTGGTGTCAGCACCGCGTCGAACTTTGCAAGTGCGAGCAGCAATGCGGCCAGTAATGCTGTGTCATCTCCCATCTCATCGAGCGTACCAGCTGCTGTGACCCCGTCTGGTTCGATCGGAGGTTCTAGCTTGTCCCAAGGCGCGGCTGGAGGCTCCGCAGGAGAATCTATTTCCACGGGCATTAGCAGCAGCTCTAATGTTGCCAGTACCAGCGGTGCCCCTGTTGCCAATACGGCCTCAACACCAACCCAAACAAGCACTCCCGCTGCTGCCGTCTCCTCCGCTACAGCTGGGATCGGTTCATCAGCGGCTACTTCGAGTGTACCGTCTTCCAGTCCTCCGGGCTTATCAACGAACTCAGCTGGGCAGGTCTCATCAGCATTTCAAAGTCAAGCTTTCAGCAGTACCAGTGGCCTGGGTTCCCAAGCTCAGAGCGCAGCTGGGTCGACACTTGCGAATGGAGCCAGTGTCACAAGCCCCACTGCTCCTGTGTCAGGCCAGCTATCAGCTTCATCCACGTTGCCTCAAGGGTCCTCAGGGCTGGGTGCTCAATCAGGAACATCCGGCATTACAGCACAGAGCTCTCAAAGCGCTGGCCCCGGAACAAGTGCAAACATCGCAAGCCCATCTGCAAGCCAAACTTCAGGTGTACCTGGGAGTCTGGGCTCTGCCAGCGCCTCAATCAGCAGCGCAGCAGTGGCATCTTCCGGCTTCAGCAGCAACGGTGCAGCGGGCCCATCGGCGAGTTCTATCAACTCCGCTTCGAGTTCCGTAAACTCTGTGTCGAGTGCAATCAACGCCGCTTCATCGTCTTTCGGGGCCAACCAGCTGTCAAACCAAGTTACACCGTCATCCTCAGGCCCTACAGCAGGTGCCTCTCTCGCCAGCAGCCCTTCGCAAGCTGTTACTTCGGCAAGCAGCCTCCAGGGGGTCACTTCCTCGGCAGCAACAGTGGCCTCTACAGCGTTCGCCAGCGGTGTCGCATCCGGATCTTCTCTCAGCAGCAACGTCGTGATTGCGTCCGGCCCGGTATCCAGCTCCCCTACTGCCTCTATCAACACCGCCACTGCCTCATCCTCTGTCGTGGTTGGTAGTGGAAGTGTGACGATCGCTTCCGGTGGGTCTTCTGTCCAAGCATCGAGCGCGGGAAGCGCCACCGGAGTGTCGTCGAGCTTGTTCACATCAGTATCGACCGGACTGCCTCCTGGACCTTCTTCAAGTAATGCACCATTCTCCGGCAGCTCTAGCAATCAGGCAGTTGCTAGCGGCGTCCAGGCTACCCCCTCCGCGTCCGCCATCGGGGCAAGTCCTTCAAGTGTTTCAGGGGCCACATTGACCAACACATTAACGAGCAGTGCTCAAAGCCCTGGGGGCACAATCAGTCCAGCCAGCGGTTTGGTGTCTTCATCACTCGCATCTTTGTCAAGTGGAGCAGGCAATAGTCCTTTCACCGCATCAGCTATTTCTCCAGCCACTACGCCCCAGAGCATCGCTGCCTCGGCCTCAGCCAACTCCGTCTCCTCGGTTACTGTTTCAGGCGCAACCACAACAGTGACTGTTGTGAGTGAGGCCGGCCCTGGAAGCTCGGTCAGTTCCGGAGCAAGCTTACTACAAAGCTCCCCATCAAGTCCCGCGGGGGGAACACTGACCTCCGGGGGACCATCAGTGGCGAGCTCAGTGAGCAATAGCTTTGGGGCGGGCTCAAGCGCATTCAGCTCTTCCATAGCGAGCGTCTCCGGTCAAAACCAAGGCAATGGGCCCTCACCCACCGGTGCAGCGGGCTCCACATCGCTGGGCAATCCAACCAGTGGAACAACTCCCAATTTAGGTACGCCGGGTATCAATACCCCAGTTCCTGCAGCCTCAACTGCTGCCACGGGCAACACGGCGAGCCAATCTAGCGCGCAATTCTCCCCAAACACCTTGTCAGGGTTTACGACGATAGTATCAAGTCAGAACCCCTCGTCGCTTACTAGTCCGGCGCAAGGAAGCACCTCAGGAATACTCTCGAGCCAAAGCGGCGCAGGGTCGACTGGTTCATCGGGAGCCCAGTCACAAGGACTGGGAATTTCTACAAGCAGCACACAAACAGGAAGTTTTGGCTTTGGAGGCACACCTGGTGGATCTACGAGTATAGATACGCTAGGTGTCTCCTCGAACCAGGCCGCCTCCAGCGCCAGTTTCATCTCCACGACCACCTCACCAGTCGGTTCTCAAGGTGGTGCGGGCATCAGTAGCCCAAGCCCGACAACGTTGGGAGCCAACAACCCTACATCCGTAACTCCGGAATCAAGCGGAAGTGCACAAGCAGGCTCAACGTCGCCATCGACCAGCGCTGCTGCTTTCACTCCGCTGTCTCCGGCACAGCCATCCTTCACAACACCGTCTTTCACCACAGCCGCTCCCACTACTGATATCCCTACTACTACCACTACCACTACCACGCCTGAGATCCCTACAACTACCACTACCACTACCACGTCTGAGATCCCGACCACTACTACTACAACAACCACGTCTGAGATCCCGACCACTACTACTACAACAACCACTACCACCACTACCACTACCACTTCGAGAACAACTACTACGACGACGAGGAGGACCACTACGAGGGGCTTTATTCCACCCGTCCAAAGGCCCAACTCCTGGCTCGTACACAAGGTAAGCCTGACCTCACAAAATCCCTAAGTGAAGCATAAATTCGCTACCGGATACGTCACGAAGCAATCAATAACTTGACTAACCTCGCAATTAGTCCCATGGTGCATCCTACGCTCCAAGGTACCTTCGAGCGAAGACCACTTCGACATCATAAGGAAGTCGAAGACCCCAGTTGAGACTTTGTGACGCTGTTGCACCTCAGGGGGCGGCTACATATTGTCGTACATCACCGAGTCCATTCCCTCGATCAGTCTACATCTGATTTTGCTAGGGGAAGCTTGCAAGTCTAGACTGGTTCTACCCGAGCGTTGCTGATTGCTGTCTGAAGAAGACAATGGCCAGTCTTCCAGCTCAAGAAATAACCCTGCACCGCAAAGTGATAGACAGAAACCTCCGCTATTCCCTTTGAGTCGAACAAACATGTCCTAGGATGATTCTCCGGCCGGAATTAGGAAGGCCTGCGTTGCACTGTCGAAGTATGTTTAGCTGATGCTCCTTATTGGTAGCAATTTGACTAGTCGAGCCTCATAGTGCTTTCTATTGTGAACCCAACGTTATTGTAGAATATGGGTTATAGCATGCCTGGATCTACTCTGATTTTGCCCTCTCAGTATTCTGACCCACGACAGACAGTAGAGTCAGTTCCCAATGATCCATCGAGATTTCCATCCACACAGGATGGTTATTCACGGCCAGTCCAGCAGTAGCTTGATGATATGTTCTTCATCAGGGTGCATTCCTGGTAGTGTTGTGCACAAGAATTACGGATTATCGATATGTGGCTGTCTTCTTCGCTCTAGCCCCATCAAAATCCTCTCTCCACCACATCGGCACTGTAAGAGATCGTCTCACAGGGGCTATCTCATCGAAAATCTTTCCCGAAGTTTTGGGTCCGTTCCGAAAACTTGCGAGACAGTAGAGTTGGACATTACATATAGCTCCGCGGCGAATGCGGAGGTGGCTGCAACACACCGTGGAGCACACTGCCGAACAGGAAATAATTCCCAGCGGTCTATAGGGGCTGTGCCGCAAGTTGCTACACACAACTATCAAGGATGACTTATCGCTCGAGTGCTACATGATACCTCCACAGTGGCTCACAGGTTACACCATGCCCAGCGGACGCTGCGAGACTGTCTTAACGACCAGGATATGGGGACCAGAGACATTGAATTCCGGAATCTCTGCGGCCACACTAATTACTTGCGGTGCACTTTGTTATATGATGTTCCTACATTGTCAATGGCTCAAGTCTTTACCAATGCAATTATGTCAATAGTCCCAATTTTCGAAATGCATGCACACCAACACGCAGGGAGCATACAACCAACAGAGTACACAGTGGTTATCATCTCGGGTGGGTAGCACATCCAGGAGAGTGATCAAAACGGGCCAGGTTCCTTCGCACACCACTAGATTTCTCGTTCTTCGAAATTCGCGCTTCCAGCGTCAGCCACTACAACGCATTGGTCCTAGGACTCATAGCTTTATTCCACCCGCATTGCTGTTTTGCACGCAACATGGCCTTCTACGATGTCGCCATCATTGGCGGAGGGCCCGCTGGCCTGACCGCAGCTGCCACTCTGGCCCGTCAGCTTCATACCGCTGTCGTCTTCGATAGCCACAATTACCGCAACGCGAAAGCTACGCAGATGCACATGGTCCCGGGGCACGAAGGCAAGGACCCAGCAGAGTTCCGTCGCGAGTCAAAAGAAGGCATCCTGTCCCACTATTCGAACATCGAATTCCAAGATGCCGAAGTCACCAAGGTTGAAAAGAAGAGCGACTCCCACTTCATCATTACCGATGGCAGCGGCAAGGCGTGGAACTTCCGCAAGTTGCTCCTCGGCATAGGCTCGTCCAATATCTACCCTGCTATTGAGGGTTATGAGGAGCTCTGGGCGGTGCGCATTTTTCACTGCCTGTTCTGCAAGGGCTATGAGGAGAGGGGCGCTCCTTCGGCCGGCGTCCTCGCCGTCATCCCGATTGCCCTTCCCACCGAGATGCTGGTTGGCCTGGCCATCCACGCAGCCGAGAATGCTGCTCAGCTCAGCGAGCGGGTCACACTATATACCCACGGAAACGAGGCACTGACGGCTGGATTGAATGCCATCATCAAGAAGGAAGAGTGGACGGTGGAGCCGCGGCCAATTCGGCGTCTGGCTGAGGGAGAAATGAGCTCGGTCACGGTGGAGTTCGAGGATGGGTCGAGCAACAACGAGAAGTTCTTGGTCAATCAACCTTTGACCGTGGCCGCCGGGCCGTTTGTCGCGCAGCTTGGCCTTGCCACGACCCAGCTCGGTGATATTCAAGCTGAGCCTCCTTTTACCAGACCAGTGTACGTGGGGTGTTCACTGCTGGAGATTGTATCACCCCATACAAGGTGATTCCGGGTGCTATCTCGAGTGGATGCAACGCAGCCGTTGGTGTTTCTACGCAGCTCCAGGCTGAGAAGCATGGATTCCCATCTCCAGTATGAAACCCTGATATTCAATTGTCAGTACTTGCGGTGCCGAAGTTGTTGTGCCCGTTTGCTTCGGATTTTGAAGGCCCCTATTGGTAGGGCAACGTTACGTAACGCGGTGAGAAACAGTCGTATTCATTTAGGTTATATCTACCGAAGGAAGGAAGGAAAGAACTATCTACAGGTTATACGGAGGGAAGGTATAGGTAAGTAGGTGATTCTGCCCGTTCACCTAGGGCGGTGAACCCTATACCGCCTACCGTATTAGGTAGCTAAAACTCGCTACTATTCAATACTAGTAGCCTTCTATTATAGTAAATGACTACGTTCCTTTACGCTTTGAATAGGCCCTTCCTTCGTCGACGATTTCGTCGACGATTTCGTCGACGTCTATTTCCTCGAATTCGTCGCTATTTCCTCATCGCTTTTATCGACGATTTCGTCAACGATTTCCTCATTATAAATAGCCTTAATACTACTACTATAACCGTTATAGTCCCTATTAATCTCGTTCTACGAAACCTTCTACCTTAATTATCAACTCATTATTATTAATTAAGCATTCTAAAGCCCGATTTAGCGATACCTTTATTATAGTATCGGCTAGGTTATTAGAGCTATTTATCTACTTAATTTTATAAATCTCTTAGTATTCGTATGATTAGCGAAGGGATATAATATCTATTATTAACTACTTCTCCTTTATTATACCTAACTTAATAAGGCATTTATAGAGTGAATAGGAATCGGTATAAATAACTAGTAGAATCGCGGGTAATCCTAATTGAGTTATAACTATTTATAAAGTTATAGCTATAATTATACTGAGGTCGAAGCTATTTACTATTCTATAGATCTCGGAAGCTAGAATACTTTATATAACCCTCTTATACTTTATCGACGATTAATAGATAATATTTCCTTATATTCTATACTATATACTATTATTATCGCTTTCTATTATCTCTTCTATAATCGCGATTATAAAGCCGATCTAACTATTAAAGTCGCGATTATTAGCGAATAAACTATCTATAAAGACGATGAGTTTAGCCTTTAATAGGTCTAAGGCGATATAGTATAGCCTATATAAAGGGTTCTTTATTTATTACTCTAGGTAGCGATTTAAAATTTCGTAATCCTTCGCTTTAGGGTTCTAAATCTATATAGTAACTAATAGATTAAATATAGCCTCTAACTAGTAGATTGATACTAGATAAGCGCTATAGGTATATTATTCTAGATACCTCTAGGTATAGTTAAGCGCCTTTAGGTCTACTATTATAATCTTTATCGCTTAGCCTTTCTAGTATATATCGATCGTTCTATCGTCTCGTATTATAACTTTTATACTATTGAAATCGAGAGCGGTTCCTAGGAATAGGACTATCTTCGGCTTATATATTAACTCTACCTTCTAAATCTACTCTTCTTCTATTAATAAGAATGCTTCTATACTTACTATAAGTATATTATTAGTCTATATACTAATAATACTGAAAGAGTCTTTACCTCCGGTTATTACTAATAGGTACGGGTTATATATAGAAGTATTTATCTTTAGCTTCTTATAGTAGTAGTAGTAATAGGTATTCTATTAGTAAATACTAGCCTTAGCGATTTTATATAGTAGCTTTATTAACTATATAATAATACTAGGGGGATACTGAGCCTATAGTTCCTTTAGAAGGGTTATAAGAATAGTATATACTAGCTCCGATTTCGATTAAGGGTATACCTATATAATATCCCTTAACTCGACCTTTATACCTATCGCTATTAAGGTAGGTATAAGGGTAGCGATAATATATTAGCTTATATACTAAATCGTAGGCGATTATATAAGGATATTCTCCTTCCTAGTATTATTATACCCCTAGATGATTAGTTATAATTTCTTATATAGCTTCTCGATCTTACCCTTAATCTCCTATACTATATAGGCCTTGAATAGTCTATAAGGGCTATAGGTTTTCTTATTAAATCGTTCGAAGCGAAAGATACTATAGGTAATAAGATCATTGATCTCCTTTATATTAGATTCTTCAAAGGGGTCGCCTAGGCTATTGATTATACTATTACGCCTTAATTTGAGTACTAGTTTATAGTTTTCCCTCTCTTTTTAAGTAACGAAAGTATTAGTCTCAATAGGCTTTAACGGCTTCAGTTTATTCTTCGAACCCTTAGGCTAGCCTTACTTTCGTAGTATTAGAGGCTATATATCTAGCGCTATAGGCCTAGGGAACTCTACTAGTAGTAGCTCTATAGGTACTACTACTCCTAGTATTATAGTTGCTATTACTATTACTATTAGGATATTATTATCTTCGCTATAGTAGTATAGCCGAATAAGTATAGACCGAAACTTTATAGGGCTATTAGGAAGGTCTAAGGTAAAATCGTAATCCTTAATAGCGAGAAGTTTATATAGTCCCTATTAGCCTTCTTTCTCTTACTAGACCTATACCTTGCTCTAAAGTAATAGTATTATCTAGTCGTCTATACTAGGGCTATTATAGGTAGCTATAGCTTCATTCAATTAGTATTCTATAGTAGCCTTTTATAAGGCTCGTATCGCCTTTATAATAGCTTCTACTCTTCTTAGTATCGATAGCAAGGGTAGCAAATCAAGGTTTACTTATAGAAAGGCGCTGAAAATAAGTAGTATAGGTACTAGGCTATCGGGTCCTACTATATTATTAATAGCTTTTACGGCTATCTAAAGAATCGCCTTATTAGCGAAGGTACCTACTAATTTAGTATAGAGAATTTCGAAGGTATAATGAAGGGGGTTATAATATCGTTTAACCTTATCTATAGACTAGTATACCTCTATAGGTACCTATTTATATATGATTCCTATAATCTTTACCTCATTCCTAAATTCCGCTAATATAAAGTTTATACTAGTATTATAAACTAGCTAGTTAGGTAAGCTAAGGTATATATCTATCTATATTATTTATAAGGCTTCCTATATATCCTTTACTAAGAGGGATAGAAGGAATTATACTATTTAGAACGATATTGAAGAGTCTACTATATAAAGTACTAGCCTACTAATTATATATATTATATCGATAATAATCTTATAATTGAAATCGCTATCGTCCTTTAGGGTAAATTTAAATCGTTTTAGGGTAGGTCCTTTTATTTAGTAGTAGTAGTAAAACTTCGTAATAGCTTCTAATACTATAAGATCATCGTTATAGCCTGCGTTTTATAGTAAATACGAAAGACGATTAACTAAAGGGTATCCGAATTAGTAATAAAGGTAGTATAACTCTTTCTTAGTAAAGAAGGTACTAATAGCTTTAGCCTTTATAATAAAGAACTATAGGTATCCCTACTTCCTAGTTACTAGAAACGTTATTTCCTTACCTTAATAGTCTTTTACTAATTCGTTTATAGTATTTCGGAAGAATATACCTAAGCGGTCTATATCCTAAATATATAGAAGGAAAGGGGTAGGAGTAGCTACTATATAAAAGGTAATAGGGCCGATAGGTAGATCAACCCTAATAGTACTAAGTAATGATAACCTCGAGCCTTTTCCGAACTTAATTATAGCTTCTCCTACCCTCGAAGTATCTATCTTTATATTAGGGTCTCTATAGTATAATACTAGGTATTAATCGTAGCCTACTATAGAGAATTCAGTAGTACTAGTATCGGATATAATACCTTAGAATTTCAGCTTAGAGTAGCGACCCTCGAGGGTAAACTAAGAGGCTAGGATAATAGTATCTTTATCATCCTTAGTCTCGCTATTCTCGATACCTATAATCGAGTATATAAATACTATATCTATAAGATAATTTATAGCCCTTCGGTCGTCGTTATTACTAATATAGGTACTACTTTCCTCATTATCCTAGTCCTTAGCTAGGCTATTAAAGCTATAAGCGAGTTTATAGCCTTTATATTCGGTTAGGAAGATCGCGAAATCTTCTTCTATAGGCTATTTATTAGAGAAGTCGTAGTATACTAGGTACTAGCTTCGAGATTTCTAGTATTCTTCCGGAATATACCTTATCGATTAATATCCTTCCTTCTTATATATAAAATACTTCCTCTTCTATTAGTTATTATAGGAACCTCGTTCCTAGAAGCCTTAGAATCGTCCTCGGTCTTAGTAACCTTAGCCTCGGAAGCCTCTAGGTCTACTATTGAATCATTAGTAGTTATTATTATACTAATAGTCGAGGTAATATACTTCATCGGTCTATTCCGATTCGGGTAGTATATTCTAGAGGAATTAGCTTACTCGATTCTTCTAATCGAGGGCTAGTTAAAGGGATAACTATAGGTCCTAGAAGAGCTTTTCATAAGGGGAAGTAGGTATATATAGGGTATAGAGGAATTCGGGTACTCCTTAGTATACCCTAATAATCGTTATACGAAGGATTTCGTCTCTAGTATACTTAGGCTCTAAAGCCTACTAATATAACTATAGCCTATCTAGTATAATTTAGAGGATCTCCTAGAGGGTTTTACCTATATTAATAAGGTTATTCCGAAGGCTATTAAAGGATATACTTATCTAGTTACTATAGTACTATTAACGATTTATATTAGTCTTAAAGTAAGTCTTGAGCTTCGAATATATTATAGCGAAGTCGTTATATATACCGATATAATAGATATAGTAGATTTCGGTATAACTAATAAGGATATAGGGTAGTATAGTATAAAACTAGTCCGGTATAATACTATTATAGTAGTAGATAGTTATAAAGATTCTTAGCTTATTATCTAAGAGATTATATAGTTTACTAGTCTACTTATTATTATTATCCTATACCTTTATAAACGCTATGATTTTATCTATTTCTAGTAGCTGATTTAGTATTAGATAGGGTAGAAGAGTCTTATATAGATCGTATTAAGGATTATAGGGATATATAACTTCTAGTAGTATCGTTATTCTCTATTAGTAGTATAGTATATTAGCCGATTTATAGTATTAAGGAGGTTATCGACTATAGTCTTATTACTATAATTAGACCCCCTAGCTATATTAGGACTAAGGATACTACCCCTAAATACTACTCGCTAGTATTATCGTTTATAGTTATTAAGTAGGTTCCTTATATATAGGTATTAGTTCTAGTACCTAGAAGCTATTCGGAGGGAAAGCCGGCTATAGGATTATTAATAGTATCTATATCGTTACTAGTAGTAGTACCTATACTATTCCCTATAGTAGTATAGTTATCGCCTTTAATAGGATATTAAAGGTTACTAGTCGTATAACTAGTTATATAGCTAGGTATAATAGTATCGCTAGTTTATAGAGACCTTCTAAAGGTAATACTTCTACTATAGGAATCGGTCGATCTAAGTAGTTTAGTAGTACTATTCGTAATACCTTTACTTAGGGTATTATTACTCTCGATAATCCCTCTACCTCGATTTTAATACCTAGTAGAAGATAAACTTTTCATAGTTCTTCTAGTAGCTATTTAGGATACCTTTTCTATATAAGGAGTTCCTTAAACTACTTTATAAAGTTACCTCGGTTCAGGCTAGTATAGATACCTTATTTATAGAGGAAGAGTTTCAACTCTTTTTTCTACTTAGGATAGATTAGCTTAATAGGGGCTTCGTTCTACCCTATAAACTCTATATAGATCTTATTAAGGAGAACGTTTCCTATTAATCTCTATTAATAGATAGTTTCGATTACCCTTATAGTATATATTATAATTCTTACTTTATCGATATTAGATATATCGAAGGGCTTATACTAAAAGTCTTTATTAATTGCTACCTAGCCTAATATATTAACCTATAAAGTCTTATATACTTTTACGATCTAATATTAGGTAGGGGTAATATATTCTCTAATATTATAATAACTCCCTTATTTACTCTCAATTAGTAGTAGTAATAGGTATAATAGGCTAGTACTACTATTATCGGCTAATAGTAGTAATAGGTATAATAGGTTATTACCCTTCTTAGGGGTATTCTTCTTATTATTCTTATCTACTATTATATATATATCATGACCCACGGTCAAGGTACTAGGGGGCATATAAGAAGAAAGGAAACCAATATGCGGCACAGTATATGAGATATGACGGGACCCACTAAGGTCACGTGATAGGAATAGTCAGCATATATTGGATCTTCTAGATCTATATAGATCCAATAGATCCAATACTCAGGATCTTCTAGATCTTCATAGATCTAATAGATCCTAGGCTGAAGAGCTAGATATATAATAGGATACTCCCTTTATAGTAGATAGCATCAGTTAGCTCTTTAGCGATCAATCTAAGTATCATTCTCATATGATAGGAGTAATCTCCTCTTGATCATAAAGATAGTATATTATATAAAGCACCTTGAACCTCCTTCTGATATAAACCCAGTATATAGCCCAAGTACCCTTTAAGTTACCTATATTATATTCATTATATTTTGATCGCTCTTATTCAAGAAGGTTCGACGTGCGACCCTTATATAATATCTCAGCACTTCATGAGCTCAAGTCCTTAACCAATACCGATAGATTCAGATAATTCATTCGAGGCAGATATCGAAGAATTCAGATAGGAATTCTACTATACTCAAAATATCTATGAAGTCCTCAGTAACGAGGGAGATTCAGATATCAGTATAGCTTCCACTCAGAACGATAATATAGTTACCAATACTATCTTGGAAGACCTACCGATCACCGAACTACTAACGACTAATCCACCTATAGAGCCTAATGATAACGGCAACTACTATTTCAAGGTCGATAAGCCACTATACTTCACTAGTCAATATAGAACCCTAATGGGATTCCTTACCCTTAGCTATATATACCTCATCTACTTAGCTAAGGAATTCGATACTCAGGAAAAAAGAGTCCTAATAATCGGTAGCAGACTCCAAGGATATATACTCACCTAGTTCGAACCTATCCTTCGGGACTATATCAATAACTATGATACCCTAGAAGAAAGAAAACCTAGGACTACTGAAATCTTCTATAAATACGCTAATTTCGAAACGGTACTCAAAGGAGCCTTCGGAGATCCTGATCTCGAGCGAGATATAGAAAGAAAACTAAGTACCCTCAAGTAGACCAAATCTATTATAGACTACCTAGCGAGCTTCCAGTAAATCGCCTCCTACCTAGAATAGGAAGACGAGCCGCTTATAGTATGATTCTACGAAGGACTTAAGGACGATATTAAAGACGAGCTTAATCTACGGGACCGTCCCGACTTCTTCACGCAATACATATAAATAGTAGTACGAATCGATAATCGACTATTTGAAAGATATTTAGAGAAGAAAGGAGACTATAGCAACTCAGGACGTTCTAACGGGAATAGGAGTAACTAGGGCTAGAAGAGAAGTTATAAGCCCACGTCCTATAGAACGCATATAGGACCAATAGAGCTTAGAGCAGCCTAGAAAGAAACCTATAAATATTTCAATTATAGAAAACTAGGATATCTAGTATGAGAATACCGTAGCGCTAAGAAGGCCTAATAGCTAGTTCCCTTAGGTAAGAAAGCTAATATCGTAATACGAACTATCGGAATAGCTAGATATATTACTACTCGCGAAGAAATCGACTAAGCTATAGCAGAAGGTTACCTTGAACTAAGACCTAGGGAAGAAACCCTAACTATTACCCTTATTACCTCTAAGACCGGAGATACGGTAGAGGATGATTCACGAGAACTAACCGATAGCTAGTACGACGACGACTAGGAGGAAAAGGTCTCTATAAGCTATATACTAGACCCGGGGAGTCAGGCAATCCTTAGATAATAGATCAACGAAGCTATTACTCAACCTCTTATAGTATATATACCCGACCCTACCTACTACCTCGGATTAGCCGTATATATACTTCCTTATAACGGCTCGGAATACTAGTTCGTAGTCTACGGAATTCCCTAGTATAGGTTTATAGAAGTCAATAGATACGAGATCCTATACCTAGTAGAATACGTATATCTATCCCTAGGGTATGAATAATATAGATAAAATATCGCCTAGATCTCCTATATATTCGATGAATATAAGATTTACTTCTAGGAGAAGGTTTGCAATAAGTTCTTCCTACGAAGATATTAGAACTAAGAGGTAGACTAGTACTACTCTCCTAACCATTTTGGACTATAGTTCTATAAGGACGAAGAACTTAGTTTAGACTAATATACTATATTTACTTATGACTTCGACGGCTATCTATAGCAATGCTTTACTAATTACGGAATACTACGCGAGTATCCCTCGAGCCAATACCGTATCTATAGATAAGAGAAGGTTACCGCTTAGTACCGATAGGTACGGAAGGATATACGAGAGGCGGAACGAAAACGTCGTAAAAGAGTATAACGCAGAACTCATTTCAACTTAGAGACATAGAATACCTTCATATAGTACCCGGAACGACTATAGAACGGATAAAGAGATAAGGGTAAGAAGCCTACGGTATAGGAACGAATCACCTATAGCCTCGCGACCGTCTCAGAAGAATAGCTAAAAAACGATAGTAGCTATTAGGAGCGGAACCACTAAATAGTAAGAACCCAGTACGGTTCCTTTACGCTATAAAAACGGATATCAATACCTACCTCGAATTGGAAATTCTCATTGGAATAACTCATATACGCGCGCTCGTCGATAGCAGTATATAAGGAAACTTTATTTCACCCGACTTAGTAAATAAAAAACGAATACTATAGTACTATAGAAGTCAATCCTATACCTTAGGAACGATCTCAGTAAATCTAATCGAATACGATAATAGTACTATCTATAGGGAGACTGATTACCTTCTAACTAAGATTATAGGCCGGATAAAGAAATTATACTTTGATATTTTTGATATACTAGGATACTAGGTTATCCTTGGGATACTATAGCTACGAGAAAATAACCCTGATATTGATTAGACTACTAGCTAGCTTCGATAGAGAGATACTCCCCCGAAGAGGATAATCAAGATAGTAGAAGAGAAATAGGACTCAGTTACTAAAGGTAGCTCTAATTACGAGCGTTTATACGAGACCAACGATACCCTTAGAGCAGTAGGGTTAGCTATAGAAATAAGGAAGGATATAGTCAATACGGAAGTCACGAAGGACTCGCGTATATATCAG
>LKEB01000041.1:262541-316712 GCA_003795295.1 Cytospora leucostoma | reverse complement strand
GGGGGGGGGAGTTGCGCGAGCCAAAGCACGTCTATTGCTATACTCTCAGAGTTTTGCCTAGATATACCACTTATATAAGATGTGTGCCCAAGTATCAGCTGCCGCAGACAAGAAAATTGACAAGAGGGTTTGAGGTCGACCAATCGGCACTCCCCAGGCCATCTCACTAGGGGGCACAAGCATGCCCATCGCCCACCCTTCATACCTCTATAGGTACCTAGGTAGTTACTTGTAAGGTCGAACAGCAGGGCGCATTAAAGCTTCAACTACTCGATAGGCTTTGTGATACTGTGGTTCTGGCTCCTCTCTTGAGACCTTGCGCGCGTTGTGGTATCCGCGTGTTGTAAGATTCTAACCTCAACAATACCAAGAAACTTCTTCCTAACCTTGGAGGTTTTCCAGTCGTGTGAAGTACTCCAAGAAATGGACAGGAAGATCAAGTACTAGACCATCTAATGGACAATGGTATACTGAATGCACAAAGAAAGGCACGAAAAGCAACTACATCCAAAACCCCTACGAGATACTGAATCCGGTGGCCCCCGCAGGACTGCGTATCAGTGTCATGATGTTATACAATAATTTGGCCCATGATATTATTATCAACCTGTGAAACGTTCAATGAATGGATATTAGTCCCGGAATCTGTCGAGCAGCAAAAGTGATGGTATGTATATCATTGACTCGTGGCCGCTGAAACGCCTATCAACTATAACGCCAGAAGCTTCCCATAAAACATTAATATAAGCTAGTCAAGTCGCTCGATGACTCTATCATGAGTCCCTGCAGATCCTAATGCATGTTCCAAGACCTGAGTACACATTCAAGTGCGCCCTCAAACCTCATTGCCATGCTCGTCGAGCTCTTCCGAGGGCCTCTGCTCGGGGTGGTTCAAGCCATCCCTCTCCTCCTGTCTCTTGATGTTCTCGAACGCCGCCTTCTGAGCGTCCGTACCTTCGAACGGCGGATCTTTCCTCCGTCTCTCTTGCTTCTCCGCCGCTTCCCAGCCTCCCTTGTGGAACCTCGACTTCGCGGGTGGCTCCTCCTCCTCCTGGGGTTCATTGTATCCCGAATCGGTGTGCCGGAACCAGTCCTTTTGTTGAACCCCCAGAGTCCCATCGAGCTGCATGGCAATTTCGCTGACCGTCCTCTGGCTGCCTGCGTCCCCTCGTACCCTTTCACAGGTGCTGCCGGAGTCTTCGTCGCCACCTCTACCATCCAGTTTCTCCTCGTCTGATTGTGGCCGCTTGTCTTTCTTGCCGAGCTTCTTCCAAAGCCGCTTGGGGTTCCACGCGCCATTGTGCAGTGGGCTATCGCCGGTGTAGATGAAGAAGTCGTAGACGAAGGCTCCACAGAAGCAGCCGATGAATGGAGCGAACAGGGGGATCTGAGTGATGTTAGACGAGTCGCAGAATAAATCAAGGTATCTTTAGTAGAAGTACTCACCCAAAAATAGTAATCATATGCCGACCAGGCATTTTTGTAGCCCAGTATTGAAAGCCATATCCGCCCTGTTAGATCGCGGGCGGGATTGGTGGGTGAGCTTTGATTATAGTCAGCCTTGGTACTTTCTCGGATATGTATGTCTCTTTGTGCTTACCCAGTCTCCCATCCAAACGACGCAATCATCACAAAGTTCATCCAGAAGAAAGCGAGGACGAAGAAGCCACCACCTTTCTGTTATTGCCGTCAGCTTAATGCTCCGGGGATAGTACCTGAGCCGTAGGTAGGCAGTGATGCCGTCGCAGACTTACAAGGTCAGCACCGTTCTCGTCTCTCACTGCCATGATGAGGAACGTGATGAAGAAGTTGGCGATGAACTCTGAGAAGAACCGACTCCCTATGGGGACGAAAGACTCAGGGAACGTGCAGAAGAAGCTTGCCGTCGAGGTCGAACTCGGCGGGATAGACCGTATATCGTGGCCCTCATATTGGTCGATCGCCGAGATGTAATTCGCGTAGACGAGACCGTGCCCGCAGAAGGCACCCAGCAACTGAGAGATGGCATAGCTAGGCCAACGGCGCAGAGGCAGACCTCGGAAGAAACAGTTCGTCAATGTGATGGCCGGGTTCAGATAAGCACCGGAGTCACCAGCGACGTAGATTCCGAACATCATAGCGGCAGACCACCTTCAGATTCCATCACGGTCAGATCAGCTGCTCCACAAATCTATATGGACAGGACAAGTGCGTGTGTGAAGGGGGGAGGGGTGTTTAGATGCTAGTCTGCTTACCCAAAACAGATTGTGAGCCAGTTCCCTTTCTGGTAGTCACTGAGATATGTCATAGCCACAACACAGCCTCCCAACAATACCATTACAAGGACTCCCCAAAATTCTAATATCGGCTCCCGGAGGATGTGGCGCATTCGAGTCCACCAATTTTGCTCGGGACGGCCGTGGGTACCGGGTCGAGTCGTTATATCGGGCTGGAGACCCATTGCATTCCGCGTGCGCTTGAGGATGGCATTGCTTCTTACCGCCGGGTCACTTGCCTTGGACGAGGTATGGGCGAGACCCCTGGGCCCGACCTTCCTGGCCCCTTGTCTAAGGCGGGACGGCATCTTGTCGATAATGTATGTGGAGTGATCAGTCTGGTAAAAGAGAGTCGGTCTGGTATGCGCACATCTCGACAGACAATCTGGCCGCGTTCAAAGCTTTTATTAACCTGCGTGGTTTGAAGGCCCGCCGCGGCTCTTCACTTGCATTGCTGTACTGCCCACTCATTGCGGAGCGACTCAAGCGCGGAGCGGAACCTCCGACGGGGGCAGATCGAATAATTACGGAAATAAGGCACTTGAGCCCTACGATATGAGGTTGTGATAAGATTGAAGCCAAGAACAAGGTTTTGGGACTTTGAGGACCCGGTCCGTCCCACGTGCCGAGCTGGGACCGGAAATAAATACAACAGCCCGATTGGTCGTGACATGGGCCCTCCTGGCGTCATATCTCCGCCGGGCCGTCTTATAGCTCCGCAATGACAACTCTTAGCCATCATCGTCGCTCAGCCGCTGACGATACAGGCTCAACCTTGCGAACACCATTGCCTACCTTGGTACCCATCTCCGTGGCCTGCTTACGTGTTCATCTTCACCGTTTTTGACGATACCTTCTCTGCCAGCCTCGCAAGCTGGTTTCAAAATCTACCACGATCGACGTCGATCAATACATACCTGATGCATCTGCCCACAAAATCGCTCGATGTGGTGTCCGTCCATGCGGAGTACGGCCTTGGGGCAGAAACATCTGGAAACATCGAATCCTGATAGTACCTATCATCCTTTAGAAGCGACTTCGGCGGCAGTGTTGTTCCGCATTGAAGACCGGGGTATAGAAGGATTCCAGTTGGTGATCAACCCTCCTGCTGCGAATTCGCTTCTAAGGGATGGTTCTCCAGACTCCTACCCCCAAACTGAGAATTGTGGGAAACATTGGCAATCTGATCGTCATTTGGAGGAGAGATCGTTCCAAGTACGTCGATCATAACGCGTGGCTGGTAGATCAGCACGCGTTCCACCGCTACATGTATTGATGATGGTAAAATGTCCAATGCAACAGTTGGCAGATAGGAAGGAAGTCGGGAGAATATTCGTCACTGTGGATACACTTCATACTTATACATAGCATCTCACCAACTACAGTAGAGATGTGATTGGGACCAGAGCTGAAAAGGGAAGCAGGAAACACCAAACTGGGGCTTCGCAACCGGATTTGTCTCAAGGCATAGCTTGAGACGTTCAACGGGATCTCGACTTTCCGCTGGGTATATACGTCACATAATAATCAAACTACACAACTATGTATTAGAATTGGAACGCACAAGTGGGGATTAGATCTGTCAAGTGTCCTCGCAAGATGATCAATGCTAGATCGAGCGATCACAGCCAAGCATCTATATATATCATCAACCTCTACTACAGAGACTTTCCTGCATCGGGGCTGCGGGGGACAGCAGGTCCCATCTAGTCGGTGCCTAGATCTCGGACTGGGCCTGCAGATGAGGCGAGATGTAATTCTACTTACCTGGACAGGCAATGATGCCATTGATGCTAAGGATACTGATCTTGGTCGACATGGTTGGCAGATAGTAGAGGCTTGGCTCCCCCAGCCCCTGTAGTGACCCTGTGGAAAAGCCTCACGTTGTCAAAGAAACTGGACGGCTTCTGAACGACCTATCAGGAAAGTGATGAAAACTGGTTGAGCCCGCACCCGAAAGAATTTTCCCGAAGAATGTGGAGACACTGAACTGGAAGATCAACCAGAAACCCGAATCTTCTTTCCATTTCCGTTGGCCATGTGTAGGAAAGAAGTTTCAAGGTTGTGTCTCTAGTGTTACTATTGAGATGACTACTTGGGTGATATCGTGTTATACATATGTACCCGTGGGCCCCCGATACTCAAACTTGTGCTCGTCTCTTTCATTGGAGAAGCATTCAGGCCCCTCCTTCCCAATCCGCCCCCAAGTACTGGAAGACCTCTATGCCCGATAGTGCTGCCGAGCATAATGAACCTCCGAGTCCAGCCTCAACAGCCTCAAACAATGGACATCTGATTGGAATCGGCCGAGCCACATCACCACTCGTAATTGAGATACATGCCCATCGTCCGTAGTCCCGGAACCCACGAAAGCACGCAGAAGATCCACTGAACCACACCAGGCAGGTTCTTATTCTCGGGGTTATCAAAGGCCAAGACCGTGTCCCTCAGCCGCAGGCCATTGTGCCACCCTTCCAACTCTCTCGGCTCGTCTATACCCCAGGAGAACTTGGACCCGGTACTCGACAAAATGGGCTCCAGCCTCTGGCCCAGCAGCGACAACCAGTTCACGCAGTCAAATGCCATCTGGTTCCGCCCACCGACGAAGTAACTCGTCAGCGTCTCGACCAGGGTGCGTCCCTGCGCCGGCTGCAAGTACATCGTCAGGCCCTCGAAGACGACGAACGTGGTCCCGTCGCGCGGGATGTTCAACCGCGAGAGCCAGTTCTCTTCCGTGACATCGGCGCCGACAACCTCGTACCTCATGAGCCCGGCGTCCGGCTCAGGCAAGCGCAGCTTCTTCCTCACCTCGACGACGTCGGGCAGGTCGACATCTATCCAGCGCACGTTGACTTCATGCTCCCCACCACCACCACCACCACCACCATCACCACCGACGCTACCAAAAGCCTCCTGAAGCCTCAGGGCTCGCGTGTCCAGGCCCGCGGCGAGGTGGAGGACCGTCAGGGGCTCCCGCTGCTGCTTTGCCTGCTGGAGGGCCTCGGCGACCCACCGGTCTAGGACCTTTGCGCGCACGGCCAGAATGGCCGCCTTCTCCTTGGCGACGCCCAGCTTTGAGAAGTCGTAGTCGAGCTGGTCGACGATGCGCTTGGCATACTGGTCGCCCAAGATGGGTCTGGGTGACTTGGCGTCGAGGGCGCGGACGTGAAGGATGGCGAGGAGGGTCTCCTGGGTGCCCGATAAATTGGGCTTGAACTTCTCCGCTGGTGCTTGCGTTGGTGGGGCCATATTTTCTGCGGTAGGCTCTGTTACAGGTTGCTGATGTATCCTTTGCATGCGTCTTGATCTGGGTGAAGGGGTAAGGTTAGCTACGTCGATATGTGGCGGTCATCCAAGTTTCAGAGTGCGGACGGAAGGGTTAGGGCTTTACAGCTCTAGGCCTTATACTTATCTTCGCCCAAGGACATTTTCCAATCTCGTTGCTTAAGGTGTAGGACCAGCCGTCTCGGCTTCGGTAACGAGGGAAGCCATCAGAGTCCTTATTACTGCCGGTACCAGGACATGCAGCAGCTGCAGGTGACGTTTCTCAGTGTGTGAATGTGTCTGCCTAGGTGTTTAGGTGTCTGCCTAAGCGTTTATTTATCTGCCTGGATATGTATGTGTCTGCCCCCGAGCATGTACATAAATATGTACCGAGAAGCGTACCTAGGCAAATACTGTGTTGGTTGTCTAATGTTTTGTTCATTATGAAAATGCACTGGAATTACATCTCTGCCGGCCCCCCTATACACTGAAATCATAGCCATAAGTAGTCCTTAAGGCTTCCCACCTCATGTTCAAGTGCAAGAGTCGTTAGACGCCTATGTAATCGACAGAGCCCTTCTTCGATATTTCACATCAAGGATGTTCGCTCAGGGCTGATGTGACATAGCGAACAAGCCAGCTATCATGTGTCATCTTGAAGATCCTCTCTCTCAGCGAGCCAGACATTTGTGTTTATTCTTGATGACGTCGGGGTGCTTAGGCGGCTGCTGAATGTTGCAAAAGACCAGAGGGGGTTAGGGTTTTCCAGTTCCCAGGAGTCTCTCGGTTCCTTCCCTTTAGTCCTGGAGACCTTCGAACGAAGAGGCGCATATACAACCAAAGGACCTCTTGGTTTGCTTCGACGATAAAGACCCCAGTGTAAACAAATTGCTGCTACTTGAAATCTCATAGGTCTTCATGTTTGAGAGGCCTGATGCCTCGGCTTTCACAAGACACGTGTGTAAAGCTGTAACCGGTTCCCGTGGGGCTTGATCCTCTTACATGCTTGAGTCACAGCATATGATAGGTAAGGCTTTTCCCACTTGTTTGCTTTCAGCGGTATGGGATAACATAACATCATGATGTGGCATGTCACGAGGTTGTTATTGCTGTGCTCGTAGGACTAAAAGGTCATGAGGGAGCGACCCACCAAGTAATCAGAGTTGTTCGTTATCTTGTACCGAGCCGAGACCGTCACGAGACCTGAGCAGGATTATCTTTCTCCTGTTATCTCTACAACATCAATCTCCCCAGGTGACTAGAAGTGGATTCGATGAGATGACGGTCGATGTTTTGGGCAAGCGCGATACCATGGTAGTCGTGTCCAGACAGCAAGATGCCCATAAAGGCGGGGGGATATATCCAATTCCGGGCAGGTATAGCAAACCAAAGCCGCCGAATTGCACCGAGACCAGACCGAGCCTGGGCCCAGCCCGGTCCACGGGCGTCCGGGGCAGCTGCTGGTTGGGAGCGGACCAGGAATTGTGCTCTTCCGTCCACGCGACCTACTGTAGACTACACCAGGATCACTTGTAGACGTTCCACCCTAACGCTCGGTCGGCTCCGCTCTGGTGCAACTTACCCCGGAGCCAACAACCCGTTTCGATATTGTCTTGACCAACCACCGACAAGACATCATGATGCGGCTCCACTAGAAGCTTGTGGGGGATCGACAAGACAACCTGGGGGAGATCCACCATAGCACGCTTCCTTCAACCCTCACCTGGCGATGAACCCATGACTACTGAGATGGAATTCGTTGATATATTTCTCCGCGTGGTATACCTATTTCAGCTTAGCTCGTCGATCATGATACTAGTTGAGGCATCGGCAGCGAGAGTCTAGCGCGGTAAAGGCCTGAAAGCGCAATGCCTAGGTATACCGAACCACCGGAGGCATGGTTTTGTGGACCATATGTACACCGTGCCCTACATATAGTGTACCTTGAGAAGCACAGGATTGAATAATATAAATGTATACGCTTGCTATACCTCCCAGCTGATGATTGGACATTCCTATGTGCAGTCCTAAGTCTCTCTCGTGTCTCCTTTGTGTCTGGCCCTGCCATGCAACTGCCTTGCAAAAGTAACTCCCCCCCTCGATTATTACAGATTGTAGGAACCACTGTAATTATCATAAAGCACCGTTGCGCCTGCCTTAACCATTCTGGACACAATTCTTGAGCTAGTCCCCTCGTTCCCCAGCCACTAAGTCAATATTGGACCAAACAACAGGGACCGTATCAATGGTCAGAACTGGATGAAACCTATATTAAGACCGTTTTGCGGAGAGCTACTTCCAAGGTTCTTCAGAGCACTACTTGAACAACATATCTGGAAAGAAAACACGCTAAATCTAAACAAAACACAATGGCTCACAAAGGCAAAAGCACCAGAGCTACGTCGGTGCCCCTTCAAAGTTGAACAACGCGAAACAACGTGAATTCGAGCAACCTACCATCACCAACATCTCAAAACACCAAACCCAAGAATAACAGCAACTACTCGCAAGATGGCCGTCGACAGTGACAACGACCGCGACACCGAGCGCGGCGTCATGGGCACGCCCTCTGTCCAGGCGCACGCCACCGACCAGTCCACCCTCGACGACCGCAGCGACGCCGGCGCCCAGGCCTCAGGCCGCCCCGTCAGGTTCATGGGACAGATGGGCCACGGCCTCACCGTGCTCCAGACCCTCCTGATCGTCATGCCCGCCTTCATCGCCTTCGGCTACAACCAGGCCGGCCTGGGCGGCCTGCTCACCGAGGCCGACTTCATCAAGACCCTCCCCCAGATCGACACCGTCGACTTCACGGGCGAGGAGAAGAGCAGGAAGGCCACGCTCCAGGGCTTCGTCGTCGCTACCTTTGTCGTCGGCGCCTTCATCGGCGCCATCTCCTGCTCGTGGTCGGGCGACCGCTTCGGTAGGCGAAATGTCATCTTCTTCGCTGGTGTGTGCTCGATGATCGGGGTCATCCTCGAGGCGTCGTCCTTCGGTATCGCGCAGTTCATCGTCGGCCGCGTCCTCGTCGGCTGTGGTGTCGGCCAGATGAGCTCCATCGTCCCCGTCTGGCAGAGCGAGACGTCTGGCGCCAAGAACAGGGGCCGACACGTCGTCATCGATGGTCTCTTCATCTGTCTGGGATACACCCTCGAGTCGTGGATCGACCTCGCCTTCTTCGAGTTTCGCACTGGTCCTGTCACCTGGCGCCCTCCCATCGCCATCGCGGTCATCTTCTCGCTGGTGGTGATCGTGTCTATCTACTTTCTGCCTGAGTCGCCTCGGTGGCTCGTCATGAAGAACAAGACAAGGGAGGCTAGGGCTGTGATTTCTGCTTTCAAGGGAAAGCCTATGGATGCGATTGAGGTGCAGACTGAGTTGCAGGGTATCGAATACTCTCTGGAGGACCACACTGGCCAGCAGGTTAGGTTCAAGGACATGTTCACCATGGGCGAGGACAAGCTCCTTTATCGTTTCGGCCTCTGCATGCTCCTGCAATTCTACCAGCAGATGTCGTAAGTTCTTGATTCAAGCATATCCCGAATTCACATTCAGATAATACAGCACTTGCTAACACTTTCTTGCTTCTTTCTCTTTCTTCAGGGGCACCAACCTGATCTCTGTCTACGCCACCATCATTTTCCAGTCCAACCTCGGCATGAACTCCGAAGATGCACGCGCCCTCACCGGAGGCGCCCTGACGTGGAAGTTTCTGTCTTCCTTCATCGCCTTCTTCACGATCGACCGACTCGGGCGCCGTGCCGTCTTCATGATCTCCGGCGCCGGCATGTGCTGCTGCATGGTCGCCCTGGCGGTAGCCACCTCTTTTAGTACCGAGGATCGCCCCGCACAGATCGCCGCTGGTGTCTTCATCTACCTCTTCAACACCTTTGTCCCGATCGGTTTCCTTGGTGCAAACTTCCTGTACTGTACCGAGGTCGCCCCCATTCGCCTCCGCATGAGAATGTCGTCCATCTCGACGGCGAACCACTGGCTCTGGTGAGTTCCTGACCGATAAAAGCACCTTTAACATCTCCTGGAATTTTTGATGCTAACAATCTGTGTCTCCAAGGAACTTTGTCGTTGTCATGGTCACCCCCGAAGCCATCGACAAGATCGGATGGAAGTACTACCTCGTCTTCGCCTCCGTCAGCTTCTGTATCCCTCTCACCGTCTACCTGTTCTACCCGGAGACCATGGGCCGCAACCTCGAGGAGATCGACATGATGTTCCGGGAGTCCCCCTCCATCTGGGCGACGGTCAAGTTCGCCAAGACCAGACCCATCGGCATGCCGACAGAGTTCTTGCCCGAGAAGACCAAGAATGCGTCGGCGCATGTGGAGGAGAAGACCGAGTGACGGTTGACATTGGTGTCCAAGATTACGGTCATGATGGAAGCATGATCCTCTGAGGGTAGCTGCGAACTACCTGTATGTGTGGTGTCTTTGGTTTTGAGCAATGCATTGCCACTGGCTGAGATATCCGGAAAAGCATGGCGGAAAACGGTGTGGTATGGATGTTTTGTATCCATGGATAATATTGGCCGCCCAGGAGTGGCGAGGCATTCTTGCCAGATAGTTGGACTCAGTTCTCGATCAACGAGGTAGTTCCTCCCTGGAAAATGCTATTGTTTGCTTTATTCTTTCTTTCATCCGAGACCAGACATCACTGAGACCCGGGGGTATGGCGGTCCGCTCCCCGTTGAACTCAAGGGACTGACTTCACCGATACCAGTGTCCGGTCCGCTGCCGTCTTGGGCCGAGTGTTGCTGGTCGTTCTGCGGCGCTTCCTGGGGCTGTTGGACCGGGACCTGGACAACATGTGGAACCTGAAACATATGCTCCTGGTTTTCGTACGGGCTGAAAACGGGACCAGTACCCCCATGACCTTGATACCCCTGATACTGGTACTGGTAAGGATACAGGTACCAGTTTGGGCTACCACTGTACACCTCATATCCTTCCCAAGGTACCTGATGTCCCCGATGATATCTCTGTGACTCGAGCGGGCTGACATATCCCATCTGGTTGTCATCGTATATCCCCTCGTCACTAACCCCAGCAGGATCCCATCCTGGCCATGACATGTTCCTCGGCGGGCCGTGATGATGATGCTGCTGGCTGGCCCCTCCACGGTAGGCGATGTCAGCCTCGCTGACCTGCGGCAGCTCCGGGACGTTGTGTCTTGTTGGCGGTTTCTCGGTGTATGAGCGGCCTCTCTGGCGGCGGTAGATACACGCGGTTACAGCCACGACGAGGAGGACCAACAAGGGGATCCCGAGACCCAGGCCGAGTCTTATGGCGAGGGTGGAGTTGATTTTGTTCTTGGTGTTGTCGGTATTGGGCTCGCTCGCTATGGTTGGGACGACCAGGGTTATTTGATTATCAGAACTGCTAGTAGTCGAGGTGGATGACAGTTTCGTGTGCGAAGAAGGTGTCGCTACGGTGAGTGTTGGTGTGCGGGCTTCGGTCGTCGAAGCTGAGGCCGATATGGTCCCGGAACTGGAAGTAGTTTTGATGCTGGGAACGGCCTCGTTGCTGATGGCACTTTTCGTCGACGAAGCTAAAGGTGACACCGGTATGACGAGCAACGACAAGGGGACCGATGTGCTGGAGTATGCTCCTGCTTCCCAGCTTGGAATAATATTTGATATAGCAGACCTCGCCGGCATCACTGTAGTCATGGTGGAGGACCACTCCGTGTTGTGAGTTGCGTGTGTGGTACTGGCTAGGAAAGCAGGAGTCTCTGAGAAAGTCAATATACCGTCCCACTGATATGAAAAGTCCGAGTCTATCTACTCGGCGCAAGTGGTCACACTGCTCGTTGTCACTCGAACAGCTGCAGGTCCCCGAGTGATAGCCGCTTGCGCAACGGGAGCGCTCGCCCCGAACTTGATCCTGAAGATGCGTTGGGAGTTCTCTTCTCGCAGCTCCTGTGCCTTTTCCATGTTAGCTGAGATTCAAAGTCAACCGAACACTTTCTATTTTCAAACACATTTAATGCCGTTTTCCTTCCCGGTCCGCTCGTTGGAAAGCTGTTCAATATCGCGGAGACAGCAGAAAACAAAAGACAACATTTTTGAAGAGACAAGAACAAGGTGTTATATTGATGAAAGCAGGAGACATGTATGAAACTCACATGTAAAACCCACGACTACTTCCCGTCAGCGACGTGATGATGAAACTCGGCCGCTCGTACAAGTGCGACGTCGATAGAGGAGATGGATGCTTGCACACACACGTCTTGATAGCATTGCCAAAGTTGCGACGATACCGAAAGGGGGTCTTCCCTGACAACATAAATGGAAGAAGATTCCCCGTGATAGGTAGATCCAACTCTCCTAAATCCCCTGCGTACTTTTCCAGGAACAGGCTGCAGACCAGTGCAGACGGCCACAAGCGGCCTCTGTGTCCGACCACATGCCTGGCATTCATGCCGCATGCGACAGTTGAGTGTGGCCTTGTAGGGTCGCGAATCGGGTCTGTATGGGGAACTTTGGACTGGTGCCTCGTGTTTGTAGATTTTTCCTGCCTGCGTCATTGCTTCAGATCCGTCGCGGTTTGGATAGGCTCTGGGTGCTTTACCCTCCTTGCTATGGTCGGACCAACGATGCGGAGGCAACCGTGGTCAGCACTGAGAGAAGTATTGGGAACTATTGGTGGCTGTTAGTAACATGATCCTGATCCCCATATGCTATGATACAGGCATCCTAAATACAATGCACTGATGGTATATCAACCTCCCGTAATCCCAGGCTATGCAAAACAAACGCCACGCCATGCCCATGCGCCACCACGCACCACCGTCTTCCCATCTTGTTACAACCCATACGCGACCAGTCCACTGCTTAGCTATCATCCAGGCTGGTACGAATTACGAACTCGATACGAGTTGAGTAGAATAATCCAATCATTAGGACCCACCAACTCCATCATTGCCATCGTTGTGACTTGCTCCTTTCCGTGCCTCATCCCTGACACGCTGTAACTCACTCTTGAGCTTTTGCTCCAGTTTCTCCAGGATCCACTCGGCCTCCTCCTGGCTCCCCATCAAAGGGCTCCTGGTCCCAACCCAGCTCCATTGTAGCTTCTCTGGGTCCTCTTCCGTGGTTGCGTCCTGGTCATCTTCGACGCTATCGCTCTTTTTCTTCTGCTGTAGCACAGCCTTCTGATGCCTCCGCGCGCTGCGCTCGTCCTCGCCGATCAGCTTCAGGTACCAAGCCCACTCATCAAAGCTATATTTGCGAGGGGGTTGCGACCTCAGATGCTCCGTCACCCGGCTGATCTCGTCGATTAGTATAAAGTGATACTCATGGATATCGGTAGGAACGGAGTGAGGCATCTCCGAAGGCGAGCGGGCAATGGACACTTCGCGTTTCCTTTTGAGTTGCCACTCGTTGTCATTCTGGTACCGGCCGCGAGCCGGCTTGGTATCCCGGCTGCTGATGGTGGAGCTGCGCCTCAATCGAAAGCCATGGTGCTTCTTGAGCGAGTAGGGCTCCTCCGGAGGGTCCTTGAAGCTGAGGCGGTTGTTGCTTGTCGTAGCGCTTGAAGTTCGCTGTCGTATGGTGGAGGGCGATGGTGTTGTCTCGTGGGTTGGTGGATCGCTCTCGGTTGTCGCCTTGCCAGATCCGCCGCCATCTTTCTGAGCCAGTCCTTCTTGGGCCGAAGTCACTTCTTCATCGGCTTGGTGATCGCCCGCGTACTTGCTGTTTTCGCCTCTAATCTTGCTTTTTATCCTCCCGATTGACCTGTCGTGTGTCCGCCTGAGTTTCCCGGTGATTCCCTTCTCCTCGTCTTCCGTGCCACGCTCAGCATTGTGTTTCTCTGCAAAGCCTAGCCCCCCAGGTGCGCTCTCTTCAATCACGCTGTCGTCGTCAGCGAACACCTGGCCCATAGATAGGGACCTAAGGACCTCCTTGAAGCCTTTCTTCACCCCACGTTCGTCTGGCAGAATTGTGATTGTTCCCAGCACATCTGTGGCCTCGCGGACAAACTTAACCACCGTGTCGCCAGCATTAGAGATCAACACTGTCATGGTAGGTAATGCAAGCAGCGACCAGAAGACGAAAAAGGACTTCCCCGCCGGTGATATCGGCGTCACATCTCCGTACCCAATTGTGGTCAAGCTGACGAAAGCAAAGTAGAAGCCATCGAAATACGTCCACCCCTGGTACTTGACCTCGCACTGCTGGAAAACGGCGGCGCCCACCAGCCACAGCACGAGCCAGGCCGTCGTGGAGATGCCCATTGCCATCCAGCGTCTCCGGTGCTCCGCCCTGATTTGGATCCTCCTCATAAGTTCGAATTCCTCCTTGCGGCGCTGATACTCGGTCAGGACGGGGCCATCACGGTCAAAAAAGTCCTGATCGGCGTCGTCCATGTTGACGGGGATGAGGATGTCGTCCTTCCCGCTGCGAATCTTCCGTTTCAAGGTTCGCTTACGCTCCTTCTCCTCGATCCTTGCACTGAGTTGACGTTGGCCGCGGTCCAGGGCTAAGCTACGGATGGACCCCACAACCAGACCAAGACTGATCACGCCGACGAGCGCAAATGGGAACAGCAACGCTCGACCTAGTGGCGTAGTGGCGCCGAAGTCGCCGAAACCGACGGTGAAGAGGGTGACATCTGCCCAGTAGACGGCATCTAGGTAATTCCAGTCCTCGATTGATGAAAATACCAAGGCACCAACAAGCAGGTATATGAGCAGCATAATGGTTTGAAGCATGAGGGTGCGCTGGCTCGTGGTCAACTGAAAGTCCTTGGAGTAATGGCCCTTTATGGCGCCATAGAAGGTAATGATCATAAGTGAGGAGCAGAAGAAGTAGAGACAGGCGGCGTAGATGCCATAGTAGAAAGCCTGTGACCAGATATAGAGGGATTTTGGTTCCTCCTGAAGTGGTCCGCCGGCAGTGGCGGAGAGTGTCAAGAGACAGATCGAGGAGAAGTACCTTGATTGTAATTGTAAGCTCCATCGTATGGAAATAGTATTCTTAATCTTACTTGTGATGGTAGGGATCTTACCAGGCGGCTATAGTCACAGGCTGTGCGACGGCAAACCGTATCTTTCTGGCCATATTCAATAGCAGGACCAGGTTGGCGACGACGGCCACACCTAGCTGGATAGCATTGATGACTGTCAGCCTGCAGTGATATTAGTGCTACTAGTTCATAGAGATACAAGGGAAATGCTTGATTTAGTAGTGGCAGAGAAACACACCAGATAGGGTCGGCTATGAATGGAGCTTTGTCGATATCGGAGCCGGGCTGGAACTGCTGCCTCCATGGTCTAACCAGGGCACAGATACTGAAGGCACTGGCAACGGGGCCAAGTGTTCCCGCGATCATGGGAATGGCTGAGCTGGCGAACCACCAGCGGCTTGGGTCCAAGTGAGCTTCATCGTTCTGGATAGGGTCTCCTCCGGGTGACTGCTCCTCGTGCAGATGCTCCTGCTGGTCCTGGTCTCTGTGCCGGTCTTGATGCTGCTGCTGCTGACGCCGATGTTGCCCCTGCTCACCACCTTCACTTGTTTCTCTGGACTTCTGGGGGTCCTGGTTATCGAAGGCCTCTATGTGCTCTCCGACGCGATCACCACTATCGGCCATCATCTTGAATGCGGATCTGGCTAAGCGAGCCTGACGCCGTGAAAAATATAGAGTGTGAAGGTACAGATGCGGGCACGAATGCAGGCGAGAAATGATCAGACAACATGACGCGGCTCACTTGACGCTTTGGGTCGAAACAGAATCTAAGACACACAACGCCGCTTGGTCTAACCCGGGGATAACAAAGGGGAAATGAAGAGAAGAGAGGTTCGACGGGTCTTCACTGGCATATGTCAAGTTGTCTAGACCCAGCGAGGGGCCTGTGTTCTATGATATAGCTAGCAACCGAGTCCCAAGGGCATGGCATGTCGTCAAGACGTCGTTCCTGTGATGTCTTGGTTGGTGGAAAAGTCAACTGGTGGTTGGACGGTTCCTTGGAAATCTAAAGATTGTATCTGAAAGAGTGTGTCGAGTTGAACGCGCCTCCTCTTCATCATTCCAGGTGCAATGACGTCGGCAAAGTCGCTTCCCAGCGGCATAATAACTGGGGCTGCCGTCTCAACCGCCCGTTTAGCCCGTTCGAGACGGTACATGGGTACCTGGGTACTTGCCCATCAGGCACAGTCCATACCTATTGTAGGTACCTTGGTAGGCTTAGTCTGGGTCATCCCTGTCTGTAGGTCTGCACCTACCATCTGCATGTCAACTGCTGCAACACCGTTTTTTTTCGGGGGTACCAGTTTTCGTCCTAACCAATTGGGTCCATACACCAGTCAACGTTTGACTAGATCGACATCGGTGCATCAACTTGAGCCCTTCATTCACCAAGATTACGACCTTCTCTCACAATCAACAAACCACATCGCATAGAATTGCGTATTGGTGGTGAGGCTTGCACGATACTCAAGTCGTTGGCTTTTATAGACTCGAGTTGGTCAAATTAACCTGTACAGATACAGGGCTCTGTCTCGGCATCGTGAGCCTCACACTCTCCTCGCCTTGCCTCGCTTCATCGCATGAGATGAGCAATGCGATGGACGTGCCATGACCCTTTGAAGCTCGATAGTACAACACCGTCCATTCTCATTTACACAGCGGACCATGCAAGTATGGCCTCTGCCACGGCGGGTTTTGGTCAAACCGTTCAAGGCATCGAGGACAAGGTGTCTCAGTAGCACCACCATTTTCAGAAGTCCTCACACAGAACACGTCCAGGTATACTGTGCATCATCGGGTAAAATCACAGTTAGGTCAGCTCTCATCATATGTGCTTCCTTTGCCAATCACTCCTCTGACCCTGTACCACAGCCTTCACAATGTCACGGAATACCCCTCCACGGCTCCACTCATCATCAACCTGCCCGCCTTCCCTACCCATAATGTCGACGACGTAGATAGCTACTTGCCAAGCTTCCTACACCACTTTCCCACAGCAACTATTCACTATCGCTGGACAAACCGCCGAGGTAGCAAGGCTTTGATTCCCAACCATGGGCGAGCCGCCTCGTCACATGAATCTTCACCCCGATACAAGTCAGCCCCTTTGCACTGGCCCACGCCTCTCCACGACACCATCTTTGGCTATGAATGGCTTGTCAAGAACCTCTCTCCCGGGCCAAAACTCCGCCGCCGCACCGTCTACATCCACGGGTCTTACCTAGGAGCCGGCCTCGCCTCGTCGCTCGCCCTGACCGAGTCCCACACCCACAAGCCCATGGCCGTCCGCGGGCTGCTGGCCTTCAACGGCATTTACAACTGGACGAGGATGCTACCCGACCACCCCACAAACAAGATCCTGCGGGAGAACGATGATGCCATGTTACCAGGTGCCGAGGCCGTGGGCTGGGGCGAAGACCAGGACGTGGCCGTCCTGAGAGACCTCACGCCCGCGTTGTTTAGGGACCCCTCGGACCTGTTCGACCCCTTCGCCAGCCCGATGCTCTTCTTCCACACGGCAGGGATGCTCATCCCCCCAGACTTCGGCGACGCGCGGTCGTCATCGCCCTCGAGTCCTCACCAGGACTCCGATGTCGATGCTGACGATGATAAACTCATCGACTTGATCGACGACCCACCGCCACCAACACCCTACGAGGAAGACGAGGACGCCGCGGACATGACGGCGACAGACGAGTCCGGCGGCGGGTCCAGACTCTCAAGGATACCCGAATGGCCCCCACAACCGCTGCGGAAGGGGTACTATGCCTTCCCGCCGCGCTCGTCGACCCTGCGGGTCCCGGAGACGCTCCTCCTGCACACCAGCCCGGCCACCTCCCTCCCGGACGTGGCCGGCGCCGGCGGTGCGGCCCTGTGGCACCGGTACAAGAACGCCGAGAACAGCTTCGAGGCGCACGCCCTGGGCCTGGCGAACCTGATGAGGAAGAGCATCAACAAGCTGGAGCTGAGCGAGAGGATGATGTGGGACGCGGATTTTGACGGGTGGGCGAGTGAGGCTGCGAGGAGGGTCGGCGTGGGGAACGTCGGGCGCATGGTGCGGGATGGAAAAGGCGATTTCGGGAGGTGCGGGTTGGGTGAGGAGGGCGAGGACCTTGTTCTGAGGTGGTTGTGGGATAGGCTGGGGTGAGTGATACGGCGCTGACAGACGAGACCTATCGCCGAGTTCTGAGTCCAGCATGCATGCGCAGGAGTGCGTTTGAGAACAGGCCCAATTCAAATGTACCATCTTCTTCAAGGGCTACAAATGCCTAGGTATATCAGTATCTATATCTGAAACTGGACGCCGTGGCAAACACTGTCAACACTTGGGTATCAATTATTTTCCTCACATCTCCTTGCGCTCTCTTCGCCGATGTGCCATACATCACAGGCTTTAGGCATGTCGTAGATCAATCGACTAGTGCTCCGTCTTCATCCATGTAGAGCTCTTCAGTAACATCGCTTTCCGCGTCCTCCTGGTCGGTGTCTTGGCTACCAGCTCTCACGTCGCGTTGACGAGATTCATCATCATTCCGTTGGCCGTCTGCTGAATGTTGTTCTCCGGAGCCTTTATCACTGGGGTCCGAGACGGGCGGTCCAGGCTGGTCAGGTTCCTCGCTCGGCACCGCTGGCTCGATGACAAGATTAGAGGGACCTGACTGGGCAACCAACTGCAACTCCTTGTTTTCAGGGTCACCGACGTCTCCATTGACTTGATCCAGTTGCTGGGATTGATAGTCTTCGTGGCGATCAAGCTCAATTCCATGTGGCACCGGCTCTTGTCCATCGTCAAGAGATTTGGAGTCGTTAGGTTGACCCACATCTTCTGGCGCGTCTGTGGTAGTCAGCTCATCCTCATCCTCCTCGTCACTCTCCAATATCCGTGCCCTTCTCAGGCGTTGTCGACGAACACCATCAGCTCCCTGCGGTCTGTATCTGTCTTCATTATCAACACCGGGTGCTTGTGGCTCCTTGCCCTTGTTCCTAACGGTATGTTCGAAAGCATTGGGCTCAGATCCACCTGCTTCAAAGCCACCTGCTTCAAAGCCACCTGGTTCGAACCCACCTGGCTCGAACCCGCCCGGTTCGAATCCGCCCGGAGCAAAGCCGCCTGGTTCGAAATCATTTTGCTCGAAGCCTCCCGGTTCAAAGCCACCAGGCTCAAAACCGCCAGCTTGCTCATAGTCAAGCTCAAACCCACCGGCTTCCAGCCCAGACTCCGCATCACCCATCTCCTCATCCTCAGCGACAGGTATATCCTCCAGAGGTATGCTCTCATCAAACATATCTTCATCAGAGAACACACTCTTCCTGATTCGTAGACCCCGCAACAACCTCTTCCAGGTTGCCAAGGCCCTCATGCTTCTTCTCTCCTCCTCCTGCATCTGTTCCAGATCCGCGAAACCCCCAATGACAGCCTTCACAGCCTCCTCCGCCTCGGCGGGGACCACCACGCCGCTGTAAACAGCCGTGCCCTTACGACCTTTCCAGTCGAACCCTGTGAGGGCCGGGGCGTAGTCAATTCCAAGTATGTGCGCGGCGCGACCCGCCCGCGGATGTACAATGTGCGCACCGCCTGCAGGGACCATGCTGGGGACGTAGGTGTCGAGGTTGCCGAACTTGTTCTTGGGCACACGGCCGGCGATCACCGGTGGTGGGATATAGAGCTGAGTCTGGTCAAAGGTGTATATAGGTATGCCTTTTGCTGGGCTAGGGCCGAGAACGGGGTCGTCGTCGCTGCTTTCGTCCTCTTCATCAAAGGCCAACCTCCCTCTCCTTTGAGGTCTTTTCCTCCTGGGTAGTACCTTTACCGGCTCCTCGCCGGGTTTCACTTCCCTGCCCATTCGGTACCACTTGTCCGCTGACCGTGCGAGCATCACATCTTTCCTTCGGTAAATTTTCTCCAGCGGCCCTTTGCTCCCGGCGCCCACTGTACCTACAATCGATGCTCCTGGCACAAGGACCTCGTGTCGCCGGAGATGCCTCTGCAGCGCATATATAGGATGATTCTTGAAGTCCACGACATTCCTTGGCAAGGGCTCCCTTGCCTCTATACCGTTTAGCTCATTTTCCTCGATCTGGTCCAGATCAGTGATAGGCCCGGGTCGCCTATACCTCTTTAACGCTCGGTGCCACCACTTCTTCGCATCGTCTGGTACCATTGGCCCGTCGATGCGCGCCCGACGCGTTTTGGCGTTGAAAGCCTTTGCGTAGCGACGAGTCACATCCTTTGCAGCGCCATCTTCTTCGAAGCAAACGACGTATGAGAGGAAGTTCCCGCGGTCAGAGGTTGGAGGCTCGAATTTGTTGGCACGGAAGAGATTTCGGGGTATGAAGGGGTCAACGGGCTGCCACTTTTGGTGCGCTGCATCCAGGACTTCGACCCAGTACACTGGATACTCGGACTCCAGTAACGGAGGCTGCCTTGAGATCATTTGGGGTCCGCTGGGGTATGAGAGGGCAGGCGTAGCAGGAAACTCGTACGCTGTGGCGTTTGGATGGCCTAGACGAGCACGAGGAGATGGTATGGGCGTGGAGGGAGATGGACCTGCTTGTACAACCTCTACCCGGGCTGGAGCTGGCTTAGATGATATCTTGGCCTGACGGCGTTTTGGCATTGTAGGGCCCCCGGGGACGAAGGAAAGGGGCTGCAGTGAGACAACAAGCCGCGACTCTACACCGGCAGCTCTCAAAATTGCACAAAATAGTTGTGCGCCAACATCTTTGGAGCCGCTCAGGCTCTTAGCAGCTCTGCGGAAATCAGCCTTCTCCATGCAGGAGTCGATATCATCTGGAAGTTCGTACTATGGGCTTCATCAGCAACGAAAGATGCATGTTGCTTGGTAGGGGTCTACAAACATCCGCCAGTTGCTTCTCATCCTCGGCCCACAACGACCTTTTGAGCCCCCGTTCGGTGAGTTCGAACCGCTGCTGGAACCTGTCGATAACCATCTGCAGGCCCTTTTTGAGGGACTCGGTCTGGCTGAACTGCGTCAGATTAGATCCTGGATTTAGCCACTTCACAATATTCGTTGTAAGCAGTGGCTGGAGATTATCCTGCACGACGGGGTCGTTACACCAGTAATTTCTCTTCTCCACGTGAGCTAGCAAGCATAGTAGGTGTACTCGATGTATATCGAAGCGGCGCTCCTTTTCTTCTTTGCTGATGGGTTTCCTTCGATCTGCATTGCGCCTCGACGGCGTCAGAGCCTCCTTGGCTGCTGTGAGGTTCAGCTCGAGAATGCCATTCTCTTTCTCCGCTTGCTCCTCAGTTGGAAGGATGGCTCCAAGATCTACCTCCTCGAATTGTATGTCCTCATCGGACTCCTCGTCACTAGATTCTCGGTATGTCGTCTGGACGGTCGGCTTGGGTATATCCACGTCCTCAAACTCGACATCATCTTCATCCTCATCGGATGACGACCCTTCTCCTTGAGCATACGGAGACTCGGCAACTGCTTTAACCTCAGATTTGCTCTCATGTGATCGCCGTCCGGTACGGCGCCGTTTCAACGGTCGCTCAGGCTCATCTGACGTCATACGGCTGCGAGGAGCACCAGCAGATTCGCGCAACAACTGCTTCACGACACCAGGTATGGGGCTATCGGTCTGCCTCCCTGACGATCGAGTACGCCGAGGCGACGATTGGCCCCTACTCCGTGTTGCCTCGGCTCTCCGAGCTACTCCCGTGCCTGGACCTGTGCCTCTTCTCCGTCCTGCCATAGTTGCTGCGTTGCAGATTGCCTCGCCAGAGAAGGGCGATACTTGTATGTGAGACTCCACGAGAGAGGTGTAGCCATCTAAATGCGAGTGTTGGCGGGGTAGTGCTGGTGTTCCATACTGAGAGTTGCTGCAGGTTGACTGCTACTGCATTTTACAGTTCGTGTCACTGCTGAAGGCAGGCAGCAATGGCGTCACAGAGGCGCCTCGCGTAAGCACGTGAAACCGCTGACTAATCAGATAGCCGCCCCCTCTTACGATGACTTCAAAGTGTATGATGTCGGCGTGTGCGGTCTACTCTCGACTTCAGCACTTGTAGGCAAGACAATGATTCCATCGGAGTAATACCATAACTTCGAAAATACCTTTTTTTGCGCAATATCACCAAGTACCGCCAACGGTTGCCTGGCTTCCCAAGGTCTATGTGGAGTTCACATATCACCTCATAATATAATTACTCATCAAACATCCATTTACGGCAGGACGAAGACGGACCGGGGTGATCGCTGTCCGAGACAAGGCAACGGTATTTTGAGCATCTATATAGAAGCGCACTTGGCCAGGTAGTTGACGAGGAGGCACAGTACTTCTCAGTACTTAGCAACACGCAGAGCACTTTCACCGAGGAGCAACCAGCCACTGGTAACTACATAATACACATTCCTCCTTCATAATGGGGATCACAGAAATCGGTACCTCGATTGCCAAGCCGGGTGTCGAGTTTGGAGATGAGACCACCCTAGGCGGCAAGATCCAACTCGAGGCTTGGAAAAAGGCGGTTAGCCAACCCACTGGTCCTTTCCGGATCTACTGGGGAAACGAGGTTGAAGACCCGTCCAACACTTGGGGCTTCTTTGACTTCGACTCGGTGGAGGAGCACGCGAAGTTCGCAAAGGAGTAGGTTTCCGAATACATACCCCTGTGATTCTCATTCTCTTTGGGGCCACTAGCTCAATACACGAACCCAGATATGGTCCTGAAGTCGTCAAGGACTTTCCCAAGATCCTCAGTCGTCCCGGCTTCACGAAGCATGTTGACATGAAGCCCTACCCGCCCACAGCCTTGAGGGCGCCCGTGACAGAGATCCTGCTTGCCTGGTTCCCCCCGGATATATCACAGGAACTCAGGGACGCAAACACCAAGAAGGTTGAGCTATTTGCTGAGAAGGTCCTCAAGGCGTGCCCGGACATCCACGCAATCAATGTGGGTTGGGGTGTTGAGAACGACTTCCCGGTGCGCGGGGGCGAGGAGGGACAGAAGGGAAGCCTGCTCGCGGTGTTCGCCGGCTGGTCCAGTATCGATGCACATGGGAAGTTCCGCGAAACGGATGAGTTCAAGGAGGCTATACCTTTGATCAGAGGCCTGGAGGGAAAGCTGAAGTTGACCATGTTCCATGTCAAGTGTGGGTTTATTGAAAATGAGACCAGGAAGGAGGAGTAGAATGATGGCATAGTAGTAGATTAAAACAATACGACGCAGGTTAACAGGAGATACTGCTTCGCGATGCTACAAGACCTAGTGACAACCAAGATGAAGCGGGAAGCATGGCATGTGGCTCAATCAGAGTGGTGCCTCACATGTGCAAAGTGTTTGTAGTATCGTTCAGCAACGTCCCTTGCTGCCATGGCCCAGGTACACCGAGGCAGTATCCATCCAGACTCGACACGGAAAACTCGCCACTCTCCCTCAGATTCTGCGCTAGTCCGAGCCCTGTTGTCCCCAATCCAAACTGATATAGTTTTACCCGTCCTCTGGCACAAGGATCTCCATATTTACTCGGAAGCGTCGTGTATGCTCCACATACCGTCTTCCTGGTCTCGATTCCGGAGACCGTGAGGAGTACACCAATGAATACCATCACAAAGAGAGAATAGGCCTTGTACCACGTGGTAGATATACAAGGAATGATTGTCGTTCTGTGTATCTCGCCGTGGACGAAGTAGTAGCCGTATATTGCAATACTCGGCACGACGATGGCGGTGTAGAACAACGACAGCAGCCACGAACTGATGGTCCAATCACCCTTCGGCGCCAGGCCAACGGTGATGAAGGGAGTGAGGTACATGAAACACACCGCGAAGGCGCACAGGAACGGGGTTATATAAACCACCCGGAAAATTATGCTCCCCCAGACCTGTACTGCAGATGGCGTTGATTTTATCGCCGGGTGGACCTCTTCCACTCTGTGGTTCAGGTAGATTTCATTCCGCAGCTGGTGGTCGATCAAGCTATCGATAGAGATTGTACTCTCGCGCCTGTAGTAGGTGGACTTGGAGCTGGTAGGCAAGAGTTGGAGGTCGAACTGCGATGCCAATCGCGAGTTCACAGTAAAGGTGTAGTCGTTTGTCAGCCAGGGGGCGGCGAAGAGCCGCAAAAGACCACATATGGCGAGCGGGAGGAACAGGCCGCTGACAGCGTCCAGCGCGGTGTATGTTGCAGATTCGCCGAAGTCGTTAGCCAGCGCGGCGACTGCCTGAACGCCTTGCATGAAGACCACCACGTTTTTCACCATCTCGAGGGAAAGCATATCGAGTCTTGTCTTCCGCGGCAGATGGCTGGTGAATGGAAGGCAACGCTGGATCATGGACTCTGATCCATCCCACCCCTCAGGTGTCCAGAACAGCGCGTTCGTGGCGGCGATATCGATGTTGCTCCATGTCACTGCGCGAATTCGGCGATTGGTGATTGCGGCATAGCGCCATAGTATGGACGTCGGGTTGCAGAGCACGATCTGGTCGTGCCAACTGGGTCGGCGATCACACAGGTAAGACGGCGATGGCACACCCGATATGATGTGTACGATCAATGGGGCGAGACCGAGGGTGAACAGGGAAACGAGGTCTGCTAGAAGCATTCCCCTGCTTCCCCATGATAGAGGAAGGATCGTGTACATATTATAGCTTGCCTGGGGGTGGCATATACCTTCAGCTGCTATGTGCGTCCGGATTCAGCTATTGGACCCGGGGTTCGAATAATTTCAACAGGTCCAAGGGTCGACTACTCGTTGTACAAAGCAGTCACGGTGTAGAACGCGGGGACTGGTCGAGTATACTGGTTATGACCCTATTTGTTCGGTGTTATATCAAGTCCGGTCGGCCAGCGTAGGCCAGCCCTTGCTGGTACTGTTTATTCGTTCCTGTTTCAAAGTTGACCCCCTCGTCGGTATCATGTGGTTGAGGATTCCAATGTTCGATGTCAGCCACGACATATCTGTCTGGTCGGGCGCCGTTTCTATCATCACTGGAAAAGGGGTACCACATATAATACTTCACTTAGCTATGATCTAGTGCTGTCTGCGCTTCCCACGGGAGCGAGATGAATACTCAGTCAGCCGTAAGCAATGCTGCAGTCAGCACCATGGCCCACCAACATAATTGATAGTTCGTATGCAGGCTGCTGAAATAGGCTACTTCCCTATACTTTCCTTCCTGCCTTCCTATTTTGAAGTCACAAGCTGACTGTCCATTCCCGGTTCTCTATCGGATTATTCCCTACCTATATATGTACAAATGTAGGGATGTTGGGGTCCACGCATGGGGGTCATGCCAGCCGCATGCCCCCCTCCCCGGGCGCCCCCCTCATTGCTTCCTACCTAGGTAGCGGACGATGGCCTACCTGAGAAAACCAGGGCTGGATAGGGAGTGTTAAATATGTTTTCATACCAGTAAAAATCCGTGAAGCAATGAGCACAGCACCTCGACACTCGACTAGAAGCGTCACATTGATGAGAAGGACTACTAGACATAGCCCACCCGTCAAAAAACAGATATAGGAGAAGTATAAGTGTCATTACCACCATCCTCGAGGTTTCTTTCCAGTGGCACCATCCCATTGTAAGCTGACATTGGCGGCAATAGCATGTATTTGAGTAAGTGTTGATCGTATACCTATATGAGCAATTATGCATACTTACCCCAAGCTAAGAATTTAGATAACATGACATCCGTCCATTGCTTCCACGACGTATTTCATCTAGATGCAGTTCATCTACCTTAGAGAGGAAAAGGTCTAATAAGCCGATATTCGTGAGAGCTGGCATGTTAATGGCCGTTGAAGGCCACTCACGCACCATACATAAATGGGATACATGCGCTACCTATTTTTCCTGCTTCGACGTTTTCCCTGTTTCTGTATCCTCAAGCTGTGGAATGATCTTTTCAAACAACACTTGTGTTTACCACTCAACACTCAGCATTTGAGACATCGGTATTCTTGGAGACGAGTTGCGGCTATTGGAACAAAGCAACAAGCATGTAATGGAAGGATATCTTCCAGACCAACACAAAGAGAATATAGACTCTACCAGACCAACAGAGTACAAATCGTATGTTTTGCTGACTTGCAGAGGGATTTCATGGTTGGTGTTGGTGGCCAGGAACAATCAGCTGCCCCAGGTCCCTTTTGCTGGGGTTGTTTATGACTTTGAGGCTTTACCGGGTCAAGTGACAGTCCTTTGGATCCATCAATGATCACCTACTTGAAGCAAGGTGACACTGTCCGAAGCTAAAGTCACCGGTCCTTTGGTTGCTGTTCAAGGCTCTATCACACACTGTTACGAAGCAGGTATATAACAAGCAGGTTGGTCGCTCCTGAGCCTTCGAAGTCAGAATACATAGGACCTTGAGTTAGAAAGCTCCTCAAGAGATTGGTAAACTTGAGAAAACCCACTTACGCCTAAGGAAACCGAGAATTCTACAAGAAGATGTCTGACCAAGAGATCGAGGATCTCGAAACGTCCATGGGAGGGTGAGTTGCCTTCTCTCCTCCCTTGTCTCCAGAACACAAAACAATACGCTGTTCTTGGCGAGATGACAAGTACAAATGATTGCAGAGAACTAATTCTTGTGGCCGATAGAACGTCAATTCAAGGTCCATCTATAATCATCACTGGACCAGATGGAAAACCGGCCGGGCCTCCATCTCAACCGACCAACAGTACACCCCCCCCCCAACCCGCCACTGCCAATAGCCTATTTGCCCACGGCTATTCACAAACGAAGACTCCTGGAAAGCAAATTTCCCAGCAGTAGTGATGGCGATATAGCGTTGCGTTGCACATGTATCTACCTCCTGGGATAGAGATAGGCAGACGGGGTAGCAGACCTGGGCCAACCTTGAGATTGGGATAGTGTCGAGGATGCGACGTTTCCACGATATTGCTGCCCGCACGTCTGACTTGACAGAATGAGTTGGCGCAGGTGGATAAATGCCTGCTGACTTTGTTCAAGTTGTGGATTCGTACCTATTGAACTCCACCTGGAACATCAGTGATAACCTATGTAGTACCTATGTAGATTTGCGCGAAGACGGTTACGATAAGTGAGAAACCTCCTTATATGGTAAATCGACACGAGAATGCTGTATCGTATTCGTATGTGACTATGCCCTATGTACTCAAGCAGTATGCATGTGAAGACACAGTGAGCAGCTATTACCAATGAAACTCCCCGCTCACTGCAAAGTTGAAATGATGCCGCCAAACAACGTAAAATGCCTCTGATATCCTCAACAACGCCAAGAGATGCACATGCGATTCTCAATGGTCCCCCTCGACAGTAGAATACGCCCCTAACTAGTACGCCACCTGAAAGCCCTTGGGAAGCTTGAGCGGTTGTAACCTGTAATCCTTCAGCAGATTGACCTGCTCCTCCAAGGTTCAAGACGCCGAATGAATCGTGCATGAAACAGCCCTTCCCCTTCGACAAGATGGAAAGAGCAATCAAAAACACAAAAGCAATGCTGTCCGGGATCGTCTGTGGGTCAGTCTCCAGACTGACAATGGACCCAGACCGTGCTACGCTTCGCCTAACCTCATATTCTCAACGCCACTCCATGAGGTTGACCTGATACCTCGAAAAGAATTATAAATTCAGTGACCTCGAAGACCTCCTCCGCCTCCGTTTTCTGCCCCGTATGCGCAAACACTAAGCCCAGCTCAATATGTGGCCCCACCCCAGTCGAGCAGGGACACAAGAGCCCTCAACGTCCATACCCCGATGGTGTAAGCCCTGACCACTATCCACAGGGTCAGGAGGGCCAGCTTCTCGAGGACAGCGCTCAGGACCACGAACGCAGCGACGGTCGCCCTCAGCGCGAAGCCGCCGCTCACGCCAAGCACGCCGTCAAACCTGAAGCAGGCCCGCGACGCGACAAGTCCGACCCTCGCGATGCCACGCTGCAGCAGCTCGCGGCGGCGGACACGGCTACCGCCGGGCGCCTTCGGGACGAGGGCAGTGGGGTGGGAAGAGGTCTGCGAAGCGCCAACTAGTCAATGGCCGCCACCGCCGCCGGAGGAGGAGATTGAGAGCAGCTTCCGGTTCTTCTTGATAACCTGGTTGAGGCTCTTCTCCATCTTCTCGGCCTCCTTCTTCGCCAGACTAAACGCCTGTTCCATGTCCTCCAGACTCAGCATGGGGAAATTGGCCAGCGCAGGTACGCTACCGGTACTACCATAAGGCTTGCCCGTCGGGGTGGTAGAAGCCATGCCCGGCAAAGGCGTGTTGATCATAGTATTCGCCATTCCGCTAAACTCATCGGTCGGATCAAGCTGAGCCAGACTCGAGCCTGCAGGCTGTCCGGTCAGCTCCGCCGCCAGGGCAGCCGTGGAGCCAGGCGAGCCGGAGGATGCAAAATTCAGAATCAGGGGAGCGAGGGAGTTCAGCGCATTTGTAGCGTTGCTCAGGGTTGGTGTAGTCTGTGTGGTATTTTGGTTCTGACCGTGCGGGTTGTTAGGATCCGGGATGGCGGCCAGATTGTTGAGATTGGCGGTACCGAGGTTTAAACGTGGTAGAATCGACTGATTGATATTGGCAAGTGCTTCCTCGCGCGTCATCTTCTGAAGAGGATCAGAGACGGTAGGCAGAGCTAGACCATCGGCAGCAGGGACAGCCGGTCCCTGAGGAAAATAGCTTGGTGTGCCGTTGGCCACGGCGCGACCCTTGATCACGCTGAAGCCATTGCCGTGCTCATGGCGTGGGTGCACGTAAGCTGCAGGATCATCAGGCTTGGCCGCGATGGAGGCCTGCAGTTCGAGATAGCGCTCCTCTTCTGCAGGAGAAAGGTTGCGGACACAGTTGCCGTTGGGCGCGAACAAGACGCGCGAGCCGTCGACGACCTTGTGCACTGGCTTGCCGGAGAGGAGAGTCTGCTGGTCCTCCTCGGTGATCATGAGCTTCACCTCGGTCACACCGTCCTTGGGAATCACCGGCGCATACTGCTCAGAGCGGTGCGAAGTGCTCGTGACTGTCTTCAGTAGAGCCAGGGCCTCGACATCCGTGATGAGTCCCTGTTGGACCAGTACCTGCAGGACAGCAGCCGGGGAAGGGAGCGGCCGATCGACCACTGGCTTCAATGGCTCTCCAGTGGAGGAGACGTTGCCCTCCTTGCGCCTCGATCTGGGGACAAGCGGTTCTTCGAGGCTCATAGACTCATTAACGGCTTGACGGTACGTCGACACTTTTTCCTCAACTGCGGGCTGTTCCTCCTTCACGGTGAGCTTTTCCTCCTTGCTCTCTTTGTCCGTCTCCTTGTCTTTGTCCTTGTCCTTGTCCTTGTCTGCCAGACCAGGCGAAGGGGGCCGACTCTCAGCAGCAGGCGTAGTCTCCTTTGATGTGGCCAACTTCGGCTCCTTCTTCTGCTTCTTCTTGCGTCCAAGAATAGGTGCGATCTCAACCTCGGGCTCTGGCTTAGGTTGTGTCGCAATCGCGACCGCCTCCTTCTTCGTGGCCTCCTTCCTCGCCTTGCGCTGCTGGCTCTTGGTAGTCGATCGAACTGCGGCCGAGCCAATACGCGAAGGTCCAGGTGGAGGAGAGTTGGTACGAGACGCGGAGGCAGACGCAGAGATGATCGAAGCAGAGTCAGAATTGATGTCAACACTACCGGGTGTCTCAGGTCGCTGCAAGCCGCTGAAAGCATGACGAAGAGGTGGAGGTGCCATAGGACCAGAAGGGGTCAATGTCGGGGTCTCTGCTTTCGGCGTTGAGACAACGCGCAGGGTCTTCGGCGCAGCTCGAGTCGCAGGCGAGGCAATGGAGCTTGGGGTTGGAAGAGCTGGGAAAGCCGCGTCATCCGGACGCTCGACCGCCGATGTCACAGCTGATGAGGGGTTGGACTTCTTTGCACCTGTGGCCGCTCTAGTAGCTGCTGCGATGTTGAGAACACCAGGGACGATCTTCTTCTCGGCCTTCTTCTCCACCTTGGGTGTGGCTGCCGTCTGTACCGGTGTCTCCGGTGCGGCAGGCGTCGGAACTGCCTTTGGTGTCTCGGCATGAACCTTCTTCACGACCATCGGGGTCTTGATAGACGGAGCCTTTGTTGGCGCAGGCGTCGAGGCTCGCGACACAGGCCTGGCAGATTCTAAGGCTGGGAAGTCCTCATCCTGAAGCACAGGCTTCTTGCCCTTGGCCGACGTGATCGCATGAGAAGCGATTTCCTTCGACAGGCCACTATCCAATGCAAGTGCTTTGATGTTCTTCTTGGCTTGAGCGCCAGTGGTAGGCTCGGACGGTTTCCTAGTCACCTTTGATGACTCGGCAACCGAGGCAGGTGATGCTGGAACAGCCACTCTAAGCGGCATGACGGGAGTGGGTACGGCGATGGGAGCAACGTGTCCGGTGGATGGAACCTGCGGGGTCACGATACCAGGTGGCGGTTGTGACGGCGTAGCCGTCCGTGAAGGGTGAGTATGCGCTGTGAAGCCTAATCCTGGAGGCGGGATTGGAGTCGTCATGGCAGGAACGAAATTTGAGAAGGCACCCACAGGTGTCGAGACCGCATCCTCAATCGGGTCGTCAGACACGAGAGCATCAACGATGTTCGTGGCATCGTTCAGGAAAGGATCATCTTCTTCTGCAGAATAAAGTTGTTAGCACAGGTTCACCTCAGGGTGATTCACAAGTCAAAAACACAAAGTCGCCGCAATACACAACGCAGCAGCTAAGGGAACGCCACAAGGCAGCACGACGACACCACCCAGAGGATAATTATATACAGGAGGGCTCAAGGTTATGTCGCGGCTTCCGTCTAGGCGATCCCCGCGGGCGTTTCATAAGGAAACGAGGCACGTTATTGGTGGCAAAGAAAATGTTTTCTATTTTCGCCAGGAATGCGTGCCGTATCAGCCCCCGGAAAGTTGACCGGAAACTGAGCACGTAATGTTAACGTACATTGGTTGACCTTGAGGAGGGCGAGATGGCTTGCCTGACGTAACCCTGAGCCCAAAGCATTTGGAAGTGTAGAATGCCCAATCCTGTGAAATAACGCCTTCGAAAAGGTCTCCTTGGAGAATGCCTTCAACTCCTTTTTTCCAGATGCAAACGTGATGAACGCCTGTGCAAACCCCGCTGGCCCGTGATCCGCCAGTAGCCAGCGTTTTGCGATGCTCGCTCAAAACTTAAAACTTGAAGCAGTCACAACTGCTTTGTCCAGTCCGTCGTGCTGCCCTGTAGCCCGTTCCCTTGGCGAGCCGAAAACGCCTGCATTACAAATCGTACAGAATACTCGCTCCAACAACACAAAAACCAAAAGAAAGGAAATCGCAGCATGTTGCGCGTGGGGAAGGCAGACTTTGCGTCTACCATCCCCGGTATTGCGGCTGGGAGTTGTACAACATATTAGGGTTGTACCCACCTGAAGCCGCCTGGCCCCCAAACAGTCCCGATCCGACTCCGGCATTGCTCTGTTGATGGTGCTGGATTCTCGCCTGCAGGATGCTCGGGTCCGCAAGATCTACTAGGCCACTCCCCCCAGAGGAGGAAGTGTTAGCGTGCCTGTGCTTCTTCCCCTTCTTCTTCTGCTTGGCACCGAAGTCTTGGTATGCTCCATTGTTATAGAGCGCTGCCAGGAGGCCGGCGGTAGCAGGAGCTGGGGTGGAGGTGGTGGAAGGTGGGTACTGGTTGGGAAAGGAAGAAAACATGTACTCACGCTTGCTAGCATCATGGGCCTGGGCCTGGCCGACTCCACCAGCCCGACCCCTAATGAGGCTGTGGAGAACTTCATTGGTGTCCTTGCCACCGAACCCAGAGTTACCAAAGGCATTTCCCTGACCAAACATGCTAGGCGGCGTTCCCGTCGACTTGAGTCCTGGTGGAGGCCCAGGCATGGATGTAGTGGAGTAGTACTGACCACCCGGCTGAGAGTGGAAGGCAGAGGGCATCATGGAGGCTTGCTGCGCCATGATGCGAGAATTAGTAGCCAGCTTCAGGGTGTTGGCCGAGTTCTGGTTCTCGTTCGCAAAACTGTAGCGAGAGGTCTGACGGCTATGACCCTGACCTTGGAACAAAGACGACTGAGAGGCATTGATGCCTGGCGGCAAGTTGCCTGCGAAGCTGGCTTGTGGCCGCAGATACGCCTCTTGCTGTGGAGTCATAGTACGGTTACTAACAGAGGCAATGTTGGCTGCACCCTGAGCGAAACCTGCGCCCAAGCCCGCACCATACAAGCCGTCGGTACTGTTCCTCTGGATGGGTGGTAGGGCGATAGATCGACGCTGCTCGAATGCTGGTCCCTCACGAACATTGTCACGTTCCTCAGGTTCACCACCTAGCGCTAGACTGCCGCTTTCAGGTTCGCCCTCGGCCTCGATAGGCTCCAATGGCTCGGGCTGCTCGTCCTGCTCTCCGTTCAAGTGTCGCTCTTCCTCTTCTCGCATTGCCCGGCGCCTCTCGCCTCCTCGAGCATCGAACAGTGGTGGCACGGTATTATCCGGGGTAACAGGTCGAAGCTTTAGCTCAACCGCACCCATAGACTTCAGAAGCTCCAAAAGCGCCACGTCATAAGGGTTGCTGGGCTCAGAAGGCTCAGCGGGCTCGGCTGGTTCGGCTGTCTCGACGGGTACTGCTGCATCCGGAGTAGCTGCGGTCATAGGCTCTGGCGGCGCCGGCGCGTCTTCCTGAGGGGTAGACTCAACGGCCTCCTCGGTCGCTTCGGTTGTTGCGGGCAATGACATAGATACAGCCGGGCTGGATGCTGCACCACTAGTCGCATGACTGCCACGTCGGCTGCGCTGTTGTGTACTGCGGGCCCAATTGGCAGTGGCAGGCAAAGCTGGAGCATCGCCATCCTCAGACCCTTCTTTACTAGAGGTGCGAACCATGGGATGGGAAGTCGGATACGACTGGGGCTGCGCTTGCTGTCGAGACGCTGACCGTGACGATGTGCCCGCACCGTATGGTCGTTGTTGTTGCAGACTTGCCCAGGACGATAGACCTTGTCTTGTAAAACTGTCCTCCTCTTCGCCAAGCTCGTGCAAAAACATGCACTGACGGTTAGTGCACTGCTCGTGTCGAAGCCAAGCCGAGCAGTATTTAGTAGTACCGAGCTGAGCCTTGAGTGTCCTATCACCGTTCTGGGAACCGTTGACGGCCTGAATGCAGCGCTGAGCATCCTCCTTCCTCTCGAAGGTCACATAGATTCCGAGGGACTGGTTCTGCCCGTCCTGATTCTTCCGATTGCTAATAGAAATCTTCTGGATGTTGCCGTACTGTCCAAAGAACTGGGGTTGGCGAAGGGTCTTCAAGAGCTCGTCCTCTCGCACAGTGGGGGTCAAACCGGTGACGTAGACGAGGTTCTTCTGGACAACGCGAATACCGACGAGATTCTTGCGGGCATCTTTCTCCGAATCACGTTTTTGAACTTCCTTCTGGCCCTGTAGTTCGGCTCGTTTCTTCTTGGTAGTTTGTTGTCTAGCCTTGAATTCGGCCTCCCTGTCAAGATGTCAGCAAAGCGGCCTAGTAGGAGTCGTGCACAGGAGGACCAACTCTTCAGCCGTGACAGCCTTGTACTGTATTGTCTTGTCATCATAAGGTCGTCTGCAAGCAGGGCAGAGGCCGTTCATATTGTTCTTGAGGTTGTGGTAGCAGAATTGGCAAACCTGGGGGTGGGGTGGGAGACTGTTAGCGAGCGGTAATTGGCAGGGTAATAACATGGAGACTAACCTGATAACCGCAAGGACATGGCCGGAAGTTCTTGTCGGAGAGGTCAAACTCCTCGATGCAGAGGGGACTAAAGTAGATTAGTTATCTGAGGGAAGTTGGGCGGGCCAAGAGGCTAAGGGCTGAGAGCTGCCGAGTATTGGCGGCATAATGGCTTGAGGCGTGCAGGTGAAGGCTTACCAGGTGTCCTCCTCATCATCGAGGTATTGATCTTGAGGAGCCATGCTGTATTATTACAAGGCTGTCTAGACGATGATTAAACCGATCGTTGTGTGGGCGGCGCGTGGCGCGTCGAGGAGGTGTGGTCTCCCAAGAAGGCGTGGTTTTGCAGTTGTACTAGACAAGCTGCACGTCGGTCGAAAAGGTCAATCAGCACAAGCCTGATGCAGAGTGAAGAGGCTTGCTAAAATGAAATCGCGCAATAGACTGATTGTAATGACAGGTGCGCGGTCTCAAATATGCCGAGTCGTGGTTGCAATGACGATGCGCAAAGGATGTGGCGAGGCAGGGCGAGGTGAGGTCAACTGGTGGTGGTTGATGTATCGAGAGTGCTGGCAGCAGGTCGTCGTGGTTAGAATCAAAAGCCTTCAAGCCTTCCACGCCATAGGGAAAGAGCAGGACGCACACGCTAGGGCCGAATTGGAAGAGGCCCAGAAAAAGCTTAGTGGGCCAATGAACTACCTACTTACGGATGAGGTAAGCAGACACGGTTGCCTATGTCTTTGCAGCTCCAAGGCTGATGCAAGAGATCTACCATGTACCTCGGTATTTGTGCTCTCTACTGACCTCACTTGAACAAAAGATCAAATCTGAAACAATATACCGGTCATTCCGACTCTAACTATTCTGCTGGATCGAGTTTACAACATGTAGCCACGCCAGTGCCTTGGAGAGAAGGCTCACCACTCGGTGCACGTGACTAGTCAGCTGATAATCTGGAGCTTAGACGGGCAGTAGCGAATAGGCCGCGTCCTTTTAATCATCCCCGACTACATCACCTATCCCGAAGCCCCTCCCCAGAGATCCGAGGGCTCGATAGCCACTACCGCCTACAGGCAGGTCCTATACATCCAATCGACCCTCCTCCACCCTCCTCGACTCGCAACATATCGACAATGGCCACTAAGCTTGGAAGAAGTAGGGCATTGGCTCAGGCCTTGCGACCAGCCAAGCCGTCTATCCAAGCGCCTCGGCACGAAGCTGCTGCGCGGTGCTTCTCCGTCTCAGCCCGCGCCAACTCCTACAAGGTCCATGTTCCCAAGGATGCAAAGAACTTGCGATTAGCAGAACGAGAGACGCTCGGCACACTCGAGGCGCCCATTGTCAACCCTACCGATAAATACCAGTCCAAGGCCGACAACCTGCACAGATACGGTGCCTGGTTGATGGGCAGTCTGCCAAAGTACATACAGCAATTCTCGGTATGGAAGGATGAGTTGACCATCTACATCTGCCCCTCCGGAGTTATACCTGTCTTCTCTTTCCTGAAGTGTAAGTTGCCCCTCATTGGTGCTTGACTGCCATTATTTTCCTATCGCTGTAACTCGCTGACCCCCGGCCCTTTCAGACAACACCGCCGCCGAGTTCACCCAAGTCAGCGACATAACTGCTGTCGACTTCCCCACCCGTGACCAGCGATTCGAGGTGGTCTACAACCTACTGTCTGTGCGACACAACGCCCGTATCCGCGTAAAGACATATGCCGACGAAGCCGCTCCGGTCCCCTCCATAACGAGCCTGTACGAGGGCGCCAACTGGTACGAACGTGAGGTTTACGACCTGATGGGTGTCTTCTTCGTGGGCCACCCTGACCTGCGCCGCATCATGACCGACTACGGCTTCGAGGGCCACCCGCTGCGCAAGGACTTCCCGGTGACGGGTTACACGGAGCTCCGGTATGACGAGGAGAAGAAGAGGATTGTTACGGAGCCTTTGGAGATGACGCAGGCGTTCAGGAACTTCGAGGGCGGGTCGAGTGCATGGGAGATGGTTGGCACGGGTGTCGACCGCAAGCCGGACAGCTTCAAGTTGCCGACGCCCAAGCCCGAGGAGAAGAAGGAGGAGCCTAAGAAATAGACGACGATAAGCGCTGCTCATAATACGTGTCAATACAACTGCGATATTCCTTACTCCGCGTGGCAGAGTACACGAGATTGCCAGTGAGTGCCAACGGCCCACAGCGATGTGCCCAGGTGGCGTGTCTGGATGATGGCAAGGTACAGCAAGGACCGGCCAGCAATGCTGTGGCGTGGCTGGTATGCTTGATGAAATCTTGGAACAGCATATGCAACCGCAGCGCCACCATACACGCTGGAGCCCACACAACCATTCGATTTCTGGAATGGTCATGACTGTGAGGCCTCTATTACCCGTCCTCGGTCGTCTATAACCATATTAGGATATGCACAGGCTGTGAGGATCTGTACTCAAGTCAACGATGCCAATCGTCTGGACTTGTTTGCTTCGGCTGTTCAATGGGAATCCAATCCATCTGCAGCGAAATGCTTCGTTAAATAGAAGCTCATAGCAACGCCGGAAGGAACCTGATCATTTGACCAACCAGCGGCCGACACCTGTGATGCTAACGATAGACAGGCACCATTCAAATAGCCAATTACAAATCTGAGATAGATGCAGGCTGCGACGTGTGCCTATTTCCACTTCAACAATGACGTTTCCCGATCGGGTCCCTTATTTCTTATAAGTCACGCAGGGTTCACCGGATGGATGCATGACTGATGAATGAGAGGCGAGACATTCTGATTGCTGACCCTCGGGTCTGCATGGAGTGTGGCCATCATACTTAACTTAGCTGCACAATCATGAGGCGATCCACAATTGGACAGATAGATAGATCATGGCCGTTCCTAACTTGTACCATGAATATAAGGCTTCAATTAGTTTCTCTGGTTATTCAAAACCCTACGAATATGACCTCGAACTGTCTCTGTATACATGGGAACCTGGGCCAAGGGCAGGCCGGACGGAGGCCTGATCTTATGACGCTCAAGACAGACCTCGGGGCTGAGCCACGCGGCTGTCCGGGAGTGGGTGATGGATATGACTGACCCCTGACTGCATAAGTGCTAGGTACCTCGGTAGACTATGGGGTCACGAGGCCAACCCCAGGTACCTGAACGATGCACCTGCCTGCCTGTATCAACCATTGCCGGTCCCATCCGTGCATTGTAGACAGGCCAGCCCTGGAGTGACAGTCTACGTCTTAGCCGCCCGGCCTGGCGTCTTTCGCACGGCCCTGGCACCTGGGTGCTGCTGCTCCATTCTCCCAATTCCCATGGAACTCGTTTCCGCCACACAGACAAGACAGTCAGACATACAGAGAATCAGACAGACCTTCACAACATTGCTTTTGATCGAACTATCCCTTCCATCCAAAAATCATCACACTCACTTACTTAGCCCGTCGTCATTCCTCTCCGCTTTCATCCCATCTCCTTCCATCTGCCCAGTGAACGAGCAACATACGAAGTAGCACTCAGGCGCCTCACTCATTGCTGCCTCACATCGGAGAGGTTCGACGACGGCCTTCCGGTTCTGACTGGAGGTCGCGAGCACAGCGGGCGCCGATGACTTATCTGATTGTGGCCAGCCATCCACACTCGACCTGAGTCGTCTAGGCTCCTGGTCGTCCGCCACACCTTGCTTGACGCTCGTTTGTGCTCTTCGCCATCGCTGTCGCCATCACTTTCGGCACGACGCACGACAAGAGCACACAGCATAGCACACAGCACACAGTACACAGCAAGGCACAGCACGGCATAGCATAGCACATTTCACCACTCTATGAGAAGGCATCCAGTTTCGCCCACCATGATGGAGGGTCAGGATTACATGGAGGATGACGAGCCCGTCTTCCATTTTGATGATGAGGAAGACGAGATCGCCGCCATGAACACAGTTGCCGACGAGGACCTGATAGAGAACCTGGAGCCTATGACACCGGTCGGTTCGGTAGATCCCGGCACTGCAGCGACCGCCGCTGCCGCCGGCCCCGGGTCTCGCAGGCCCCACTCTCACAACTTCTCCTCCGCTCATGCATGGCAACGCCCCGAGCCCGCCTCACCGCCGCCATCCCTGTCTCATTCACCCTCGCCGCATGCCACACCAGCCAACCTGTACCGTCCCACCAAACACCAACGTCACCCCTCCCACCGTACACGGCAGAGCCAACTTTCACATCAGGGTTCAGACCAAAGCCTTGGACAGCGCGCTCACCGACCACAATCCATTCACAGCAACCACCACGAGGATCTCCAACAGCTTGACCCATATACCTTGCAGCACCAGCACCAGCACCAGGCCTACGAAACACCCCCCAACTCCCTGCCGTCTAGACACCAGGATGGTCGTATCACAGATGCGGATTCGGTCGCCATCAACGAAGTTGGCGACTATGTTGAAATCCCCGCCGAGGACTACGAGCAGATGTTCAATGGCAACGAAGCGGACCGCATCACTGCGCAGAAGTTCCAGTCCGAGGTTATCCGCGCTTTCCAGCAGAACGGGAGGGTAGTCTTCATGGTAGGCCAGGCCACTGCCCAGTGGTGGCTGAGCCCCGAAATGCAGAAGCGTAGGCGGGCTGCAGGACGGAGGATGCTGGACATCGGAGGCGCGGTCGCTAGCGGTGCCGGCAACGTGATTATGAACAGCACACCAGTTGGGGGAGTCGTCAAGTCCGTATCGAGCAACGTTTCTGCCTTCCGGGCTTCGCCGCTGCGGTACACGATGCAAGGGCTTGGGATCTTTAAGAAGGACGCGGCCGCTGCTACGATTGCGATACCGACCGGCACAGGGAAGCCCATGTCACTTGGTGGTCCTGCCACACCGCCCGACGGCAAAAGCTCAATTGCAGAACCAGCGATTGTCGCAGATGATCTCTACGACGAGTTCGACGACGAAGACGGCATGGGCATGTTCGGTGCCCTGGACATGGATGAAGACGAGGAGCTATGATGGATACCTGATATCCTTAGAACGCCGACAGCTCGATTAGTTACGACTTGGATATGCAGAATCCTTGGTGTCATCTTTGAGACCAGCCGATATTGCTCTATTACTCCTGGATGGATATGGTGGGGTACAATGGCCCCTAAGATCAGCAATCAGCGTACTCGGGCATGTCCTAGAGCTCGGGGGCTCCCTCACTAGCTACATCGGACCCAAAGGGTTTCGACGGCGTATCATCATACTTCGGACGCTCGGGTCATAACGAATTAATAGCGGCGCGGGATTCATGGCGTCGACGCCCGAACGCGCCGAAGTCAACCCGCAATTTCGCAAATGTTTTCCCTGATACACTGCACACATCATGCAAGCCGGTGTTTGGATTCGACCATATTGGTCAAGGGCGTTTGTTTGGCTTTTTGGTTTAAGGATACCTGGATAATGTGTACGGCCCCTCATTGCAACACGGGCTTGCATATCCATGCGGACGGAGCGTTCTGTGTCGAGATGATTATTTGTTCTCTCATTTTTCGATCGTTTTGGTCTTGTTTCAGGGTGTGTACATAGAACAATCGGCGCGTCCTGGCGTTTAAAGGAGGGATTGGGCAATGTCATCAATTGCTAGGCTAGCATCAGAGCACGGTGGTGGTTTTGGTCTTATGAGCGGCTCATCGATGCGCATCACGTGTGCCATATACCGGCCCCAGATGTATACCTCTATATTGTGACAACTCTGCCCCTTTCACACCAGCCCATATCGTTCAGTCCATTCATCGTTTTGACATACGATGGCTTAGGCGGCAGCGAGCCGCCTCCGAGCTGTGCTGCCTCCTCCCTCGACTCCTGATTCGTCACGGGCTACAAAGTAGCCGCCTATATAGTGGTATATATCGGGGGCTTCAGATTCTGAGTAGAATATGCTCAAGCTTGGGGAAAATAGGGGATCTCGTTGGATGTTAGCGGTTTTCGGGGAAGAGAAATTGTGTCATGTGCGGAGCCAGGGGACATACCCAAGTCCTGATACTGGGTCCCAGCCAGTGGCTGTGACGAAACCAGTGGTGTTGCAACCTGGGATGCTTCCAACAGTGATATCGGTGAAGACCTCTGGGTGTTCGTACTGTATAGGTGTGGATGAGTTAGAACCTGGGAGAGCCTTCACAACCAAGCACCATAGTGGGGACTCACCAGAACCGGGTTGACGAAGCCAACAGTGGACTTCCCAGCCGCAAGCCGCTTCTCGTTGATCAGAGTCAAGACCGAGGCAAACACCGGAGCCGACAGAGACGTCCCGCCCACGAGGTACCAAGCACCCCCATACAGGACAATCTGACGATCACCCACGGCAGCAACGTCGGGATAAGCCCGCCCGCCGCGGTTGAACACCCCACTAGTAACATTCGAGAAGTTCCCGTTGACGATTGTCTGGTTGTAACTTCCAAACCCGAGCGTGGGCCCGACCTTTTCAAGGTACTCATCCACGGCGGCCTTCTGGTACTCGGGCGTGGGGAAGACGTTGCTGAAGCCGCCACCGCTCTGGAAGCGCGTGGTGGAGATCTCTTGGAGCCTCTCATAGGGCCGCGGCGGGGCGGAGGCGTTGTACCTGTCGAGCTCGGTACTGCCGACGGACAGGACGTACGGGCACGAGGACATGTACAGGGGGATGAAGACCTCCTGGTCGGCCGCGTTCGTCGGGCACGTATCGCCGAAGCCGGTCACGCCGTAGTCCCCCGAGCTCACCACCGTGGTGACGCCCTGGAGGGCGAGCTTCATCCACTCGCTGCACTGGCGCTGTATGTAGTAGTTCGGGAAGCCTGGCTCCTCGCCGGCGTAGGAGATGGAGATCACGTTCGTGGGCTCGTAGACGCCGCACTGGAGCTCGCCCTTGTACCCTCCTTCGTGAGGGTCCGGGTAGACGGGGTCGAGACACTCTGCAGCTGTGCAGTCACCTGTCTCGCCGAAGGCACTGTAGGTACAGTAGCTACCGTCAATGGCGTCGAGGAATGCTGTATGCAAGAGAAAAGGTTCAGTAAGGGCTCTCGGTAACTCACAACCTAGCTTCTCGAGGACAGTAGTGACTCACTGTTCCAGAACCCATAGAAATCCTCCGTGTACTCGTAGTACTGGTCGTCCTCTTGGAAAAGTACAGTCTTTTGCGGCCAGATGAGTGGCCAGGCGGCCTCGAAGTCCAGGTCTGCCTCCAAGCCGAGCGTGACGGGCCATGGCCCGTCGTAAGGGTCCTCGTAGGCACCCACGGCTCCGTCGATCAAACGGTTCTCTGGATACGTTCCATTCGGTATGTATCTTTTTTATGAGATAAGTAAGTCAGCCATACATGGAATCGGGGTTGAATAAGACTCACGGGTAAAGTGTAGAGAAGAAACCATCCAAGTCGGCTTTACTATAGTGTTGGTCTATACCCTCGAATATCCCAAGCTCATTACCGGCCTCTGCGGTGGTGCCGTTGGGGATATGGTATTGAGCTTTGCTATATGTCAGCACAGTCATGTGAAGTGAGCGATCGGATGATTGGCTCACCCTGAATACAACCAGCGGTGATGTACTGAGCGCAAGTGGTCGCATTCACAGCAAGATGGTTGATGGCTGTCACCTCTGGTATATATGTGGGCCCGAATTTTGGTTTCATATGCACAGTGGCCCTCTTGCCAACACCGCTTCGAAGTCTGACGCCTGGGGTAACATAGTCGATATGCTCCTGAACATGGTAAGGGACATGGTAGGACTCTGTAGCAAGATCATGGCTGCCGTCGTCAGATTCCCAGACGTGAAACTCGGCGAAGAGAAGTTCCTCAGCTTCATCAGTAGCGACGTCTAACTGGATCCACTGTGTCCCGAAGACTGTCAGATGTCATATCTATCACGCTTGGCCCGATATTGCGAATAACCTACCTGTCTGTTCACAGATTGCCCGATCCTTTCTCTGGATATTCCGGAAGAGACCAGCCAGTCAATGACGATGTCAACGGAGGACTGTTGAGGTGCGAAGAAGTCAATGACCTCTTCGGAAGTCATGTGCTTCCCATAGTTACCTGAGCTCGGATTGGATCTGTATTCAAGATGTCAGTTGACGTATCCCATCTTAAACTTACTCCACCCCGACTGCCACATCTGAAAACTTACATATCCATAAGCTTATCATGGCCTTCAAGTAGATTGGACTGCTTCAACCCTATGCGCAACGGAAGGGTCACATCGGATGGGACTTTCGACCTCTTCGTCCACCTCCGCGCTACCGCCGGCAAATGCCGTTCGTGGAGGACATGGTTGGCCGGTACCTCTCTCCTTACTGGCACTACATCCTCAACAAGGGGTATGGCGGCGATGTGGAGAGCAAGACCGCCAGCCAGAGCAGTAACAAGAGTACGGTACAACATTTTGGTCTGTCACCTGTGGACGTGTCAAGGAAGTGGTGTCCACGTCGTCTTGAGAGCCTTTTCACTGTCTTGTTCGATGTGATAGCAATACAATAGTATGACTACTTTCAACGTGGAGACGGAGCAGAAGTGGTCTCGCTCCCTCGGCACAGATATTGCGACGATTAAACATCACTCTGCTTTATATAGCCAACTCTGACCCCTGTCTCCATCTCACGACGATGACGCTCTATTTTAATTACAAGCCACACGAAGAAGGCTCGGCATCCAATGCCGCTCCCGATCCTGCCTAGGCGAAAGATAATGGTCTTCCTGAGGTATTATCATAGTGTTGTAAATATTCGGTTGTGCTGTATACCCCTGGCTGACGAGGGTGCATTGCAAGATAACGAGTGAGGGGTTGCCACCTGCTTCCCCTGCCCCAGTGTATCTCGGCCCTTCTACAACCTTTTACGAGAATTATCGCTGCGTGCTAATGTAGCAGCATATGCAGCCCCGTACTACACTGCGTTATCGTTTTAATCTCCGTTGCCTATGCCAAGTCGATTGCCCTCTTTTCCGAGAGTCTTGTGAGTGAACTTCTTGGTCACCTTCTTACTTGGTAACTAGTCAGACATTCGGAGTGTTACTATGTCTCAACACCATCTTCAGTAGAAATTCGCCATTCGGTGGATCCCACGCCACCTAGTCTTCAGGGTATAGATTCCATAGAATCATGCCGACCAAGTTCCTCGGACCCTGAACCGACTTTTTTTGAGTGGAAAACAACACATTATCCCGCTTTCAAGGTTGACGGCCATTGTTATCGGGGTCCCATTCTGTTCATGCCTTTTTCGCCGTGTTTATCCAGCCCAAGTGTATCCCGATGATTAGCAGCAGACTGTCCCGCTATGGCAGATCTAGTCATTATTTGAAAGGTCTCGACTGCAAGTGGCTGAACACTAGGCAGTCGTCCGTCGCGGAGGCGTTGGAGAATTACTGTCTTCGATTTAGGCAAGTCTCAGATCGAACCAACCAACAGGCTAATAACTACTTGAGTTTATAGTCTGATCCTGAGCGCAACGAAGCGAACATCAGATATGGATCAATGCAAACAATCCGGCCTTTGGGAAGTTTTAAGCCGCGGATAACGCGCAAGTACTAATTACCATAGATGATCCCTCAAGGAAGTCATCGATTGATGATCACCACCTGGGCGCCTGGTCGAGACGGTTTCAGACCACAGGTGCGCTGATGTCAGGTCCTTGGTACTTTCAGGTCGACTCAACTTCTCGTTGTTAGTTCTTTGTATTTTCGAGATCCCAAGGCAAACCAGAATATGCTCATGATTACGTTGCGCCGCCTCATCTCAAAACCATTCGTTGACTACTTCGATATCTAAGTGGCGGTCGAGACCTCCAAAGCTCATTACATACTTACGTAGATGTATATAAATTCCCGGTGGCCAGCGTTTCGAGCACGATCGTTTTCTTGAGGGATCGCTGGGCCTACAGAGATTCCCCAGATGTGGCTTGTCCACGTAGCATGCCCTTCTGCTGGACCTTGGACTCGGAAGAGGACACTCATTTTCATCCAGTCTCACGGCACTCGATTGGCCCGATCATCTTTGGATGTGCATCATGAACGGGCATTTTCAGGCGAGTCCCTAAACTCCAATACGACCTCCGACTAATGCACATTCGGTCCACTAAACATTATCGGGATGTGAAGTTCACTACAAACCTTTATGTAAACAAGAACATCGGAGCATACTACTGCGCCGTTACAGTACAGAATGCAGTGCTGTGCGAGAACCAATGTCCATGGGACCACCTCCGGTCATACCGTGCTCCGGCTGCCCATGTGAGACATATACCACGCGGTATCTCGGGTGGAATGGCTCTTCGCAACCTTGTAACGGCCCACAATGATACCCCGACCTGCACATATCAATGAGCATCACTATCGGGAAAAGGCGCGTGGTTCTCTTGCTTTTCTTGAAATATGTCGAAGAAGACAACATGTAGGTGTAGGACAGTGGATATCGATGCGTTCAGTTGATATTTAACGTTGTATTGGCATGGTCTTTATCACAGAGCACAAGAGGACTAGTCTGGCGGCATCGAAACTCATGGCTTCAATGCAACACGCACGATCCCTAGCTCAAGCAGGAGGAGGCGAGATGGGGGCACCACTAATATGTGAGAGGGTGAAGTCTCATTCATTCAAGTCACGGAGCCAGTCCGCACAACCCTCTCATACGAATTGGGATCATATCTGCGTACTGCATCCATCATTCAACACCCCGCAAATATTCTTACGACCAGCAACCGACCTCATCAACAACTATGTCTCGAAGCCCAGCACCAACGAAAAAGTCGACCCCGTTCGAGACGATGTCGGAGAACTTTCCGCAGCGAGCAATTTCAGCTGTCGGTGAAATTGACGAAAGCGAGATATTCAACAGCATCGAAGACGTGCGCCGTCTTATCAACTCTACCAAAGAGACACTCGCACAAGTTACTGGATGAAAGAACAGGGATGACAAGGACTGGCCGTCCCGGCTGGGGAAACTGAGGCCTGTGTAAAGAGTGAGGAGGATGCCACCATGAGGCTGAGATGAATGTCTTTTGAGCGTTTGTGATGTCTTCCCTTCTAAATTCTGGGTTGGGGTGTGATTACTCTCAGACAGTCGAGGAAAGTATCCTAGGGTATTGGCGTCAAGTGCAGCCAGAGCTTTGTTGCCGTCACGAGCTAAGAGAAGTTCCTTATTCCATCCGCTGAGGCTTCATACATACATAGGTATCAACGGCCTGCTTTCCTCCACATCGAAGTCGAGGTAACGTTCCCGGGCGTGACCAGCTATTATGTCGTCAGCTATAGACCTCCTTTCGCACCAAAATATCTACTCTGCATTAGACGTACTGTGCTGAGATTGTGCCAATACATCTGCCGCCCAAGGGCGGTGTAATCTCACCTCGCTGATCAAAGCGCGACAAATTGTCAGCAGTATGAGCAATGTGGGCTGACGGGCAATCTTTCATTGATCCTTAATATGCAGCTTTGAACCCCGTTTTACCGCTTACTTCCGGGTCCTCACACGGATGTCCTTGATCAGGGATGGCTAAGACGGGATAGGAAGCATCTGGATGAGGAGAATCAGCACTTGAGTACCTGCCCAGATGCAGTCACCGCTGCAATCAGCAGATAAGTAGATGTCGTGTGGCGAAGAACATGCAACAGCAGGGACATTGGAAGTAGTTTCTCGGGGACTTGCAGATATGGTCTCCAGGAAAGGAAGATCCTTGTCGATATCATATCTGGTAAATCGTTATTGCTTCAGCTTTGTGCCCACTCTCCTTTTTTGACAATGGACATGCGTTGCGCGGAGTCTCGTCCCTCCTTTATTAATCATACTGATACGGAGTCGTGAGACTACATTTTTAGCTAGCATCTGCCGCTATCTGGTGCATGATACTCACTGCATATGTGAATCTTGAAGGATCGATATGAACCTTGAAACGGAGTGGAGAACAAATCTTCGGGTCCTGTACCCCGGATTTCTCAAAAGAACCCTGCATGAACTTAATACCGACAACCACCAACAGTTGCTCCCGCGGAAGCGTGTGGATATCGAATTCATTATATTCAAGGCGGGCAAACCTATCTACGTTCATTTAATTATATATATCGGTCCCCTGGCCGTGGTACGGCCAGATATGCCACAGTTCCAGCTTGTCCTATGTGCCCAATGCCTCCTCTTCGGTGCTGGCCGTCACAATACTACATGGACCTTGCCCTGCATGCGGCCTAGCTGGGTGACCGAGGTGTCCCTCGCACCGTCGGGCCGTATATACCCTTGCTCACGCGCACCCCGGGCCTGCGCCATGTGAGCCCCGAACGAGCTGAGTGCCATTGCCACGCATGGGGTGAGGGAAAAGTTCTATACTGCCGCGCGCAAGGATGATGGAGAGTTGACCTAATGCAACCACTTGCAGGAGAGGGCCCAGCCAGCATGTGCAAGGCCCAAAACAGTGAGGGCAGCGGGACAGACCCCCCATCCCCGAGGCATGGCCCAGTGGGGCCTCTGTAACATCAGGCACACCTGCAGTCCAGGAGCTGTATGAAGATTTAGATTGCGAAGAGGGTCACGTTCCGTTCGGACTCGGGCCGCCCATACGAGGGAGATGGAGTAAGACACACACGCTCTCTCACACACCCCGTCCGTCAGCGGACGGGCTAATGGAGAGCGCTGACGCGTATATCATGTTTTTATGCAACCCTTCCAGACTGGCACAAGTCGGCCCCATTCTTTGATCACCTCCAGGAGAAGGATCAACACAGCCCGGCACACCACGAACGCTGATCGGCCGATCACCTTTCAGTGATGACCTCTCACAACGCACCACCACAACACTCGACGACTGCTTCGCCCAGGGACAAGGCCGAGGACATCACCTTCGCGCTGGAGATCAAATGCCTGATCCGGCAGAAGCTCCCCAGGGCGGACCGGCTGAGCAGCCCGGGTGAGATCCGGCCCTTCGTCCCGCACCAGCCCGAGGCGGTCCTCAACTCCATGACCGAGGCCGAGAAGCAGGTCCAGCGGAGCACGTGGGCGGCCGTGGCCATCGTGCTCCACACCCTCCCCGGCGTGCGGGCCACGACCAGCTACCAGATCAAGGAGCAGAACCTCAACCACGGCGACTTCTGGCGGACGCACTGGATCGTGTACAAGGCCAACTCCGCCGTGCCCCCCTACGTGAGCTTCGAGGACGGCGACCCGGAGCGCCCGCTGCTCGACGCCGCGGCCCCCGACTACAACAAGTACGTGTGGATACCGCTGGAGATCTGCTCGCCCAAGCTGTACTGGACCAGGAGGGGCGAGGCGCTCGAGGCCACGGGCAGGGTCTGCGAGGCGCTCACGCAGAGGTTCGGGGCCATCGCCAACCACTCGTGCGAGGTGCACGTCCACGTCGGGAGGCACGACGGCCTGTTCTTCTCCCTCAGGAGCATGAAGAAGCTGGCCACCCTGCTCTGGCTCGCGGAACCCATCCTCCGGAGCCTCAAGGACCCCAAGTCCCGCAACTTCGACCACGTATACACGTGGAGCTTCGCGTGGCGGCAGCACAGCCGCATAGCCCTCGCGCTGGACTCCGACAGGAGGCTCCCGGGGTGCCAGACCATCGACGACCTCCACACCGGACGGTCGGACGACCTGGAGGCGTTCCTCCTGGCGCTGGACAAGGTACGGCTCCACGCCTGTGACCTGCCGCCGGGGCAGAGGTCGCACCTCGCCGACGAGAACCGCCGGGCCCTGAGGGCCATCTGGCACGCGTCTAGTCACCAGGAGCTAGGGAGGATGCTGTGCGGCCCGGACCGGAAGCGTCGACGGCTGGGGTTCAACTTCCACTCACTGGCGGGCGAGGACGAGCGGGGCCGAAATAGTCCGAGGACGATTGAGTTCCGCTTCCTTGAGGGGCTGAATGACAAGAGTGTCGTCTCGGGTTGGGTACGAGTATGCCTCGGCCTCGCGGGACTGGCGGTGGACAAGGCCGAGGATCGTGATTACTACGACATGGTGGCACTGCTGTTGGACATGCCGGAGGGTTGGTCCGTGGATGCGAAGTTTGTTGCCATGATGCATGGGCTCGATCTCCCGAAGGCGGCTTATGAGCCGCTGCAGCGAGTAATTAGGAATAACTACCCGCCTGAGTCGGAGATGCCTGAAGATGGGGTGGGAAACTATTGACAGACAGCATACATCAGCAAGCGTTGTCACTAGACACATACACAGGAGTCTCATGCGGGTCGGGCCTATAGCGGTGGGGTGTTTAATGTTTGGTTTCTTCCCCAAGGCGCCGGAATTTGGGCGCCCATGTGTTGTGAGTTTCGTCCACAGAGAGCAGGACGCTGCTCTATCTCTGTGCCCTCCACTCTCCCCCTAGTCACTCATATCCTCGCCAGCATGGTGATTCACTCATCCCCCTTCTTTCGCTTCTTCGCATCTGAGCCTTCCCCCTCTTTCTCCTCTTTTTCCTTGTCCTCCTTCTCCTTGTCCTCCTTCTTCTTGATGACATTGCCGTCATCATCCAAGATGTCACTTTGATCTTCTAGTCCCTCGAACTTGGTCGCCCCATCACCCTTGAAGTCTACGACCCTCTGGTTGTAAAACATATGGGCCTTCGCCTCGAATGCTTTCCGCGCCTTGGGTTCCTTGATGCCTTCTATCAGGGTGGGAAAGAGGAGGATCATGTTCCTCCCCTCGTCCATGATTGGCGTCCGGCAGAAACCACATTGGACCTTGCAGGGCAGGTGGTGAGTCTGTGACTTCTCAGTGGGGTCATACCAGCCAAGGTCGTGATGTCCTTGTGTGAAGTTGATGTCCTCCTTATGGAAGATGGCTGCCCACTGGAATGGGGCTCCGTGGAGACGCTGGCATGTCGTACAGTGGCAGTACTTGGAGGCGAGGGGCCGGTCGCGACTTAGTTCATACTTGACGCGTCCACAGTGGCAAGCTCCCCGCCATTTGACGTCGAAACCTGACTGGGGGTCATGAACGCGGTAGGGGGCGCGGTGCTTCCACTCATCTTCGGAGCGATGTGTCGTCGATGAGGATTGGTGTTGATGGGGCTCGTCAGAGGGCTGGCCGCTGTTTGACTTATCTTTTGGGGCGTCAGAGGACGGCATTGTGTTGAAATTTCTCGGATGTTGATATGTGGCGAAAGTTGTTGCTGTTTTGAGTAATTCCAAATGGTTGGGGTGTCTCGTGGGGGAGGTTTGGGCAAGGATTGCTAGATATCTCATGCTGATACGACGAGACTGGAGGAAGCCATTGCGAATGAGATCGAAGAGATGTTGATCAGTATTTATATTTTCCCCGAATGGATGTCCCCCTTGTGTACTTAGTAGTCAGTATGGAAGTTTTACTCCGGTGACGTCTCGACTTTCTGGCACAAAATAGTCGCGTCGTCACGTCGTCACGTCGTCACGGTCACTCTGAACCCCTGTTTACGTCACCATGAGCGTAACGCGACGATTGGCGGAGCCCGCAATCTTTTGAGGGAGCATAGGTACTTAGTATCAATATAGACATTGATAGACTACATTAAAAGTGAAAGTAGACAGGCTTGGGATATTTTGGAGCCAGGGTCGTCTATGAAACCTCACAAATGAAGCTTGAACTGATGATGTATTGCTTGATGAGATCGTTGACGACCTCGGGAGCGCTTGTGGCTCAGCCTCTCAATCAGCCCAATACCCTTACGTGTGCCGCCCCGAATACTCGACCTCGGTGGTCTCGACATCTCCCATCTTAGCATGTTCAGTTGCCGTCCCAAGATCCTCGACGCCAGAGAAATCTGCCACACCGAAGAGCTCATCCATACGCTCGAGAGACAGCTATGCGGACGCGAGGTTAGTATATCTTGATGATAGCAACTCTTGGAAGGTATGGGCACATTGCTACTCACCCCTTTCGTCTCTGGGATCCAAAAAGCAACAGTCGCCATGGTGAAGCAGAAACACCCATAGATAAAGTACGTTCCATACCCGTTTGCGCCCACATTCTTCAACATAAGAGGGGTCACCCTTGTCACAGCCAGATTGAAGAGCCATTGTGTGGCAGCCGCCAGGCTGACCGTGTATCCGCGTAGCCGGTTAGTAGGGATCTCGCTGACATAGATCCAGCAGACGGGTCCCCAGCCGAACTGGAACGCCGCGGCGAAGAGGTATACCATCACGAGGGCTGCTGTTCCTGCCGAGGACACGGGCTTGTCTTTTGAGGGAGGGTCGAAGCGAACGTAGAAGCCCAGGTAGAACATGAATATGAACATGGCATAGCCGGTCCAGACGAAGGACCACCGGCGGCCGAGGGTATCGGCGAGGAAGGTGATGAAGATGGCACAGCTGCACATCTTCACGATCCCGTAGACGCCTGTTGCGAGGAGTGACTCGGCATTCCCCGTGATGCCGAGGGAGTTGAAGATTTCGGGGGCGTAGTAGTTGATGGCGTTGGTCTAAGTCGAGACTTTTAGTCAGCATCATTCTCGGGTTTGAACCAAACAAGGAGAATGGCGTCAACTCACTCCTGTCCACTGCTGAGCAGTCATCAGGCCTATCGCCATCAGAACACGTTTCCTGTTGCCGGGGATAAGCCAGCACTCCTTCTGCATCGCCCAGAAGCCAGTGCCGTGCACGGATCTACGCTCTTCTTCCAATTGGGTCCTCAATTCGAGAAGCTCCTGCTGGATGTAAGGGTGCTCCACTGGCAGGTGTCGAACGCTGGAGAGAACCGAGGAGGCTCTCTCCCAGTTATCTTTACTGGCAAGCCAGCGTGGAGACTCAGGACAGAACATGATGCTGATGAAGATCAGGAACGGAGGAAGCGACTGCATCGCCAGAGGAACCTGCCATGAGGCGTGACCCTGGAAAGTGACCCGAGTGTCAGGAAGGCATACCGCTCGTGGATGCATAACGACTGACCTTTATATGAAGGAGCGAGCCATAGTCTATAAAGAACGCAATCATGGCCCCCATGGTCTCAAAGAGCTGATAGAACCCAATGAGAAGACCGCGGATCGCACGAGGCGAGTTCTCCGAGACGTAAGTCGGCGCGAGCATGGTGGCGCCCCCAAGACCAAGACCCTCGATGACCCTTCCCGCGTAGAAGGTCCCCAGGCTCCCGTTTGAGAACGCTTGTATGAAGCCGCCGGCGAAAGCAAAGAGCGAGGTGACCAACAGGCTGGGCCTGCGACCCAGTCTCTCGGAGAGCGGCAGAGCAGCGAGGGCGCCGACGATGGCGCCGGCCTGCATCGTGCTGACTAGGTTCGCGGACAGATTCGCACTGGCGTCGCTGGAGAAGCCGTTGAGTCCGAATTCTTTTTTGAAATCTGGGAGGGTCAGAACGCCACCGATGATACCTGTATCCATACCACTGCGCTGTCGGGTCAGCAAATGCGACATGTTGGTGTGGGGGAAAGGGGAGAGCATACAACAAGGTGCCGCCAAAGCATGCCGCAGCAGCCAGGGCAAAGACCCTCCAGTTGTAAATCTCTGCGGGGTCATGCTTGATGGCTTCGTTCCTGACAAGTTTTCTGATCCAAACCATGTTAGCGATTATTTGTAAATGTGAAAGTCGTCGCTATGGGATGTACGGGTCCAAAGAAAAGAACCAAAACGTCTGGAGTTGGGGTATCAACGCAGGTGTGAGGGAGGTTTATAAAGAACGGCTTAAACGGCCACTCGTCCTCTGTCAAAGATCTACGATGCCAATAAGATCTTCCATATCACTCCCTGGGCAGCACAGAAGAGTGCTGTGGTAGCCCAGGTCGGGGGCACCACAGCAGGGCTAGACATGGGATTACAGCATGCAACCATGTTGAGCCCACGCTTTGATGCAGGCTGTATCACGGTAGGTTGTGCACGCTGGCGGTATGCATCACAGTAAGCTTGTAAGACCCTCCAAGTAATCATGGTTCACGCCTCAATTCGGGCCATCTTCGGGGCATATCCATATGCTGCTTGGGTAGGAAGCGTCAAACCCCGTAGGAACATACCAGCTCTTTAAGCCCCCCAGGAAAGTGTTTTTAGGCTCAAAGACCTTGTTCTGAGCCCGGAATCGACTTCTATGGTTGGAGACTTGGATGGTTCGCTTCCTCTGGTCCTCAGCACGTGTTGGTGGTTTGGTAGTATTCATGCGCGATATCAAGCAACGATCATTGCACCGGCATGGTTTAGAGAATGCAGATCAACCCTGTTCACTCCAAGGATCTTCTCATTGAATATCACTCAACCGACAAGTACTTCACTCCAGTGCCCGCATTCGCGTCATGCGACCCCGCAAGATCCCACGATGCGTGGTTGTACGAAGTGATCTTGATAAGGAGGTACCGGTGACCCACGGGTCGTGGTGCCTCCAGCCTCAATACTCCCCATCGGTGTTTCTCTTGAGTATGATTGCGCCGTGAGAGGCCACAGTCACTCTTGATTCCCCGGTCAACATGGGCCTGACAGCCATCCGGGGCAGTGATACGCCAGACACCGCAGCCAACCGAGGACTCTGGATTCCCTGTACAACTCCAATTCCGCTCCTGACAAGCCCCCTGGTGAGAGAGTGTCTCAACATTCCTCCCGGCACTGGTCGAGTGAGAAGATCCCGGTCGGGGACCAACGCCGTTGCCGATTCCAGATCTCCATTTCCTGACGAGGTCGGGGTAGAAACCTCCGGGGAACAAGGAACTCCCCTGTGTATCGATTCCCTCTCCACATGCAATGTACGTGGCTTGCGGGGAACCAAGAGAGATCTGACACGGCGTGGGTGCCCCTGCAATCTCCTCCATCATATCACCAACTTCGCTTCTATTCGACAACACTTCCTGCTTCCGCGCGCAGTGTGCAGGAGTCGGTCCGTCCTATCTCTGTTTGGCCACCCATTGCGGCTGTCAAGTGAAATCCGAGCAAACAAGCCCTCCAAGTCTGGCACGATATCGTGTCTGATCACTTGCATGCCATGAACTGTGGCATAGCATGGGTACCTACATGAGTACGGGTCCGTACAGCCAAGGTGATACAACATGTGGGCTGACGTCCGGAGCAGATTGCGGGAGGCTATAGGCCGGGTTATATCCCCTTAGTGAGCGGCAAAGATCCTTCGTTCCGTGTTGTTTAGAGATATCATCGCTCTTGAGACATTGGATAACATCGTCTTGGACATCCCCTCTATCCTTTATTTCCGTTATTTCTGCTCCTTGATATCTGTCCATGGGTGGGTAAATATATCTATATTTAAGGTCAGTTGGCCTTGCACTTCCGTGTTGTTAAATCTACCACTTAAATCCAGGGTTGAAATGTTCCATGGCTGTCGCTACCTTCGCGGTTTCTGTCTTGGCGGATGATATCGACGAGCCGTAGGTACTGACATACATATGTATGAAAACATGCTCGCATTGGCCTGACCAGTATCTCGACCATGGAAGTTTTCATACTGGACATCTGAAATTTGTGCCGAGAGCGATGTCCCAGATTATATTAGATCTCTGCAGCCAAATGCAGGTCAAAGTTCATAGCAAACGGTTATACACAAGTCTAATATATTCGGCAGAGGATACTTATACAATCTAGGCTTGGTCGCCTGCCTTAGGGCTTACAGACGGGTGTTGACATCAAGAGTTGTTAATATTTGATGAAGGTTAAGACCCTTATAATGATGAGTCACCCTTGTCAAATATACTGTTGTACCTATGATTACGATATGGCATCATTGAGTAAGTGCCTGTTTATAAACGATGAGGTTTGTTCTAATTGCTCTCAAGTATCAACTATTGGTATTATAATATAGATCAACAACCGATGTTGTCTACCTAAAACATAATACGGAGATAAGTATTTGGTGAACCAATGGATACCTGCACAGGTTCCCTGGATTATCATGGTAGAAATAGAGAGGGGTTAGGGTTTTTGTGACCCCCCCTTTGTAAGATCCTTCATCCCTTGAGTTCGAGCAACACATATACCCAAACCCTGGAAACAGATAGAGGCATAATAACTACGGTAGCACTCGCACGACTTGTGACTTTTAGGAGGGGCATGGTATCACCTCCACTGTGATCGAAAATGCTATTCTGATGGTTCCTCAAGAGTCCGTGCATACTTAAGTAAGTGATTTAGGCAGCAGGCAGGCGCTACTGGGAGGGGTATGTAATCAGTTGATAAATAGACAGACAGACAACATTCAAGTGTTGAGTGTTTTTGACTTGGACTGTTCTCTGTTCGCCAACACCAAGAACACAGCAACATTCTGGGATCTAGTGTGCCAGCCCTCAAGCCATTTAGACTGTGGAACTCATCCTCTTCCAACCATACTCAGCTATCGATCAAGGCATGCATCCTAGCGATTTCGGACGCGGCCGACGCCCGGGGGGCACCAGGAGACCTATCCATTCCATGCAAACCAACTGGTACAATGCTGTTGAGACTTTTCTTCCAGCACTTATGGAGTCTCGGCTGAAAGCTTGGGGCCCGGCAGATGTCGACAACCAGGGAAGCTGTCTCTTCTACAACGGACGGATCCCACGGGAGATCACCGACTTGATCTTCGAGTTTGCCCTCTATCCGGACGCACTGAAGACCAGGTCAACAACGCCGTACCCGAAACCTGGCGAAGATGGTCCTGGTGAAGTGGGCCCTGGTCATGACTTTGAAGTTCGGCACGACCATGAACCAAGTCGTGAAGAGCCCGCTCCTGAGTCTGCGGCTCAGGATGCCGAGGCCGAGGCTAAGGCCACGGGGCAGCCGGCGGCTGTAGGCTCTACTGCTACGGGCAATCCGGCAGATGTCGATGCAAGCCTGGCCACCCAAGTGGAAGACTTTGATAACCGTATGGTCCGAGATGCGGACAGGGGCTTTGACTGGTTCCGTCCCGACTACACAGGGAAGAAGGACTTTCCCGGAATTGGGCTCCTTCTAACTTGCAGGCGTGTCTACCTTGACACATATGAGCTCCTCCAACGAGCCAGAGAGGTATCGATCTTTGAGGGCCGGGTACCGCCTGAGAGGTTCCGTGCGGACTCGGGCTCCGGTATCTATGCGTGGACACGGAGCCTCGGGGGTCGTTATAGGGACCAGCTTCCCCAGATCCGCTCGGTTCATTTGTTTGCACAGTTGTACCGTCTGGTAAGTCTCCACCCCC
>LKEB01000041.1:226736-262528 GCA_003795295.1 Cytospora leucostoma | reverse complement strand
CACTGCTTCGAGAAAGCATACACTTTGTAGCGATACGCGACACATATTGTGGTTGGAAAACATTGACTATCACCCCAAACCCGAGAGTCATGTTGTTACATAGTATCTTACATGCCTTGCTTTACTGACTGTCACTATCCAGGAGTATGTGATGCGATGCGTTGAGCCGTCCCGGACCGCGAAGGCGGCTGCCGATCCGGTCGGGCGTCCTCTCCTAGTATCCAAGCTATCACAGGGATTGCCTCCAGCCGAGCCCGTCTGGAGAACCCTCCACAACCTGGAACATTTCCATTTGACATTCCGACGTACGGACTGGTGGACGTGGGAGGGAAATGACGCCCTCTCCTTCAACCCATATAGGCACAGCGCGAGCCCGTCAGTACATCAGATGCGCGAGGATAGTAAGCATCCCCGAGAGTTGTCAAACGCTGCTATTCCCCATCAATTCTTGAAACGACCTCAAGTTAAGTCAACCCCTGATATCTCATACAAGCACTAACTGCGAATACTACTTCTAGTGCATATGACCATGGTAGAAGGCAGGCTGCCCCCAACAGAAGGCAGCACCGCCTTGATTAAACTATGCCAAGCTATGCGAAACCTGAAGACGCTGAGGATCTCGTTCGAGACGTCCGAGGACAAGAAGGAGGAGATGGAAGAGATCGTGGCGTGGGCAAAGACCTGGCGTTTCGACGTCATGAGCTGGCGCCACTGGGTGGGCGAACGTGAGAACGAGCGGGCGGCCTGTCTCGTTGCCGAGGACAAGCCCGCGGAGAAGATGAGCTGGCGTGGGTTTCCGCACCACTGGTCCGACCAATGTACGGCTTGTGCCTCCCCGTATCCCAGGTCGGGCTGCAAATACTGCCTGGAGAAGCAGAGGCTGCTCCAGCAGGATAAGGGCCCGCGTCTGCTCATGTGGACTGTGACTTGGAGGCCGGAGCCCGTGGGGGTCAATGAGCCTGGCAATGCGCAGGGTGCAACTGGATCGCAACAGTAGTCTTAACGAGGATCTAGGATATAAGGATTACAGAGGTGTTGCATAAGTAGATTGTTATATAGAAGTGTTGTCTTGAATTCTAGGTCAGATGGAGGCGGCACACCAACAAGTAAGGACTGCAGATCGATTGGCGCAGCAACTACATGTTGTGTGGCATTACATCAATGTTGAGACTGATTTGGAATGTTTCACAATGGTTGTCGTTTCGAACCTAAAAAAACGTATCCCACAAAACCGAGCCTCAAAACACGGCAAAAACCCTGGCCGGACCAGCATAAGTAGATGACCCGTAACATCCATATGTGGCTCCTCCATCCAGCATGTACAAGCAGACAGCCGTGCCATTTATCACTCCTCCTACGGGACAATCTGACTCCTGGATGCACGCGTACCCAGTACCGCAGTCTGCGTCTGATGTACATGTCGTGGTCGTGCATGCGAGACAGAGGTTGCAGTAATCAGTCCCATCGACATCTGACTGGCAGGAGGAATAGGCGTAGCTAGAGTTGCACGGGGAGTAAGGAGTCACAAGGTTGCTGATGTTATAGGGGACGATGCCTGAAGGGCACTGTTTCCTCAAAGTCAATCTAGGTCCAACCATGCCGGTCAGCAGTCTTCCTTGACGGTTGACCGGTGACACTGAGAGAATCGGGGCAGTACTCACATTGGCGAAAGCACCCGTCTGCGTCGGGGTCGCGGTGCTGGAAGTGGAAGTGACGGTAGAAGTCGTCGTCGTTGGGCAGACACCACCACGGTCATAGAAGGTATTCCCCGCGCTCGCGTAGGCGACATCGTTACCCTCCACAGTGTAGTTGTAGAGGATACACGCCGGTGCGGAGGTCAGCCCGAAACTCAAGCACGCCGAGTTCGCATCGCATAGCGCGAGGCAGCCTGAGTACGTGGCCGACGCGGCATCTGCGTAATATCCTAGGAGAACGTCAGTCGCAGCCGAGACCGGATTGGGTGCCGGATCACGTTACTTACCAATATTTGTCCCATCGTCGTAGCCCACGAAACCGGTGCAAGTTGGTGTAGCAGTGGTGGTGGGAGTAGTGCTGGTGCTGGTCGATGTGGTGGTAGTGGTTGTAGGACACACACCGCCGCGATCATAAAAGGTGTTCGGCGAGTTGGCATCCGCAACATCGTTGCCCTCGACGGCATAATCGTAGAGAATGCAGTCAGGGCCAGCAGCATTGTAAGAGAAGCTCAGGCAGGCCGTGTTTGCGTCGCAGAGTGCATCACAAGCCGCGTAGGTGGCGTAGGAAGCATCTGCATAGTAGGCAATGTTGCTGCCAGTGTCCCATCCTGTGAAGCTGCACGTGGGTACACTTGAGGACGATGTCGTCGTCGAATTCTGCGCAAGGCTGACTCCCACGAGCAGTGGAACAACAGTGAGGTACTTGAGTTGCATCTTGACGTATTGTCACTGTCAGGCCTTCCTTTGATGGATTGATGACATAGATACGAATGGTCGTACGTGTCGTCTTGATTCTATCGGTAGGCCCCTTCATATATATACTGACACTGTCGCTTACAAGCCACTCACCCTCAAGATGACTGCCCCCCTGCGGCGTCGTGGAGAGACCATGAGCAATATACAACGTTGCAAACTAACAATCATGGCTATTCAGTTGTCCCATTTGGTCGAGTGGCAGCAGATATGGCCAGCCAAGCCCAGCCCTTGAAGATATTGCTGGTCATGAGGTGACATTTCGACCGCTTATGGTATGAGCATGGTGTGCCTCCGTGAGGGGTTGAGATGACTTCAAGTCGTATGTCGACCTGAGGCCCATTTCGGTTCTTCGATAGCCTGTCCACCGTTGGGAGCGGTTCAGGGGTTCCCTCCAATTGATGGATGGCTCTCTGATTTCGATTGGAGTGGAGGATGTGGTTGCAGAGCCGTTCGAGGCTGACCTAGCCGTGTTAGTGAGCTCCGTGATGGTTCATGCAGCCAGCCCCCAACGTATAAAGCAGAATAGGACCTAATGGAGCAGGATGGCATTCAAGTTCCTGAAGCGTTCCCTATCTAGGTATGCTATCCCCGGAACATGCCACACTAGCCATCTGATTTGCATATGGTGTTGACGTACGTCTCCCTCGTGTTGGACAAGCAGCAGAGCCGACTCATCCGACCGCGTCACTATGTTCCAGGTGACTTGGTTCCTGCTTTAGTGCGATGGGCGAAGAGGGGATCAGAATGCATGTCATAGGTGCCCGGAGTGATGCTTTGCCTGTGGACGTATGCAATGGGAGGACTGAGTGCTGGAGATATGTTGACGATCACAGGGGTCCTCGGTATCGCTGCCGTCGTGCCGTGGAGATGATTATGATCCGTAGCGCATATGGAACCGTTGAGACTACGGTGCTTGCGTTGAGCCAAACTCAGATCCATGAAAAGGCTGCCGATGACTGTGGCTGGAAGCTCTTCCAGCTTTGGGGTATGGGCATCTTATTGACATTGGTGGCAAGACCGTCGTCCAGGTTGAGCAAGTCAGGCGGGTAAAGGGTCTTCCACCAATGCCATGCTATGCTGTGCACTTCGCTGTGCCATCTTGTGCATGGGTGAGGACCCATGGACTAATTTCCGGGCATCTTCTCCCTCATCATCAGAAGGAGTCTCATCCGAACCGAAGGAAGTGGGTGCGGCGGTGCTCAGAGTTGGAGAAACCTGTCCCGACGCCTGAGCTGCTTCAAGTCCAAGGGAAGCAAATCGAAATGCCGAACAGTTGTGACGGCCTGGACGGTTCCAGTATGCAACGGGGCCCCGTATCTATGCAACGTCAATGTACAGGCAGTAGTTGACTTGAAATAGCTCAAGTGGGTGGGTCGATATGCACCCCAGGTGCCTTGTGGGCACTGGCGGAAGCCTCCGTTTTACTGGGGTATAACCCAGTAGGTGTAGCACACGGTGTTTAGGCACATCTGGACCGAGGACTAATTCCCGTCTTATCTTATCGGTGAACCCCGCATGTAATTCGAAATTCACCGACGGAAGGAGCATCATTGAATTGACCTACACAGTTTGGCATGTGGTACGGTAGGTACTTACTCAAGTAGGTACCTAGGTAGTCTTGACTTGGTGATCCGGTATACAGAGTATTTCTTTATGCGCCCCTCCTCCTCGCTGCTCCCATTCCTTCCCACCACATGCCGACATAAAACACTATGGGGGGATCCCCTACAAGGTCTTGAGACGGAACCCACCTGGTCTGACCCCTCCGAAGTCGTGATTCATCGTCTCGAGGATCAGGCACCGTACCCCACTACGGCTCCTCAGACTTAGATAAATTCTAGCTGTCCCCATCCCAATCCCCAGCCTCTGGCATGCGGCCGTGATATCTGATCTGTCGCGTATCTACCTCAGCTGCTCTTGCTAACACCTCGGCTATTACAATACCGACCACCATCAGTCAGAATGAGCTCAGCAGTAGACTCCTCTGCGCCAGTGCGCCTGCCCATCTCCTCCGCCCTTCCGCCCCTGATCCTCGGCACCGCGACCTTCAACCACCAATATGTCGATGACCCGGCTCGCATGCCCTATCAGTCTATTGTGTCCCGTGCTCTCGACCTCGGCATCAAGGCCTTCGATACATCCCCATACTATGGCCCCTCTGAGACTCTTCTCGGCGACGCGCTCCACCACCTCACTGTTCCAAACAAGGCAAACACCGCGATCCCTGATTCGACTGAGCAGAAATACCCTCGCGACAGCTATATGATCTTGACGAAGGCCGGGCGCATCGCTGGGAACAGCTTCGACTACAGCCCCACTTGGATCAGATATAGCGTTCTGCGGAGCCTGAAGAGGCTACATACCCCCTACTTGGATCTAGTATACTGCCATGATGTTGAGTTCGTCTCGCCGGCCGAGGTTCTCGAGGCAGTGAAGGAGCTTAGGAGGCTGCGCGACGAGGATGGATTGATCCGTTATGTTGGCATTAGCGGGTATCCTGTGGATGTACTCTGCGACCTAGCCGAGATGATATTCCGGGAGACAGGAGAAGGTGTCGATGCTGTTATGAGCTACTGTCATAGCACGGTGCAGAACCACCGACTGGTGGAGGGGTTTCTGGACCGCGAGTCTGAGCCTGCAGTCCAGGGGGATTCGGTTAAACCCACTCCTTTGGCGAGATTCAAGAAAGCAGGTGTCTCCGCCGTTCTTAACGCCTCTATGCTCGGCATGGGCCTCCTGACTACCCGTGGCGTTGACCACGGCCCCCAAGCCGCATGGCACCCTAGCCCGCCACCCCTGCGAAAGGCATGTGCCGATATGGCCGCCGCAGCAACGGCCGCAGGTGAGAAGCTCGAGCGTCTTGCCATTCGCTGGAGTCTGGATACCTGGGCTAGGGCAGGTGCCAAGGCTGGACTAGGTGTCAGCCTGAAGGGCAAGGGAAAGCATGAAAGCTTAAGCGACAGTAACAGCATCGGAGGGAGCGTTATAGGTATAACTAGCATTGCCGAGCTGGAAGAGACCTGGGACGTCTGGATGAGTGTGCTGGCAGAGAGCGTGCCCTATGTTTCGCTTGATGACGAGTTTGCTAGGGAGGCGTCGAAGGATGTGGATGCCAGCGGGGACAAGGACCTGCAGACTGCCAGCCTGAGGCGGTCTGACCAAGTGCAGAGCCTGGTTGAAGAGAAGTTGTGGCCACTTCTGGCAGATTGGAGGGACTACAGCTGGCCCTCGGGCCTTGAGGAGGAGGGCTTCGTCAATGAGAGGAAACCGGAGGATAGAGGCACGGTGCCGGATGATGGGATCCTCCGTGAGTACGTTCACAAGTCCAGGCCGGCATCATGATTATTACAATGCCATCTAGGGACTCAATGTCTCCGAGAAGTGATCTGAGGTATCATCTTTTATTCTGTCATTTATGAAGGAAGCAGCATCGTGCGTTATAGCCCAATTTGTTTCATCTACCTCCATAAAAGATCAACCCCTAACCCTTCGATTATACGATCCTCTACACTACGTATGCAGCATAGACCGAGGATATATTTTCCTCCAGCGTTTGATTTGCATCTCCTAGAACTTCTTTTGTCTGCTAACGACGCTTTGTTGCCACTCTGAACCGCAATGATCTACTGTGTTTCCGCTTCATCTCTAGGCTTGCCACAAACAGATATCCCTCCGACGTGGTAGATCCAAGAGCCTGATGAGGGCCGCTTGGAAGAAGTACAGCCCAGGGGTCGAGACCCAGACTACTGGTGGGATTGTGATGCTGGTGCCAACACTACTCCATGCATTCCGATTTCTCAGCTCATTATAAAGACAATCATGGGCTGACATGTTACATGATGGCAAGAAGATTGTTGTGATGTTTTCCCTCGGATTCGTTTTTGCAAGGATATAGTGAAGTCTTTTCCATGGCCAGTGTACCATGAACCGGAGGTCCTAATGCCGTCCATGTAGAATTCTACCACAAACTACCTAGGTACCTATTGCTTGTTCTCATTGCAACCCAAGCCTAGATAAATCTAGGTAAACTGAGACCCCATGTTTGTGCTGATGTTTTGCTGCACCTGCTTTGCACAGGGTTTACCAAAACCATGCTTGTTTGGCTTTTGTGTCAATCATGAAGATGTTGCCTTTTGTGTTGTTGAGTATGCCTATATGCTCGCATTTGGGAAGCAGTCCGGTGTACGGCATCTGGGCTTCTTCAAGTATAGGCTGACTCCCGATATAGGTCTCATCTCCTACACTGTTAAGTTCTATCCTCCTACCTGGGAAAGGTCTCCCCTCCAACCCGGTATGGGACTGTCTCCTGTGTGTCTTGCAGTAGATTGCACAGGAAGATCTCCTACCTAGGTATTTCGATCTGATATATCACCAAGTCCTGATATATATACAAAGAATGTCTTGTATTAAGTCATAGGACTGACTACGTAGGCAGTTGCCTCATACTAAGGTATCTGCATCGAACCTTCTGTAAACAATTAGAACTCCCCCAAACAATACAAACAAACCAGACTTGTTCCAACCTCAGTCCTAGTTCACGCGACCCATCGTGGCACTGGCTCAAAGTCTCCGCCGATATCCTCAGAATGCCACAAAAAATAACCCATCATGATTCTCAGGGAAACGCGCATGGGGTCCAACGTCACCAGATGATGCGCATCCAGTTCAGCATCCCGCTTGAACCACAGCTCCCTACCATCGCGAACCTTGAGCCAGTGGTCGCGCACCATCTTGACAAAGTAGTAAACCGCACAGTTGTGGTCCTTGGTCTCCTGCCTCCCGATATTGCCGAACGTGTACTCGTTGATCCGCAGCACCATGAGCGACTGCGGGAAGATCCCCGCCAGCTCCGCGACAGGGTTCCGGACCATCTTGCCGACGGCCCGGTTGAACTCGATGGACTCCCCGAACAGCGCCTGCAGCGAGATGGTCAGGCTGGTCAGGTGCCGGAGGCTCATGAGCTTCGTCAGGCGCATCTCCATGTTGAAGTAGAAGCCGTCGTGCTCCCACTCCCACTCGAGCGACAGGGCGCGGAGGTTGCGGCCCGCGGTCTCGAGGGCGTGGCCGAGGTGCCACTTCCTGTCCGCCGCGTACCAGCAGGCGTTCTCGCAGTGCCGGCCGGGGCTGGCGAAGACGAGGGCGCGGAAGTAGTCCGGGTGGAAGATGGCCTGCCCCAGGGACACGAGGTCGAACTCTGCCGGCCCGTGGGGGTCGGTCCGCGTGGTCGTGAGGCTCTCGGCGAAGCGCTGTGGGTGGCCGTCGACGACGGGGCCGGGCACGAGCTTGGCTGCCCATCTTCCAGTGGGGGTTATGATCTCGAGCACCTCCAGGGAGGTGAAACGAGCACCGATACAGCGTGGGTTGAGCCACGCGACGAGACGGCGAGAGTAGTTTGTGGGGCATCTCTCGAAAGTGACCTCGGGCTGGTCGACGACAGAGATTGTCAGCTTGGTGAGGTTCTGAAGTCTCATGCTTCTCGTGTAAGGCCCGCCGATGAGCTGGCATTGTGGCAGTGCGAGAGCTTTCAGCTGCGGAAGGCGTTGCACTATGGTCATGATCATCTCGGCGCTGATGCGCTCGGGGATTGGTGAGAAATACTGGTCGGGAAGCGGCTCCTCCCAGAATCTGTTGCGGCTCAGGACGGCATTGTTGGTTGTGTCGTCAAAATTCCAGAACGCATAGGAGAGCTTTGGAGAGGGACCGCTGAGGCTGGGACCGAAGACTCCTTTGACGAGCTGGGCAAGTTCAGGGCTCTGAAGAAGTGTGAAGAGGAAACAGCCCACAGATCTACCGGTGGGGAGATACACAGCGTGGTAGAGGACTTTCGTCGCGGCCCCGTTGAAGTGGTGCGAGGTTTGGCAAAGGTTTAGCAGGTCTTGTTGAGCAGTGACGGTAAGTGGTTGAAGCTCAACATCGCTGCTCGATTGGTCGGCCACAATCTCGGCGATCTCAATCATGAGTTCCTTGGGGAGCCGAGTGATCAGAGGGGCCTCGAAGCTCGTGTTTTCGGAGTGGTTTACAGAGCCATCCATCTTGAACACACGTTTGGCAGGGAAGTGGTGAATTCGGTGCGAACCTCTTGAGTTTACATGCGGTGGTTAGCACGGCCAACGTCGACGGGGCTATCGTGGAATCGGTGCGAAGTCTTAGAACTTACCCGCGATTGCTAGCACAAATAACGTTGTGCGTCTAGTTGTTGCCGTGTTCAAGGTAAAGAAAGCTATGGAAGAGTCTTCAGATTGACCCAAGATGGGAAGAGTATTGATAGTATGTGACCAGACCGAATGGTTGCCAGCTGAACGAACTCGTGGATTATGATGTAGAGGGCGAGTTATAGAGGCAAATACTCAGTTCCTATCCTCGATGGAAGGGGTCAGAAGGGAAAATGTTGTAAACAATCGCCGTGATGTCTGCTGTGGATCATACTCGCTGCCTCGAAAGCAAGTCTGATCAATGTTCAACACTTGTACACAAAACAGATATTTACTACGTTTCAGTGCTTGCAAAATCTACCGTGGTACATAGAGTTATTACGCTGCCTATTAGCAGTCTGACTGTAATCTTAACTGCGATGTTGTCTCCCATCTGCAGTTCTACCTCCTGCACAACTGCCCTATCCTCCGAAGGAATATTAGTGGACAATGCTTTACTTCTTGATGTGATTGACACGGCTTGAAAGCATCATTCGCTACTGTTGGTCTACAAAGACATCTTCTCATTCAATTGTATTTCCTTGACTCACTTAGTCCCAAGGTCATGCAACCTCCCCGTGGACCATGCTCTGCTCATCCCATCTGTCCTCGTCCACTTCACACCGTCCGTTAAACCGATGACACTACAACAGGGTATAAGTTGCAGTCTGCTAACTCACTGGTATATAGGCCCGATTCCTCCATCCAAAATCCCCGCTTGCCTCCATGCCTCGTGTTCTACCATAGACAATGAGGCGTCAAGGGGAGCCCTCCAAAAGAGCATAGCGACGCCTGGGTGGGCGGTGAGATGTTTTTATTCACAACATATGGAGATTTCTCCGCCACGCAACGAATTACACATGCATGGCAGTCGGGGTTGGGGAGGTGCTTTCTGATCCATGGGCCTACAAGTATATATCTAGAACGATACGGCCGTTCGAAAGGGTCTCCAGAGTGGGCCATGCGATCAACAAAATACACTACAAATTCCAGCAACTTCCTCTGCGAGACCCCTCCTTGAATAGCGTTCGGTCGCAAGATAGCTTATATAGAATTCAATGCCTGCATACCTTACAAGAGATAGTGGCGGCTGTTAAACGTTAAGTCGACATGCAGCTGGGCCCCGAAGCTATACTCGACCTCGTGGGGCCACAGCGTCGACCGAGTCACAATGTATTACACCACAGCGATACCTCACTCAAGCGAAAATACTGGACATCAGGGAATTTAGGTTATCAATTCATCTTCCCAGTCAGTCTCTCCGCCAGTCATCTCATCTGCAAAACATAGTCGGGTGTCGATCGCCCTTCAATCCTGCCAAGGCACCGCACCTCCTCCCCTTCCCGTTGTCATGAATCGCCGATGAACAACATTGAAAAAGACAAGAAACCATCGCTTCCTTAAAAGGATCCAGCACCCCCAAGAAGGGGTGCAGTAGCAAACACGAGGGTAGAGGGAGAGAGAGTATAGAAGACAATACGTGCAAGCATGAATGACCATTTCGCTTTCCGCAATCAAGCTGACCAGTCTATCAGCCTGTGGATATTCTATAATGGAACTCGGCCTATCATTGAGTCACCTCCCCTAAGACTTCGACCGTCCTCGTCCCCCCAAAGTTCAATTGCTTGTGGTCGGCTCCATCATCGTCTTCTGGTACAGGTGTTTGCGGAGTCACCATCAGTTGAGGCAGTTCCATGGCGGCGCCGCTCGAAGAAATGTCCTCTGAGTGCTCAGCGTGAGCCACTGCTTCCTTTGCATCGTATGAATCCTGGGTGAGTGTTGCAATACTTTTCGACAGCTTATCATTCTCGTGATCTTCCGCCTTCGAGGTAACATCGGACATATTTTCTGCATGCTCCACTTGTGCCTCGTACGTGGAGCCATCTTTTTCGGGGTCCTTGTCGTCGAGTGCTGTGGTTGTCGTATTCTCCTCCTCGGCACGACTCTCGCCTATCTGGCTGAGTCGGCGACCAGCATTGACACCGTCCATCTCAACGCCCACCATCTCAGCTAGGCTCCGGTAATTGAACATAGGCTCCGTGCTGGTGCTGGGGTCGCTGTCTTGTTCTCCTGATTGTCCAGCTGCTTCGGCATCGCTAACATCACTTCGGCTCCCAATAGACAGACCACTGGCATGTGGATCCTGCTGCTGCTGCTCGCCTGGTGTATTTAGATAGCTGCCTGTTTGGGAATCCGGCTGCGATGAAGACGCAGAAGAGGCACTGCTCATCTGCCGCAGATGAGACCGTCCAGTGGGTTGATGAGGCGATGGGACAGGTCTTGGTGTGGTAGTGGGCGGTGGAGCTGGGATCGACGTTGGTGTCTTGTCGGGATGAAGAGCATCAACATTGGCTTTCCCAATCTCAGTCTCGGGCGGCGTTTGGGGTGGGCCACGGTCGACGCCTTTCCCTTTGTCGGTCGGACTTGTTGTAGCAGGGTTCGGAGGACTCGCTGGACCGCCGGCCGAGGCCATCGCGTGGGCTGTTGTAGCTTCGACCCGCAGGTTAGATGCAGCACTATTGCCCCTCCTCCGTCCAATGGCTCCGATGCCTGGAAGGCTCAAGGTACTGCCACTCGTCGAGCCCTGGCCGCTGCCTGAATATGGATGCCCCTTGGAAGCTGCCTTTGCGGCCTTGCGATCTTCCTTCTCTCTCTTCTTAGCTTCCTTTCGCTCCTCCTTCTCGGCTTTGCGCTTCCGCTCGTCCTCCGCCGCCAGAGACAACCTGATAGCCTCGGCAAGCATCATGTTTTCAAGATTTTCCATATGACTCTGTCGTTCATCCTCAGCAGCATCTGCAGCGTCTGCGGTATCTGCGGAGCCAGCAACATGACCACGACCCGAGCTGCTCCTAGGACCCGGTTCAGGACCTGATGATGCGCCTCCCGCGCTACCGGATGCTACAGCGCCACTATCACCCAGGCTGCTCGATTCGCCATTGGTGTTCCTTCTGCCAAATCGACCTATCCTACTGAACCCCCTGGATCCGGAGTCGCTCATCAGGAAGGCGGCCGTATGGAGAGCCGTTGCAGCGGCAGCGCGCCTGGCTAGGTGGTTCCGTTGTGCAGCGAGCTTGGCTGCCCAGTCTGGTCGGACACGATCAGTGGTAATAACATTCGGAGCATTGGCGGATAAGGACTGCGTCCGTCGCCTATTGCCACCGGCCCCTGGGGCTGGTGGCGTCAGTAGTGGTCCGGACGCGAGGCCTGAGTTGAGCGAGCTATTAGAGCTCATGGCCGTGTTCTGGAAGCCGAGAGCGGCAGGTGACACAGCGTGGGTTAGACCACGACGGAACGAGGGCGGGTCGTAGGTAACACCGAATTCAGGCTGCTGGCAATAAGGGCATTGAGCAGGTTCCGAGATGAGCAGGCCGGCTTCCTCCTCGGGATCAGCGTGCGGGTTTTCACCGTCGCCATGACCCTCTGGGAAGTGCGGGTCCGGTCGCTTGATTTGTACAAAGCATTCACTGCAGATGGGCTGATCGCAGCATCGAGTGTGGTTGAGGTAGGGAGGATAGTAGAGGAAGCAGATTGGGCACTCGCTGCCATCTTTGTACAGAAACACTTCGAGCGGCTGCCCATTGACGAATGGATTATCGGGTAGCTTTATTTCTCGCGGCGCGAGATCCGCGCTTGAAGCATTCTTTGACCCCAAGCTCAGAGCTGCAGCAAGAGCCTTAGTCCGGGGCTTGAATGGAGAAGGGGGCCCCTTGTTGCTTGGGCCGGTTGTTGACACCAGAGCCGATCCAACGTTGGAGGCGCTGTTGTCGGATGCCACGGATTGGGTCCTTGGGCCCAGCGGCACTGTGAGGGTATCGACATTATGTGTGGAGTTCGAGGAGGACGCGGAAGATGGCCCAGGACGAGGGACAAGCTCTTCAGGTGGTGCTTGGTCGGCAGGTGGGATCGGCAGGCCTCGGGCAGCAGCAATGATCTGGTGCTCGGCCCACTGTTCGTTGAAGTCGTCGAGACCTCTCCAAAAGGGCGCAATTTTCCTATCAATCTGCAGACCCAAGGGCGGATCTTGTCAGTACTGGATGCGCAATAAGAGCCCAACCCAGAGCCCTGCTAGGGAGGATGTGAATCGGCAGGAGAAGGTTCACGGAGGGTATCGCACCTGCATCTGCCGGACGACCTGTTTACTGTAATCCTCCGGGCCAACATAAACACCCATCGTCACCAGATATCCACCATCAACATGCTCTTCCCTAATACTCCTCTCACGTTCTTTTACGCGCTGTATCCTCTCTCGCTCTAACCTGCGTGCCTCGCGCTCTTGTTTCGTCTCCCGTCTTTCGTAAGATGGATCCGGGCGAGAGCTCGATGACAATGGGCCGATGCCCAGCAGGCTTCCGAGGTCATTGCGGGTGTTCCTGTTTCTAGACCTCTGGTTGGAACTCGATCGATCGTGGGAAGAGGCAGAGGGGTCGAATGCGGGAGCGAGGGTGTTCCGATGGTGACGATGACCTGAAGAACCGCCGGCATCACCAGAGCGCGACTCTTTGGCGTTGGTGTTACCCATGTTCGCAGCAAGAGGGGAGCTCTGGGAGCTCTGGGAGCGTCCGACTCGTGGCCGTGTAGAGTCCGGTCGTGCCGGGGCTGGAGCTGCAGGATCCGGAGAGAGAATGTACTAGACGTTACTTCTGAAGGAGGACTGAGGAACAGCTCGACGGTTGTCAGCGTCTATGGTCAAGACCGAAGATGGTACGGTAAGGCGGTACGATTGTGGATCCAGAAGAGGCGGTTAATTTGCGGTTGTGTGGAAGGTTGAGGGGACAAAGTTTCAAGTGCTTTCGGAACCCGTGACGTCGCTGCCGCGGCAGACGGCTTGTTTGATTGATCGGGGATGTTGAGAGGGGGTCGGAGAGAGTGGGGAGTACGGAGTAGTAGGTGTGGGCTCGCGTGCACCGGCCACCGGGGACTCAGGCACGTGGACAGGACCAAGAACGGGCCTTTGCGGTCATCGAACAATCCTGTGTACTGTAAGTTTTTGGTTGTTGTTGTTGTTGTTGTTGATGATGTTTGTGGTTGACGTCGAGACGAAGACTCTCAAGTACGACAAGTAAAACAACGCTGTCCGAGTGCCCTCCCAACCCAAGATCGGCCATGCAAACAAGACAAGGTACCAGGCATAAGGTTAGACAGCAATTGGGAGAGCTAACGACAAGAACAGCTCCACAGATGGCCGTAATGCTTGTCTGGCAAGGTGCCAGGGCGTTGATTAGTCTGATTCGGACCTCCAGGGCTTACATAGTGAAAGGTTCCTTGGTGAGCCCCTACAGGCACTCAAGCGGACAGGCCGACAAGCAACCGGGGCTTTTCGGGAAGCAAAAGGTTCGATCAGTTGATATTTACTCAAGTAGCTACCTAGGTACCTAGGTAGGCAAGTACTTGAAGATGGATCCGTACTACTAGCATTCAACTAGTAGATCTACTATGTAGGTACTCAGTCACAGTTGCTACCTCGGTAGTGAGTTGATTTCAAGGTTGTTGTGAACAAGGCAGCCCTGCCGGACGTATGGGAAGCTGCCGTCCGCTCGTACGGCAAGTTGCCTCTGGTCTTGTGCTTGCGTGGTTTCCCGTCATTTTGGTCAACCGACCGTCAACCTCGAAATTATTTAGCGCCTAACCTCAGGTGATGCATCCCCACTGGCCCCCTGTTGTCAAGTCAGACCCGATGGCAAGGTCAACCTTGGGGGGCAGCCTAGAACGTTTGAGGCTCCATACTAATAGTGCAGTCCACGGGCCCACGGGTACCTACTTAGTAGGTACTATGGATACAGTGGCAGGTGGACATCAACCTTGGAAGTCTGACATCCATGCTTTTCTTGACCTTTCCGTTTCATCGTCGGGCACAATTACGGATGATCAATCTCTGCTATTGACATTACTTGGACTTTATTGTTGCTGACAATATCTCATTCTAGAGTCATATCGACCCAACTGGATCCCGAATCTATGGAAAGCTTGACAAGCATGCTCTCTCTGCTCGTACGAGTCAGGCCTTATAGTGTCCTCTATCATCCCTGGCTCGTCCTAGTTCGGTTGCTTCTCAAGACGTTGACCTCACAGCAACTACTACCTACCTAGGTATTTACTATACCTCTCATGATCATCATAAGCCCTGATCCGTCCGTCATAAACAGAGCGTCCCACCTTCCTTCGTAGCAACCCTCGCGCACATGTAGGCCCAGCCGACGTGATCAGGACAGACCGCGTGATTGCTCTCCACCACCAGAAACCCTCAATTCCAAGACCTTCGCGTCTGGAACAGCACCAATGAGAGTGAGAGGAGCACATGTGCTCAATATCGCCGATGGTGTGTGCCTGTCTCTCCGGGAAGCAGGGAGCCGTTGTGCCCTTTCTTCGGCATTGGTTGGTGTGCCGATCAATAAGAGATAATGTGATAGTCAAGTACCGTATGTGATACCGGTAGACCATCTGCCGCCCCGGATCCTGGCGGGTCCCACAGGTCCGCTTGAAAGCCGGGATGGGGTCGGACAATGGGGCCGATACCGACGCCAAGCCTAACTACTAAGTACTTTATTTCCAGTGCCAGTCCGGAGGAGGGAGGCAGCCATTGGTACATACACCGCACCGTTGGCACTACATACAGACGCATGATCATGCACACGAACAAATTTGGTATCGATTCTTCCTATATAGGTACTTATATTTAGTCATCATCCTGGCGGTGAGACTGCGAGTTGTTCATCATTCCCCCCTGCCCCCACCTCGCCCCACGCCATCGACAACCAAAGGAGCCGACGTCAACAACGCAGGAAGATACAAATGGGTATATAAGAACCGAAAACCGTCAAGCCTCGATGGTGAAATTGCGCGCCACTGAGGAGATATGTCTGTTCCCCGTCAACGGGATACAGGACAAGAATGCAGAAAGAACACCAAGAACGTTGCGAAGTGACCGTGTCTGAGCCGAATTCAACCCGGAAGCTTAGGCACGCAGGGCGGCCGGCTTCTCATACTTGCTAGAGGTGATGTCAATATATGCATCCGGCTTACTATATGGGCTTATGGCGAGGACGACGTACCTGATGATCCACCAAGCATGAAGAAGACCCGGGATCCAGCCCAGTATGGTCAAACAAATGTTGATGAGAAAGTCGGCTGCGCACCCACGCTTGAAGAAAACAGCCAGCTGAACACAGCGTTTGTCAGACATCTACGCGAGCAAGGCCTATAGAGAAAGGGGAGCTCACAGGTGGGAGAAAGATGGCCAGGATGTAGTCAAGCACATCCGTGGTTGATGATGGTGGCCGAGACATGATGGTGATTGTTTGGATGGACGCAGTAAGATGGCTGTTGTTGAGGCCTGTTGAATCTGGCACCAGCAGATGTACACTATTCTGAGGAAGTAGTTGACCTGTCTGAAGGTATGAGATGAGGTATTGTGGTCGATGTGTCGGATATGAACGAGCTGTACTTGGGTTTATATATGTCTTGGCACACTCGATGTTGGTGTTACAAGCCGATGGCTATGCTATTTGCGTCCTGCGCCATCCGCCATAAAGAAGAGGAGCAGTGGATGACGTCGTTGCGAATCTGCATGTGGCCTGATCCTGTTTTACTGTTGCATCAATTAGGTACTGTATAACGGGTATAACGGAACAGATAAACTTCCCAACCCGGGAGCCTTCGAACCTGGTCAGGCAAAAGTCCCCGAAGGCATACACCTCCTAACCCTGAGCTCACTCTGATGACATCGGACATGACGACCTGGAAGACAACCTTGGAAGGGTTCGAAATTGGAATAGACGCCTTGCCAGATGATTCTGTCGACATGTTCGCGTTTCGGATTTCAAGTCCTGGGTCACTCAAATACAGAACAAAACTCGCTCGAGGCTCTTAGGGGTCTGGGCCATCTTCATGGTTCTTGGCAGGCACAGGCTGCACATGTACAGGCCTGAGTGTATATAAGTGTCCAATTCGGTATTATTGTAGAGACGACCACGGAGGGCCTTCCTCAATCACTCTGACCGAGGAAGGAATAAATGTATACATGTACCATACAATCTCTGGCCGGCCTGCTCATCCTCCCAACCACAGATTTAATAGCATTTGACTTCATCTATACCTTAGAGTACCTACCTACGGAATTAGTCGATCCTCGCTCCTGGACAGCGTCGCGACAATGAGGGATAAGGAAGATACTGTACGGCATCTTTTGACACCACGAACACATATCTGGTTAGCGCTTAGCCACCAGGTAAATCAGGTCGATATTAATCAGTATCATGCGTCAGTTTCAGGACCAACCGTGGATGGTGCGGCCACGTTATGGGTTTATCCATGGATCGACTTATCATGACCATCGCAAGTGCGCAGGTGACGAAACAGATATGTATGCGGGCATGATGTTCGATGAAAGCATATTGTATTATTACGCCAAATACGACTGTAGGACGGCTCGTCACGGGCAATATCTTTACCACCTCTATAACTGCGTCAGGAAATGTTTGGTATCATATGCAGATGCTACGGATATATTCGGCAGGGCCCTCATCAAAGCAACTAGATATGCTATGAGGTCGAATTAGCTAGATTATCAGGAGTGGGAAGTCAAATATAAGTCTGAGCGGTAGACTACTATGTAACACAACGTGAGTTCCAGCACTCAATTGATCATGAGCTGTGATTCCAAGGCAAACAAATCTCTAGGTAGCAAAGTTCACCGCGAAGCAAGCACTTGAAGAGCGGCTAATTACAGTTATCTGGAACTTTTGATATGGCAAAAACGTTAGAAATAAGGAGCGTACTTCGTGTCGAACCAAGTTCTTGCCCTATGCTACCCTGGGCAGGAAAGACTGTTTATAGACCACAACAGTACGGCCACTGCGGCTATGAGTTGACCCTACCCTAGGGTAATGGGACACCTGAGTGTGTAACTGCGTATCTGCCTACCTACATAGGTAGGTACCACCACTTCAATGAGTTTTTTGATCCTCAGATACGGAAAATATAATCGATCCCCTGCAGGTCAGAGATATCAATTGATGCATTGTGCGATAGGAATCCCGGTGCCTAGTGCTGACCCAATTTGGCTCGCCGATGAGGACGCGCCTAATGTTTCAGCCTATTCCCGGATATCAAATAGCGGACTTACCCTAGGGTAGCAACATCAATCGTCAGAAACGAGTAAATTTATCTCCTCACCACATTGTTTCGTCGCTTCTACCAACATTATATTCAACAAAAACCTTCCAGGATGAGTGCTCGGGCTTCGCCGGGCGAATGGACACCCGGTCAGCCTTTGCAGCATCTTTTCAATATGGCTGTAGGGCAGGGCGCGATCAACTTTATGGCCAGTTCCGTTTGCTACGATGACTTCACGTTTGGACCATTCGTTTCAGCCTGCCGTGGAGACTTCGACTTCACGCTCTTGTTTGAAGAGATTGTTTTCTCCTGCGTGCCTTCGGCATGTTTCTTGACGTTGTCGGCTTATCGGATCTGGTCCTTGCGACAAGAGCATGCAATCAACGGGGACACGTTCCTGAGACGCAGCAAGCAAGTAAGTCCTCCTTATCTATCCTCGGATGACTCTTTGAGTTCTTCCACGAACTCACAACTCTAAGTTTGCGATATCAATATTGGCCGTTTTGAATTGGGCCATTCTCGGACGTGTCTCGCGAGAGCCACTCGCCCCCAGACTTGGATATGCCAGGTTGTCGTCCGCCGTCTTATCTTCTCTCGTTCCGCCTGTTATGGCGTGGTTGTCGTATATGGAGCATACACGATCACCCCGAACATCAATTTTCATCAATTCATACCTTTTCGTTAATCTATTCCTGGAGATCGTTCGAGGTCGGACACTTTGGTTGATTATAGGGCTTCAGCCCCTGACTATTGTCTTCACTATTGCTATCGTGGTGACCGCCGCGGTCACAATTTTGGAAGCATTGCCGAAACGACACTGTCATCAGAGGAAATTCGAAAACAAAACTCTGGAAGAAACCAGCGGCCTTTACAGCCTACTATTCATGTCGTGGTTGAACCCTCTGATAGCGCTGGGGAACAAGAAGATTCTGGACACTGGCGATCTGTACCTTCTTGACTCCGAACTCTCGGCGGATTCCCAGTCCATACATCTCGAGGAGACCTGGTCAAGCGCAAAGTCACCAGCCAACCAGAAGTTACTACTCGTCCTCCTCAGGTCGAAATTCTGGTCACTTCTCCAACCTATACCCAGCCGGCTGGCAAAGTCAGCCTTCTCCTTGTGCCAGCCTTTCTTCATCCAACGCCTCATCAAATACCTACAACCGGACTCAGCCTCTAAGCACCAAGAAGGACTTGGCCTAATTCTCGCAAGCTTGTTCATCTACTTGGGCCTGGCTTTCTCGACTTCTGTATTCACGTGGCTTCATTGGCGTACTATCATCGAAACCCGAAGTTGGCTGATCACAGCTATCTTTCGGAAGGCGACTACACTCAACACAAGTCACCTCAACACGAGCGTCCTGACACTCATGAGCAATGACGTCCAGCGCGTCACCGACGGCATGCACCCCCTGCATGACATCTGGGCCAACATGATCGAAGTTGCACTGGCCGCATGGTTCTTATATCGTCAGCTCGGGGTGGCTTTCATCGCACCTCTCCTTGTCGTCGCGGTATGCGTCCTGAGCACCTCGGTCGTTAGCAGATTCACTGGCCCGGCGATGGCGAAGTGGACAACAAGGACAGAGAAAAGAGTCACTCTGACGAACGCTGTTATCTCGAACATGAAGCCACTGAAGATTTCCGGCCTCGCTGGGTCTACTGCTCGGTTGTTGCTAAAGTCCAGAGACGAAGAGCAGCATGTCGCCGGCATGTTCCGCTTCCTTTTGATATTCTCTGTCGCCTCTGCCTTCACGCCGCAATTCATATCGCCGGTGGCCACTTTCCTCTGGGCTGGACGACAATTGAGTATGGTGCAGGTATTTGCAAGCCTGTCCTACTTGACGCTGGTCACGAGCCCGTTAAGCCAGCTGTTCCAGAGGATTCCGAGTATCTTGGCCGCGTTCACGAGCCTAAGACGAATCCAGGATTTTCTCGAGCAGGAGCCACGTTCGGACTACCGCATATTTTCTGAGTCTCCGAGGTCTCTTGGGGAGGGCAATAGCATCGCCATCTCCCTCGAGGGCGCCAGCATGGGCTGGACGCAGGATAAATGGCAGTTGAATGGTCTCGATCTGACCATCCCCAGGTCGCAGCTCACCATAATCACTGGACCCGTTGCGGCTGGGAAGTCGACGCTTTGCAGGGCACTATTGGGCGAGGTTCCCTTCATCAAGGGGGATATCAGAATCCACTCGAAGCAGCTCCGGATCGGGTATTGCGACCAGACGCCGTTCCTCACCGTCGGATCCATACGGTCTAACATCATCGGATTTGAGCCTTTCGACGGCCAACTCTACAATGAAGTCCTGGAAACAGTCCTGCTGAAAGAGGACCTTCAAGCACTTCCCAGAGCAGATGACACAGAGATCGGCAGTGGAGGTGCCACTCTCAGTGGTGGCCAGAGGCAGCGTGTTGCCCTCGCGCGTGCGTTGTATCTGAATACACACATGTACATCCTGGACGATTGTACGGTGGGCCTCGACCGGCCGACTGCAGACGAGGTCGTCCGACGGCTCTTGGGGCCATATGGTTTCTTGCGCCGTAGAAAGGCAACTGTGGTTTGGTGTACTCATTCCCTGCAGTACCTTCGACGTGCTGAGCATGTCATCGCACTGGATGCAGCAGGCCATGTCGTCCACCAGGGGGGTCCTGATGAGGTTTTAGAAGACGGCCACTTCACTTTGGCCATCGATCAGGACGAGAATACGGACGACACCAATGGCGAGAAGAAGGTTCTCAACACGAAGGACTTCACCGTCAATAGCACGCCGGCCACGAAACATGAAGACGAGAAAGATCCGACGCGCAGAGTTAACGATGCATCTGTTTATGCGTACTACTTTGGCTGCTTTGGGCCCTTTATCATCATATCCATTATCTCAATGGCTACCATGTTCACCCTTTCCTGGAATTTCGGACCCTTCTGGCTCAGTTACTGGGCAAACAACAAGTTCCATGTCCCTGGACCCCTGCGACATATCAACACCTTCTACCTTGGCATCTACACTGCCTTGCAGCTCACTGGTATCATTGCAATGGCCCTCTACATTGCTAGCACGGATTTAGGCATGGCACGAGTCGGAGGGACCATGCTGCATTCGAAGGCCGTCAAGGCACTTATGGCCGCCCCCCTGCGCTACCTTACCAAGACAGATCAAGGCGTTACGGTCAACCTATTCTCCCAGGACATCAACCTCATCGACCTATCTCTTCCACGCTCGGTCAGCAACACGGTCCTGTCAACCTTCACGTCCCTTGGCCAAGCCGTCGTGATAGCAATCGGCACGCCCTTTGTCGCCATCGGCTATCCCATCCTCGGGTTCGTGATATCTGTCATCTCGAGGCTCTACCTCCGCACATCGCGGCAGATCCGGCTCATCGTCTTCGAGAACCAGAGCCCCCTCTACGCCCAGTTCCAGGACACGGTCAGAGGCATCGTCTCTATCCGGGCATTCGGCTGGGTGGCTCCGTACACGGCCCAGAACCACAGGTACCTCGACGACAGCCACCGGCCGATGTATCTCCTCGGGTCGACCCAAATATGGCTCGCCCTCATATTGAACCTCATTGTCGCCGTGGTCGCCGTGTCTGCCACCGTGGTTGCGACGCGGCTATCGTCACTTGGGGACAGAGCGGGATACGTAGGCGCGGGGTTGCTGTCATTGATGCAATTCGGGGCCCTGTTGAACGGCGGTGTCCAGTCCTGGATAATGCTCGAGTCTAGTCTCGGTGCTGTCAAGCGCCTGAAGGAGTTCAGCGAGAAGACTGGGACGGAGGAGAAGGTGGGCGAGGACTTGCGACCGGGGGAGAGCTGGCCCGAAAGGGGTGAGATCATTCTTGAAGGGGTTGATGCTTCTTACGAGGAGGAGAAGTACAAAGACGACGGAGACGACAGAAACCTGGCCTTGAGAGGCATATCAATGCACATCAACCCTGGTGAGAAGGTCGCTATTGCCGGGAGGACAGGCAGTGGCAAGTCGTCACTGATTCTGCTGCTCCTACGCCTGCTGGACCCGACTTCTGAGAGCGCGGACAACATCACCATTGACAACCTGCCTCTTCGCCGCATCAACCGCGAGATGCTCCGCCAGAGAATAATCGCCATGCCGCAGGACATGATCTTCCTAGGCGCTGGCGAGACGTACAGGAACGCCCTCGATCCCTACGCCAAGGCTAGCGATAATGAGTGCAAGTCTGCCCTTGAGAAAGTCGGGCTATGGAATGTCGTCGAAGATGCCGGCGGACTGAACGCCGAGACTAGCAAGGACTCCTTGAGCCAGGGTCAGAAACAGCTCTTCAACCTTGCCATCGTTGTCCTCCGCGCAAACCTCCGTCGGGAAGCCGGGAGCAACGGAGGCATCCTCCTTCTCGATGAGGTCACTTCGACTGTGGACAAGGCGACCGAGAAGACTATCATGAAGGTGATTGAGGAAGTCTTCAAGGGCTACACGGTCGTCGCTGTCACGCATAGGCTTGAGTCTGTCTTGGGATTTGATAGAATGTTTATCATGGCGGACGGGCAGATTGTCAAGGAGGGCAGCCCGCAGACCTTGACCGTGGAATATGGAAGTGATATAGCTTGATACGAGGCACGTGAGCTGCTGGAAGTCTTTGGGGAGGCAGGTAAAGGAAACAGTAGGCCTTGTAGACGAGATGGTAACTACTAAAGATATTCTGGATATTGAAGGAACGCCGGCACCACTTGTGCGACACAGTGAGCATGTGATAGGTAGTATATACTATTCATGTCCGAATACTACCTACATAGGTAACAACATTGGAAATTTCACACGAAACATCAGAGCTCCGCCCCACAGTCATAATGACTGTAGTTGGGAATGAGAACACAACCACATCGATCTGATCCCACCCCTCAGAAGTGCCCCTCGGGAGTCATCGATCCATCACGCTCCCTCAACTCATTCACTTACGACTTGGACCACCAGGACCACCAGGAGCACCGCCGGGGCCACTCGACGAGTTGCTGCTGACACCACCGCTCTCGTACAGGGTAGCAGCGGCGCTGACGGACTTGGACAGGGAGACGTCGATGCCGAAGGCCAGCCAGCCCAGGAGCCCGTCCTCGACGGTGTCGCCGAGCAGGACATACTCGATGTACGGGTCGCTGCTGGCGGCCTCCTCGGCGAGGATGCTGTCCCCGGTGTTGAGGGTCAGCTCCTGGGTGTTCTTGGCGTAAATAGTGGTGGCCTCGACCTCGGTGATGAGGTCCTGGTCGAAGAAGATCTGGCCGACGTGGGAGGCGGTGGTGTCCAGGATGGTGCCGTTGGGCTGGGCCGTGGCGTTGGGGTGCACCAGGATGTGGATGTGGTTCGTGCGGCCCGTGTAGTGGCCCGGGACGAGCGTGTCGAACTGGACCACGCCGTCCGAGTCGGTCTCCTGGATGCCACGGAGGTACGTGAGGTCGAGGTTGGACGCGTCATTCTCCGAGTTGCCGTTCATCGAGGCCTGGACGCCCGAGTAGACACCCGTGGAGTTGGCGTCTGTGTTCAGCCTTGTCAGTAGGAACCCTTCACGTTGATCACTTGGGAAGGGTGAGTAAAAGGTTATTGTGGGAGACTCACGCCAGATTTCAGTGTAAACGCTGGTGACTGGTTCGCAGGTGTCTATGTCCAGGACCTGAACCTCGAGGTGCAGAGCAACACCCTGCTGGCCATCAGTGATGTCCTCACGGATGTACTCGCCAGCAACGTAGTACGGTCCCTCGGTGACTTCAGGGCTGAGGACGCAAGAGTTGTTGCTAGAGAAGATGGTTTCCTCGGGAGTGGAGAGGGTGTAGCTGGCGTTGGACAAGTGATTTCCGTCCACGGCAGCACGAGCTATATCACCAGAAGGGTCAGGACTCTTCGTGAATCACGCCATTGCAAGGACTGCGGGTGAGACTTACCAGCCTTGTTCTTGAGGCCCTTCTTCTCGACCAGGGAATCAAGACGCGCGGCACGGCGTTGGACGTTGCGGGCCTCAAGGCCATTGCTCCTGATCTTGGCTGCGCAGTGGCTCAGGTCCTTCTTGGTGTTCTGAAGTACGGTCCGACGGATGGCCTGCTCCTTCTGGATGTCGTGGCTTCCATGAGCAGAGGCCATCGTCGCCGCCAGGGCGTTGACGAGGAAGGTAGAGAACCGCATGATGAACCTTGGGGGTTGCTGTAGAGAGTATGGCAAAGAGTCTAGGAAGATGACTGGTGCCGGGCCTCTGGTGGGATGAAGAACAAACGAGAACATATCTCAACCCATCGTGGGGCACTGGTCTTTTATATCCATTTCTTCTCAACTGTGGTCTCACCTCTGGTGTCTCTCCCGGTGCCTCTTCCGGTCCCAAGTCCCGTGCGTCGTGTGGACCGTGATAACCATCACATCTTGCCAAGACACAAACTCCTCTAATTGACGCGCCAGTTGACGACAGCATCATGCCCAGTGGCGATATCTCGAGCTCGCACCCCATGCCATTCCCGAGAAGGCAGGCGGAAGCATCATGAACGTTCCGCCTAGATGTTTCGGTTGCCGCATTTAGAAGCACCGGGACTTGTGCAGCGTGCATAATCGATATGAGGACTGACTGCTTAAGCTTAAGATCGGCATAATATCACAACGGCAGTTCTAAGCCACGCATGTGGTCCCTGCAAGCCACCAATATGCATAAGAAGCATACCTATTCTCCGGGGCACGTCCAGTTCAGGTCTCGTACAGGAGTTCCGAAGGGCGATGATTGGATCAATATCCTGGGGCGCGTAGTGCACGCCCACTTGCTCCCGGGGTTGTTCGCTGTCCTGCACGGTGTTGAAGGTCGGTTAGGTGCTGCGGACCGTAGTCGATGAAACGTAGACGCGTAAGCAAAGAACAGCAGGTCACTGATTTGTTGAGAAGAATTGTGCCAAGAAGACTGGCCCTGAATATCATCGGTGTAAGTCTCAGTTAAACAGGGGAGACACTTACGCGGCGACACCGGGAGCCTGCACCCAGGTGTCGTCAGCTTCAATTTGGAGCCAACCAGAATTTCCATATTTGAGCAACAATCTGGTCGATCTACGGTGCTGGTGGATATCTTTACTATTTGGTGCCCAGTAATAGCATTGGAATATGGGGCTATAAGTTTCCAAAACATCAACCTGAACCAGCCTTGGCTAACAAGTGGTTTCAAGCCTAGTCATCGCTTTAGGTAAACAACAGGCAAGACACAACTGGCTTCTCCTTTCGACCCTAAATACAGATCTTGTCCAGGTATAGTGTCATTGGGGACCTTGATAGCGGTATCTCTCTGTTGAACATGACTTGCTCGCTCCGCTCAAAAGCCCGGAAGATGACGCTTTGCCCTCTACAGACCGCCCGACATCACAAACACATGCCGAGATTATGGACGTGAAGTGTGGCACTTATTGTGTCCTCGATCAAGAGGTTGTTATATGTAGACTTTGATCAGGGGAGTTATATCTGCCAATAGAAACAGCACTTCTAGAAACGACGTTCCAAACCCCGGCACAGTTGTATGCATGTCGCCCCAGATGCAGGGCCTAGAGTGCTAAGCCCGCGTGCCTGGCGAGGCCTGACAGGTGGATCTGCCAGGATCTATACCGACGTCGAACCCCCACAGAGCCAAATCAGCTTTGCGGAGTGTAGCATTGATTCCGGAGCCGAATGTCGCTCGGATGAACCAAAAGGGACAACCCGTTTACTAATAGTCTTGGCCATATTCAATATGAATGGCGCTCGTCATGTCTGCCAAGAGTTGGTGACGTGCAATTGACCAGTCGACGACCCACGCCTGTTGGCGGCCGGACCGACTGCATGGAGGCGGTATGCTATACAGATGTGTATCCACAGTCAGATTTCCTTCAACTCTTGACTTCAATATACTAATCAGTATATTGTAGTGTAGTAGAACGCCGTATCTTCAAGGCCATCACATGTTCCTTTGGCCAGGGCTTCCCTGCGCTGTCCGAAGTGCACAAGAATAGGTATCCTGCACGCGGTGCAGACAAGGCCGTTATAGTGGAGGCTTACCCCAGTTTCGCCATCTAGTGGTGGTGTTCGAAAGGGGCAGCTGCGTAGTCCATTGCATGAACCATTTATCATCTCAACAAGGTTGACATAAAAGTACTCAGGCTCAACACAGTCCAGATGGACACCATCTCGGATCATGACCAACCGGAGTACCAAGAGATACACGTTATGGACTGCGGTTGCGTAAACACCGGAGGGCCAGAACGGGATGTGGGAGCACTTGAGTGGAGACAGAACCTTGCCTTCGGTGTGTATATCAATTGATCAGGAATTCAGTATCGGTGCCGCATTAAAGTGGTCCGACACGTATACTCTGGGATTGAGTCGAGATGCTGCGCCCCCTTCCAGCATGCGACCTCAACCATAACCGTTCACCCATGCATCCCGAGGCAGGCCGATGATACTCGAGAAATGACGACTGAGAAGGGCAAGATAACGTTGCGGAGTGGACATGCATGATGTCCACTAGTCATACCCCAAACAATGAAAACCTTGGAAAAATGCCATCAGACAAAGTATATCCCGTTGTCACCTTTTGAAGCAATACCACAGCCACTATCGACCGGTGTGGGTCTGATTGTGAATGTTCCGTGGTCGTCTACGTGTTGAGCACCCTATGGAACAGCGAGTTAGCATTGTTCTTAAGGGCAGTAGTTGACGTATGGAGTGGGATGGAAAGGCGTACAGTCGCATCTCTCGCTGGTTGAACCTTCGTTATGAATTGTGCAATAGCCACCGCGACAGCTTCGACACATTCGATGTGCAAGGTCGATACATTGAGTGCAGGTGTTACCGCATTCCCAACAGCTCCTCGCTACTCTAGCCTGAAGCGAAATACTAGTAAGCATAAGTCCAAGGCATGTGGCACCAGAGTCCAATGACGATATCAGGGGTGAAGGAGTCACCGTGTGCCAAAAAAGGGCGGCATCATGCATGCGCATGGGAGTAGAACCTTCGCATACAATTTGGGCTGGCCTCCTTCGTGGTGTGATAGGGGCTGGCGAGCTGATAAGGAAATGACCATGGTAGATGGAACTCTGCCCACAACGACACTTGAGTTCCGAGAAGTGTCTTCTTTCGAACCTATTATAGGTTCCTACGCTTCGGAGCGTGGGGCAAGTAAGGGTGTGCGGCCATTGAAGACTGCATGGTCCCCTTTCAAGCACTCATCACAGAGACCATCTCGTACCTTGTAGTAGAGGCCATCCAAGTCCATTTGTCCAGGAACATGGCACTTCTCACACCACCACTTGTTGCATCCAAAGCAGTATCGGTCGCGAAGGCACTCCATACACCGGGCAATGAAGCGTGGCTGTGGGTCTCTTGAACGTATCGTCTTCGACGGGTTCAAATCCGTGCCTGTTGGGCAGCACGCTACCTTCGTGTTGCTGCAATGCATAGGTGGCGGAGCCAGCATTGGAAACCGGCAGGTAGCGTCATCGCCGTCAGTGCCAGTCGAGTCGCCCCAAATTGTCCATCCTTCTGGTGCCGATCCGCAATCAGCGCATCCCTCTAGTGCATGGGTCGCAACTGCCCAGCTCGAGGGAACTTGAGGCGATGGAGGGTTGCTCGGCCCGATGTTGACCCGTCCAAACGCAGGCGAGTTGAAGTGTCTAGGACCCCTACATAATACCGCATCAAAGGAGATGAGCCCGGCGCAAGCGAGTATCGTCGATGCCCACTCCATCGGGACAGGACGGGGCACCACGGCCCCCTTTCGGTCGTACCATACGTCGCAGGGCCTGTGCAATGCCGCCGAAAGGGCCTGGTGAGAACGCTGAATCCAGCTAGCAGCCGTAGCATTGCCCCCGTTCCCTATCGCCTTAGTATTTGCGGGCAAGACAGGTGGATCCTTGGCGCCAAAAATGTACAAACCCTTCAAGCGTGGTGTTCCCTCTGGACGACTTGGGCGAACCGCCATCTGAAGTACGGCACGGAGTTTGGGTTCATTTAGGTTCTTGACCTCCCGTAACGACAGGATGCGTACCGGGAAGGATGGGTCGTTGATGATCTCGTGAACCAGCTCGGCAGTCACAGACAGACCGTCTAAAATCAGCGTGGACACATTGCGCAGGATATCCTGTCGACGCAAGACACTAAAAATGCCACGCAAAGGGCCGGAGTAGAAACTGTTCACGAAGCATCAGCAGCGGCCTCTGAGACTATGGAATGTAGGCTATGCTGACTCGTCTTCTGTTACGTCTTCTTCGAACTGTGCATTACGCCATAACGCTCCGCCGTCGATCGAATCGATATCAAGTTGTGCTGACTTTATATGGCTCAAATCGAGACGTCTGAAGACACCAGGCGTATCATACACCAAGCTCCGAAAAGATCGGCAAGTCGCCGCAAGGTTAACGATGGACGAAGGGGGAAGATAATCGACAGTGAGTGAGAGCAGGAGAGGGTTGGACAGGAGAAAGAGCAAAGTGCCATCTTGAACCTCGTCGGGCAGCGTATGAGCACCGTCCCAATGCTCTTGGCCGATGGGAGCCATCTCGGGGTAGCCGTCTGGAGTCGGTTGCTGGTGCGAGCTACTAGCAGCAGTATCTAACAGTTTTAAGAACGGCCCGAGGAGACTCTTCGTCCCAGAGTCCCCCGTGGAAAGAGAGCTGTGGAGCGACGGTGGCTCGCACAGGATCGTGGGCGTCAACGGCAAGTACATAGGTCGTGATGGAAAGACGAGCGGTCTTGGTACGCAGAGTTCGGAGGCTCACTCAGGAAGAGGTTGGGTTACTTATTCTCTGAACCACCAACGGCAAAGATGTTGTGGTACAAGCGACGTTCCGCAAAGTCGAAGGCGTGTGAAGGACGAGGGCCAAGTCTGAGACGGGATGAGTGAGAATGTGCTGCAATGACAAGTAAGATGGGTGGTCCAGTTGGCCAATGAAGAAGGGTGAGGCGTTATCTTGAACGAGAGTTGGATTATATCTCGGGATATGATCCCATGTGTGTGCGACTGGAGATGCAGACCAGAATTATGGTGTTGTGGTACAGCTCTCGTCCTCTTTCCTGCTCTTGGGCCAAAGATGGTAGACGAGTAGTCTGATGTAGGCTGTGTGTCACCCCAGATTGGTGAGATGTGGCCTGCTGTGGCTCAAACGACTTCACGGGCAAGCGGTATGGCTGGTAGTGGCCGATTGAGATACGTAGGTACTGCTTGGCAGGGGCTTGAGGGCGACTTGGCATCAATGGCGGTTAACTAGGAGGAGATGAGCGTCGATCACTGGTTTACTGTATTTGTTGAACTCAACGCCGGATGTGCCCTCGCTTCGGTGTCAGCACAGTCAGACACGCAGTACGCCTTCCTGTGTAGGTGTTTTTGCAGCGAGACCTTGGTACCGAAGTGATCGATCTTTAGCTGTGATATAGTTCTCACGGCCTGCGATTCCGATGAACAGCGAGAGCAAGCGAAGTATGCAGCGTGGAGGGTGTGGGAGTCACGGCACGTCAAACCACGTAGCTTCGTGTAAGTGGGTGAGAATCAGAGGCTAGGTCGGCCACACACCATCTGCCTGATATCTCGTCCTTCTGATGTGGTGGTTTTGATGCTTCTCATATCAATCATCAGTGTCAGAGGCGGGTAGTGTACACGGTGACCGATGAGTCGATAAGATTGGCACGCGAAGGTTCAACGCTGTCTCAGTACATTTTGCCATTTGCCGGCCGTAAGTCGGTAACGGAGAAGCCGAAGCTCCGACATAAGCATGTGCTATCTAGCACCTGCTAGTAGTCTACCTGCGATGACGACAGCCTCGTTCTGCCTGCGCTCCCCAAGGATGGAAGTTCGGGGAAACTATCCAAAAAGCTGACTGAGCGCGTTTTCTTTCCACAGATCACCACATCAACTCCTACATGTTGTGCTGCAACCATCTCGCCTCCAGTATTGTTCAACCCTCTGTTATGGCCGTGTTCCTTAACAATACCGACAATTCTCTACATTCTGCCTTCTTGCCCCCTTCGACAGCTTGACTTTCTTCTGAGCAGCCCTTCTCATAAATATACTTCAACCACACCATCACACAGAATGACAGACCAGCCCATATCGCTGAGGTGGTCGGCCACCTACGATGCCGTCCCCCCGTCTCAAAGTGCTGCAAGAGGCCTCGAAGGCGACAAGATTCGTCTACCGCAATCCGCCCTCGAAAACCTCCTTTCCGAATCAACGAAACAGACGACCAACCTAGGCTCAGCCTACGATCCCTCAAATCCATATATACGTTCTGCTCGACCTGAATACTCTGATTCCTTGGCTGGTTTCACTGGCCAGTTGCCGAACCCACTGATGTTTCGACTTGTCAATACACAAAATGGGAATATGGTTTACGCCGGTATACGGGAGTTTTCTGCCGAGGAAGGCGAGATAGCACTGAGTCCATATCTACTGGAGGCTTTGGATATCAAGGAGGCGGGCCTCAACGATGGACAAACGGCAAACGACGTGGATGGCTCGACGGCGACAAATGGCCCTGGCGGGGCAGGGGCGATAAGAGTAGAAGCCAAGATTTTACCCAAGGGTACATACGTGAGGCTGCGGCCGTTAGAAGCAGGGTATAATCCGGACGACTGGAGAGCGCTACTCGAACGCCACATGCGTGGCGCGTTCACGACTTTGACCAAGGGAACGGTCTTGTCTGTCCGCGGCGTGAAAGGAGAAACGTTCCAATTCTTAGTTGACAAGTTCGAGCCAGAAGGAGATGGTGTCTGCGTCGTTGATACCGACTTGCAGGTTGATATCGAAGCTCTGAATGAGGAGCAAGCTCGCGAGACAGTCCGCCAAATCATGGCCAAGTCTCAGAAAGCACCCGGAACAGCTGATGGTAGTTCAGTTGGTGGCACGATCGACATCTGGAAGCCTCTCCAGGGCCAGGTACTGGAGGGGGACTATGTGGACTTCCAACTGGAATCTTGGGACAGGAGCCGTGATCTGGAGGTCAGCTTGAATGGACTTCAGGAAGGTGATGAGATCGATCTATTTATAAGTCCCAGGTCGGCTCGCTCGCGCACTCCTCCACGAGACTCAGATCACGTCTTTGGGGACTTCTCGACGCCGGATGGAGGAAGCAAGAGAATTGTTCTGTCTCCGCGCAATGTTGAACTGGAGGGAGCAGACGGCCTGCGGATATCGGTCCACGGTTACTCTACTACCGGCGAAACCGCGACAAACGCAGTACCAAGGCCGTTCACTTTACGAGCGAGGGCCGTCCTGGACGATGAAGGCGCACAAGATAAGCCGATCGCAGAGCAGCACGCAGAAGACGAGGAGCAGTGCAAGAATTGTCTTCAATGGGTCCCCAAGCGGACCATGTTCATGCACGAGAACTTTTGCCTACGGAACAACATCGCCTGCCCTCAATGCAAGAATGTTTTCCAGAAGCGCTCCTTGGAGTGGCAGAACCACTGGCACTGCGAACGTGACGACAGCCACGGCAGCAGCACTGAGAGCAAGCTCAAACATGACTCCATCTTCCACACCCCACACGCGTGTCCCAATTGTGGTCCTGAGCAGACATTACCGTCCCTTCCGCTCCTCGCACGCCACCGCACAACAGTCTGTCCCTCAAAGGTTATTCTCTGCCAGTTCTGCCATCTCGAGGTACCACAGGAAGGCGACCCGACCGACCCGGCATCAGAGGCTGAGACGGCCATATCAGGCCTCACGCCACACGAGCGTGCCGACGGAGCAAGGACAACGGACTGTCACCTGTGCGGCAAGATCATCCGACTCAGAGATATGGCCGCGCACATTGCCAACCACGAGCTGGACAAGAAATACCGCGAAGCACCACGGATATGCAGAGATAAACTCTGCGGGCGAACTCTCGACGGCGTAGGACCGCGGGGCCAGATTGGCGCCGGGACGAGAATGGGACAGGGACCGGGCAACAGCTTGGGGCTCTGTTCGATCTGTTTCAGTCCGCTGTACGCGTCGATGCATGATCCAGAGGGCAAGGCACTGCGACGCAGGATCGAGAGGAGGTATCTCACGCAGCTACTGGCGGGGTGTGGCAAGTCTTGGTGCTCGAACGAATGGTGCAAGACAGGGCGCAAGAACATTGGCCTGGATCCCAAGGGGGCGGCAGGGGGCGCCGCAGCATTGATACAAGAGATCAAGCCCTTGGTCGAACAGGTAGATGATAGTTCGAGGCCACTGTTCTTCTGCGTGGATGAGGGCGGGCAGAAACGGCGAGTAGTTGCAGAGGTGCTTGCGTCGGAGGGTATCTGGGATTTGGAATGGTGTGTGGCGGCTGCGGAGGCAGAGGGACCGAACCTTGATAAGGCAAGAGAGTGGTTGAAGAATTGGGCTCCTTCGAAGGTCCCAGGCGTATAGACATCAATGTTTACGAGAGTTGATACCCGGCGGCATGTTAGAGCCAGTGGATATTGGAAGTAGATATCCACCAGTAGATTTCCTTCTTATTTGCCAGTGGTGGCCGTTCACAACAATCCTATCGCAATGGGCTCCTTATGCCCTACGAGTGGAGGTACCACAACATATGATGAATATCAGGGGCCCTCAGCCTCTGCTATCTTTCTAACATAGTGAATTACGAATCAGTATGCCGATTATGCACCGTGAAGGGGACCGCATTCTTTCAATATTACGGATAGAAGAGAAGCCGCATCGCAGCGTAGCATGACAAAGCCAAGCCGGTCTCACGAAAATCGACAATAACGCATGAGGAGACCTGCACGGGTCTGAGATGAAGAAGAATGCCCATATGCAAGATGCTTGACAAGTATCGTTTCTTGTCATGACATGCATGCGCCCAAGGGGCCGGTGGTCTTCAAGCGAGACCATTATGGCTTGTGAGGGCTGTCCCAAAAGCGTTTAACACAATAAGGCTAATTAGATCCGGATCCGTCGAAATAGGCCAGGCCAGACTACCGTCAACGACAAGCTACTTCTAAAATAGAGGTAACAAAAGTACATAATAGACAAAGTTTCGATGCGCTGGCGAACAAGCCAAGATATTCTAGGCGCCTATGTAAGGAGGGCACACCCGGAGCCCCGTTCTACCCGTGGACACTCGAAGATGTAGGGTTGTAGGCACCTGGGATGTTGTTGATAGTGGATATTGTGACATGTGGAGGCGCCCCCGATGTCAACTGGTCGGGTCGCTATCCGGGGAGAGTCCCCGCAAAGGCAGGGGTACCGGGTACTATACAATACACACTAGACGGAGTACCCAGGTACCGGTGTCCGCATCATCATCCTGGGCCGTAGAATAATTTGGACCATCTTTGGCATATGAAAATCTTCGACCACATCACCAAGTCAGCCGAAACACAAACACAATTTTGCGTTGCATAGTTGCGCCAGCTCACCACAGCAATATGCCACCAAAGAAGTCAAAGCCCGCTCCTCCACCGCCACCTTCGCGCACACTCGTAATCGACAATGGCGCACACACCCTCAAGGCCGGCTTCGTCAGTGCGGATGCGATCGACGAGCCACGCGTGATACCGAACTGCATCGCACGCGACAGGGCGAGGAAGACATACGTCGCGTCCGACTTATCCAAGTGCAAGGACTTTGGCGAGATCGTATTCAGGAGACCCGTCGAGAAGGGCTATACTGTCAACTGGGAGGCCCAGAAAGAAATATGGGACCACGAATTCTTCGACAAGGGCGCACTCCAGAAGTGCGATCCTGGCGAGACGAGGCTGGTGCTGACAGAGCAGCCTAATGCTCTGCCCGCATTGCAGGCCAACACTGATCAGATGGTATTTGAGGAGTTTGGCTTCGCCAGCTACTATCGCGGAATAGGTACAGCCACCCCTACCATATATGCGGACTTGCGCTGATGCTGATCGCCTGCCAGCGCCAACCTTTAACGCATACCACGATATACAGACCATATTTCGAACTCCTGAACGCGACCAAAATGCCCTGGATAAACTACCCGCCGAAATGATACTCCTTATCGACTCCGGATACTCCTTTACAACCATCACGCCCATCTTCCAAGGTCGACCACTGCAATCCGCCATCCGCCGCCTCGATGTCGGCGGGAAACTCCTGACGAACTACCTCACCCGCCTCCTCTCCCTCCGACACTACGACATGCGCAATGACACATACATAGTCAATGAGATCAAAGAGAAAACCTGCTACGTATCACTAGACTTCAAGGGCGACCTAGAGAAGACATGGAAGGGCACAAGAGGCGAGAGGAGGGAGCCATATGTCACAGGAGGGGGCATAGCGAAGGACTACGTACTTCCAGACTTCCACACACGAGCGGCCGGCATCGTCCGGGACTTCGACCCGGCCACCACCGCCAAACAGCGGAAAATAGCAGCAGCCGCGTCCAACGAGGACATCCTCACGCTGCGCAACGAGCGCTTCGCCATCCCCGAGATATTCTTCAACCCGACCGACATCGGCATGCAGACGCCCGGCCTCGCCGACCTTGTGAAGCAGTCCCTGGACACGCTTCCCGTCGGCCTGTGGCCCGGTCTACTGGCAAACGTTGTGGTGGTGGGCGGGAATGCCCTTTATGACGGGTTCATCCAGCGCCTGCAGAAGGAGATCGTCCAGCGCGTGCCGGACGAGTGTGTCGTCAGGGTGGCGAGGCCGGCGGATCCAATAACCAGCACCTGGCAGGGTGCCGCAAACTTTGCGAGGCACGAGCACGTGGAGAGGTTGGCGGTCACGAAGAAGGAATATGAGGAGCATGGTGCTGCATGGGTAGCCAGGAAGTTCGCGGCCGGGCTGGGAGTAGATTGAGGGCTACGATACTGGTGTTCCAGTTTATAGCCGGTCTCTCTGCTACTGCAGGTCGATTACCTTTCCCTGCTGCAGTATGGAAATCTTCACAATTCGCAGGCTCGAGCGCCGGTCCCTGACTGGGTTCTGGTCAAGCACCACACCAGACACCCTGGAATGATGGCAAAGCCCTTCAGCGCCCAGGCGTTGCTCTTGCTGACTGTGTGGGTCGAGGAGTCCGAGAGGAGGAAGTGGAGAGTGGTGTCTGGGTCATTCCCGGTGATACTCGAATTCTAGTCCGAGCGGTGTTGGGAGATGGCTATACGTGGCATCAACACAAAACATCATCGACTGAACGACAGTACATCGACGGTGATACCATTTTCACCGCCTACGAAAGGGAAGTGGCACCTCCTGGTGGCACCATCGCTGTATCGCGGGGCTTCCGGAGCCGTATGGTCGCCAGATTTTACTTCTAGGCTATAGTTCATCACGGTGACTCGAGTGCTGGAACACGCTCACACTCCCCGTGTTCAGAATCGGAGTTGGAAGGACAGTGCCATATGAGTAGGACCTAGTCAGACGCAACTCCTTGGGGCGTGCTAGACTGCTCTGATCTGGTTCTGGTGCACACGTCCTCATGACCCTTGTCTGGCTCACTATCTCTCAGGCATCGCCAACATCAGTGTCAGTCACTTGATGGTGAAGTTGCAGTTCAGTCATGGCTTCAGGATGGCTCCGTACGTATCACAACTGGAAGCTAAGAATGATGAATAGTTTGCACTTCTGCTATGAGCGTTTATTCAAATTCTTGAAGCAGTCCCAACTCAATCATAACTGTACATAGTACGACAATTTGATGGGTCGAGAAAACAAAACAAAGCAAGACATCAGAACTTCAAACCGGATTTCGAAACCCCTTCCCTTCCCTTTAGGATCGCCTCCATCTCCGCCTGTGTACTTAGTATCTGTCACAACCTCCCGGTCCTCAATAATCAGATAATCAACAGCGAACCAAGTACTCGAGTACAAAGATTACAAAGATTTGAAACGCACATCTTGAACAACGGGAAATTTCAAGAGAATCCAACAGAATGTCTCGCCTGCCCACCCCCCGCCCCGCTTGCCAATTATTCATCACTGCACTCGCAGTCAAGCGGCGCGTCTGGTGACATACTCGCATGAAACCTGCCGAAGATTCTCCTTGAAGATTCCCTCCGGCTGATGATACCGGATTGCCACTTGTGCCACTCCGGAATCCACAAGCCAGCAGACGACATTGAACTCATCGACTCCCTTACCTCCCCCC